>OZ025883.1:4646087-5046087 GCA_964019415.1 Ianthella basta
GGAGGTCTTCCAATCCACAGACACAATGACATCCGTGACCTTACAGCCATGCTTATGGAAGAAGTGAGTCGCTCCACAGAAATTCAACCACCGTTGCAGCCACTTACTGGGGAGAACCTACAAGGGAGATCAGCCAATGTTCAAGATGACAGTCGTATGGACATCAGATGTATGGGGTTTTGGATCAAGCATCAGGATGCATTTTTTGACGTGAGGGTTTTTAACCCGCTGGCAGCCTCCAACCAAAATCCTAACATCTTGACGACTTTTCAGAGACACGAGAGAGAGAAGCGAAGGATGTATGACCAAAGAATAAGAGAGATTGAACATGGCTCGTTCACTCCCTTGGTCTTCTCAGCATGTGGAGGAATGGGTCCATCAACTACAATTGCCTACAAGCGTCTAGCTGCACTGATAGCGGAGAAGAGAGGACAGAGATACTGCCGCGTGATGCAGTGGCTCCGGTGCCAACTGTCATTCAGTCTCCTGCGAGCAGCCATAGCAGCAATCAGAGGATCAAGGTCTGCTCATTCCTCCCGTAAATCTGCTGCAGTGATCGAGTTGGCGATTGCAGAGGGTCGAGTACCCTCGGCATGACTCACAATCTGACAATGACATGACAATGACATGACAATCTGTAATGTATGCATTATTTCGTCAATTATTGTTTGTTATTTTATCAGGCATTGCGCATGTATGCCTATGTAATCCTCATTATCATTAGTGTGCGTCTACTTTTTCTAAAATGAACAAATGCACCTGGGAGGGGGGTTACTGACAAGAAGCACTAGTACTCGCGTAACATTTCAAAGTGGATACACATGGGAATCCTCTCATTGCTACTATCCCCTGGACCTGAGGTACCAGTAATTAGGTAACCAGTACAGCAGTTGGTGATGTAGTGTTTAGTGTATAGTACACATGTGGCTGTGATGTGCAATGGGTTTTGTATTATGTCTCCAAGCATTGGTATGCAATTTGTGTAATTATATTTGTGGCAGTCGAGGATTGAAATTGCAGATTATTCAAGTTTGTCAAATATTATGTTTCAGCATGTTATTCTAAAACAACGTTTATTTCATTGCGTACCAAGTTCTGAAGCGAAACGTCCATCCGTTGTAGAGTTACAGCCCTTCAAATAGAGTTGCAGACCCTTTGAAAGACATCATGAATACTTAATAAGGTAAGAAAATGGCATCCGCAGGTTAGCTCAGGTTTCTGCACAAAAAGGATGCAGCAAATTTCACCTTAGTTTTCTGATTGTTATTGGATTGATGTTTGATTCTGATTTAGGAGCAATGAATTCTCCGTAGTTCTCTAAGTTGTGTGTGTATGCTAAACGACATTTAGCATTTCGCTCCATACAGTAGGCATTTCTCTTTGATGATGGCACTGTTGGGCTTCATGTGGAGGATAAGGGTTGCACACCATTGGGTAATATAGTATTCAACCCCAGGAGAGCTTGTTGACTGGCGAATTCATTCTTCCTCAGTAGTTGGTGTGCGAGGTAAACTTTCCTCTTCGAGAAAGTGTATTCTTCACGCTCGATCTCAGCAGTCCTGTACGCTATTCACCCGAAACAAAGACCACAGGACTGTCCTTCTCTTCTCCTACACAATGATACTCAACACAATCATGTACATCTACTCAAAATTGTGAGATTGATCCTTAACTTCAATCGCGTTTTTCTCTGCATTAGCTTCCAAAATAATCTGCGAATTCAATTCTTGCCTGCCACATTTGTAATACTATAGTAATATTTTATTAATAGTATTGACACTACTACTATATACTACTGGTGTGTATGTACGGCTTGTATAGTGCACCTTTGTGTGTATATGACTTGCACTGCATGCTCACTTAACTAAATGCAGTGATATCCTCGTTTCCTTATTACACTAACAGGATGGCTACAATGCCCTACACCTTGCTGCTTTTGAGGGCCAGCTGGAAATGGTGAAGTACCTCCTTCCCAAGTTTGGTCAGAGGAAGTTTGATGTGGACAACTATGGTAACACTTGTGTGAAGTTGGCTAAACAACAACAGAAGCAAGATGTGGTAGACTACCTTCTCCAGTACGGTGGATTTGTCAGCCATCAGTAATAGGTAACCACAAATTGCCATCTTTAATGAATCCATGTCATGCACCTGCTGTCATTTGTTTGCCAGAAGACAAATTCCCACTTATCCCCTCTCTGTTGCTGTTGTTGGTATCTAACCCCTCTATTGTGGGTATAATAGTGGTATGCGTTGGGACTCCCTTCTGCCTAAGGCCTGCCCCCAATTGTTGTCTGTGCAGTACCATCCTCTCATTGTATGCACAGCCTTTGGTCTCTTGTATTGTCAAAAACTCAATGTCTGAGTGCATAACTCAAAGTATTAGTATACTCACACATGTACTTGTCTCCAGTTTTAGTATTGTGTCAAGACGAACTGAAATGATGCCACTGCAGATAACTTAGAGTGGGCATTGAAGAAGATGGTTCATAACGCATAGGGCACCTCAAGTGTGTTAGTCTCTGGTGATGTGATTGCGTGCACCTTTCTAGCAGGCAATAACTATAAAGGCGTCAACTGTCTCTTGAATTAGGTGGGACATGTCCTGTCTTGCCTGTAGATGTTCCCTCCTCCTCCCTCTCTCCTCCCTACACACCATACACCCATTGCTTGTAATAGGTTGTACCAATGTGAAGAAGATGCAACTAATTGCACTTGCTTACATAGTATATTTTCCTATATAGCTATGTTTTTATTTATATTTACATGCGGTAGTAACGTGCAGTTTCTATGACATTTTACTTTCTGTATCTCATGACTTGTAACAGTATATATATAATGCACTGTAATTGCTATAGTGGTAAATATTAATGTAACACACAATGTTTGCTTTCATGTATTGTTCAGGCCTGGCCCTTTAAATTTTCATGCACATTAAAATTTTAAATTTGGAGATATAGCAACTGAGGTCTGCTTTGTATGCATAATAATAATTCACTATAATTGCAAAGATTATGTGCATGGTGGCAGCCCAGCCCACTTAGGACTGCAAGCCAGCCACCAGCTGCAGCTGCATGCAGCTGGTGGCTGTATTGTATATAGCTCCATGCATATGGTCTCTAGCAAGGCTAGTTGCCAGTATAATGTACATGTACAGAAGCAGCTATTGGAGTTCAGCAAACCTATAAGGCTATTATATAATACTGCACCAGTTGTTCATAGAAAAAGATTGCAAGTCACAGTAGCCACCACCACCACATGTGCCAGTAGAGTATCTGCGCCAGTTGGTTGTAGAAGACGACCACCAGACAGTGCAAGTTACAGTGGGCCCGTGGCAGCACACGCACCATTCGCACCACCACATGTGCCAGAAAATAAATGCACTCAATGGCTGAAGAAAGAGACCATCAGTGCAAAATACAGTCAGTCAGAACCTGCACTGCCACCATTGGAGCGCACGCTGCAGCAAGCAAATGTAACTTGCCTAAGGGCATGCCATTGAATTCCTGCCCATATATCCTCAATTCACATGTGATGATGGCTACTGTAACTTGCGCTGGGGGTGGTCTTTTTCTATGACCAACTGGTGCAGATACTCTACAGGCACAGGTGGTGGTGGCTGCGATATTGTAACTTGCACTGTGTGGTGGTGGTGGCGGTGGTGTTTTTTAGAGCAATGGCACATTAACTGAATGCATGCATTGTAACTTGTATTATGTGGTGGCGGTGGTGGTGGTTGTCTTTTTCATCTAAGAATGCATGTGGTGTCCATGATATTGTAGCTTGCACTGTGTGGTGGTATTGGTAGCATGGGGTAACAGCACTTGATGTGGTGGTTTGTTTCCTTGCAGCTCTGGCACATAATATACTGGCGTTTTTGGACTTACAATGTGGTGGTATATATGTATAATTGTTACTTGCACTGTATTAATATGTGCATGTGCTAGAACTGCAGACAGCTAAGTCTTTGACATCCTCACAGCCCTCTGATGCTGACTCTCAGTAAAGAATTCTGGAAGATGTGGCCAAACAGATGGATATGCTATTTGAGAAGGTACCACCTCATGAGACTGCGGTCAGTGATGCTGTGTCTGACAAGGAAGTGGGAAGGAATTCAGAGACAACTGTAGAAGAACTGTCCTCCACTGAAGATTACAAGGTGTGGATGCAAATGACTTTGAGGAATAGTGTTTGTGTGCAGTAGGCAACTGTTGATACGTTAGTTTACACATGTGCATGCCTGCTTCTAACATCAAAGTGAGTAAGGTGTAGGAGGATGGTAGTGGCCTATTTGCTTAGAAAGCCTGTATGTTTTGCTTGCATGCGTATGTATGTGTATGCGCATGTCTTTATAGTATATGTGTTCAGGTACTGTTTTCAGAGTAATCACTTACTCAGTCATATGCCCCAGCACACGATGCAGCCCCTCTGATTCTCTTCAACCTTACGCATGTTCCACAGGAAGTTCAATTGTGTGGCGTGTCAATGAGCTCCATTCTCCAGGGAAGCTCTACCTGTTTGTGAACACTGTGCTCAACTACACCTTGGAGAAGTCTTCCAAGGACCGACAAGTGGCTGGTGTGCTATTTGACCTGCTGCTGAGGGAGGGAGTGTTGCTTGTGGAGGCCTTCATGAAAGGGTGAGGGTTTGGGAGGAGAGCCATTGGTGGGTATCTTTCTTTCCGTTTAGACCATGGGACATCTCAGGTCTGCAGAAATGGTACTTCATGTTTCTTAGGCCATCCTTAGGTTTCTGTGGCCGTCTATTCAACTTCTCTGTGTTATGCTGCTCACTGCCAGGTCCTTCCTCTCCTCCTTCCCTCTCTCAGCTGGTGGGCGTAAGATGTATAGCAGAGATCAACTGCTGTCTTTACGATTCCTCAAGGAATGCCTGGAGCCACCTGCAGGCTTATTTCTCAACCCTGGGGCAATTGCTCTGGTCAAGAGGGTCGGTGGTGACCTATCATGGGCCATGGGAGGAGGAAGAGTTTACCCCCGAGATTACCCTGGACCAAGGGATAAGAAAGGGGTGTGGGCAAGTGTGAGTGCACATGCATGTGTGTGTGTTTGTATGTGGGGGATATGTGCGTGTATATGTGTGTGTGTGTGTGTGTGCATGTGTGAGGGTGTATTGTGGTTTCTGTGTGCATGTTTATGTCCTTATACAGGAGGAGGAGGAGGAAGAGATGCAGAAGAGGATAGCCCACCAACCGATGATGGGACGGCCCAGAGGTGGCGTAGATGGGAGAAGAGGAAGGGATGATTGGGCATCAGTGGAACACAGCAGCAGACCAGCTCCACCTGCAAAGCTTGATGCAGAGTGGTTTAGAAGAGTGACGACCAGTACTGCAGGGGTGAGCTGGTGTGGGAAGTTAGTGCTATAATATAAATTGTATTTCGTTCTTGTGTATCTGTACTGCTGCAATGAATACTGACATGCTGCAAATAGTATTACCACTACGTAATTTATGTGTTTTCATTGAAATACCAGCCGTAGTGTACTTTACTAAAGTATTGCTTAAGATGTGAGGAGTGTTATATTTCATGAGAACCAAGCCACAAGGTTAGCGGTGCTGGGTGTAGTTCTCTTGTATGTGTGTTGCAGCATGTATCATATTGAATCTGAAATAGCTAAACGAGACCCCTATTGTATGTGTGTTGAAGAATATGTCATATTGAATCTGAAAATAGCTAAAGAGACCCTTTGTGATGATGTCATACTGATTGTGCAATGGACGTTAGCGCCATTGTCAACTGACAAAGCCATACAGCTGTGAAGGCATGCACATGTTACAATGTAACATTTTATTCAATTCAATTACATGTTATGAAACGACTTTGTAGTTCGAAATTCTGTGTTCTGTAATTTGGTCCATTCTGCGAATAGACTGTACAAAATCAATTGTACCATGAAGAGCAATGTCAGAATAACTTACATCTGAAGATAATCAATCGCTTTCAAACCATTCAAATCATTCTCAACCGCTGTGCCTTGCATAGCATAGCCTCTCTGCACAGTGAAGCAACGATTTCATTCTATGATCAGTTTGTAAGAATGCAACATGCAACACTATTATCAGATACTGCACTACTGGACTTCCTGGAATTTGTCGCATTGCCTGGTCAGTGAACACGCGTGTTCCCCATTGCCCCGTCAGTTCCGTCATCCTGTTAACTTGTACTTCTTGTGCCATACGTCTTTTATGTAATGATAGTCAACCAAGAAATTGTACCGTTGTGTAACGTCTACTGTACTCTGTCTTGGGTTGCATGTGTGTATGCACACTTACCTTATGCTGTGTTCTTGTTGCTTGCAGAGCTCAGTCACCATCTAGGCAGCAGGATATTCAGAAGTACCAAGGAAGAACCTCAAAGTGATTACCATTAGGATTTTGTTAACTTATTTCCATGTTCCTTAGATTATGTCACTGCATAGATATTTGATCAGCTTTGTACTTGTGCAATAGCTACGTAATACTACAGAGACTTCTTAATGTCTTTCTTTTCTTTATTTTCTTTCCACTTTCTCTACACTGTAGGGGTAAGCGAGAGTCAAAGCCTTCTGCTGCCCCTCCTCCTCCTCCTGCTGGGCCTCGGCGTTCATACTCACAACCCTCTGATGCTGAATCTCAGCGAAGCCTTCTGGAGGAGGTGGCCAGACTGACTGGTGGTGAGCTAGTTGACAAGGTACCCTCTCCTGACTAGTGGATGGGGAAAGAGGTTAGTGGTGCTGAGTAGTTCTATTACATGTGTTCAGAGTATATGCCTATCAATAATAAAGATATACAGCCGCTAAGGGAACATGTCATGTAGTAGCCATGAATTTTGTCACCATGCATCTTCTAAACATTTGTAAACTTTTAGACATTTGGAGAAAAAGAGGAAAAGCTCATTTTCTTTCGAGTCTTGCAAAAATTAGAGCCTCTTGCAAAATTAGAGGTGCACTCGGCCACCATTTTTGGAATGCTCCATCAGTAAAACGGCTGCCATGGCGCTTTCCTCTTCACCGTGTCATTTGTTATATGCAAGGATCACATCTACAAGGAGGTTTGGAGCCCCACTGTTGCAGGGGATTTTGTATGGGTTACCAAAGACAAGAACTTCCAGGACAGGAAAGCCGTAGCTGTCACCTACGCTTCTCATAGAAACTAACCAGTAGCTAATCTGAACGCACTGGACATCTCTGGAGGCAACACTGCATCATTAAGTGTGTTTACCATTGCTAGGCACCATTTCTCAAGGTGTATCATGCAGTACCCCAGTAACCGTTTCCGGAAATTTGTGGTCTAAGCAATTTTTTGAGTTGCCCAAGGATTCAAAATTTTAGAACAATTCTAGGAAAGACTGTGGAAAGTTTGCAAAAATTAGGTTGCAAATTTGGGAAGATTTATACAGTATTACCAGTTGGCTTATAGTTAAATCACTAACTATTCACTGCTTCTATCTATACTGTACATACAAATGTACGTAGATGGTACTCTGGTGTCAGTGGTTTAATCGATCAGCAGAAGATTGTTCTGACAATTGCAAATATCCAATGTCAGCTGCAAATTATTTTCTCCTTGTATAGTTTGAGTACAGAGTTTAGTATGGGAACAGGTCCACTTCATTCCCATCACTTCCTCTTTACCAAATTGTAATGGTAAACACGCAATATGTGAAGAACAGTATTTAACCTGCATAAGAGTACCCTGACTGGTCATTAAAATTGTTGCATTTGCTGACTCGGCTAATTGTGTTGTCTTTAAGGATTCCGTAACCAGTCAGCATTTACAATGCAGTACTTCTTGTGTTATGCCATACTGTTGTCTTTTATCCAATAATGATCAACTTGCAACAAAAATTGTCACGCATGCTAAATTTGAAGATGCGTGCATATAAGCACTGGTCTCTCTCTTGGACTCCATGCTGTCTTTCTGTTTTTTGTATAGAGCCCAGACCCTACCAAAGCAGAAGGATAGTCAGAAGTACCCAAGAAAAACTCTAAGTGAATGACATTTGTTTAATATAGGATTTGTTGACTTATTTCCATGCATGTCCCTTAGACCCTAATTTATGCATGCATGATTGTACAGTCATACAGCTTTGTGTCTGCACCAATTCTGATAGCCCGTGCCACATAATCCTAATTGTAGGAAGTATACACTGTATGCCATTACATAAACAAGATCTTGCTATATGTATTGTATGACGCAGAACTGCAGCCTGCATGAAGCTATATATTTTTATGGGCTGCATGCAAAGAGTGCATGGAATGTTAACTACCTGGGAGCCTGTTCTTCCCTGGGGCTGTGGGTCAGCCAGTTAATTGCAAGAGAACTAGAGGTGATGTGCAGTACTACATGGTCCTGTACGAGGTGGATGGAGGCAATCACAGGTTGCAATTGCATGGGAAGAGGAGCAGGTCTAGGGGCATGCAAACATGAACATATTTGACAGTGGACCGGACATACAAAAATACTATAGTATTATTACAGTAAAATTTCATACTCTGATCGAAGTACTGTATATAAATACAGTCATGCATGTCCATGCAGCAGAACCACCCAGGCTAATGTAGTATATATATATGGCCTGACCATATAGGTCTGCTCATATGCTTTTCTATATAGCTAAGGTACTTCCTGGCCTGCATGTGTAACAGTGCTGAGTGTGGCTTCTTGTCATGTGACTGTGACTTGTCTTTGTACATGTTGATTCTATGTCATGCAATTTATTAGTGTATTACTATGTATTACAATGGATATATTTGCGTAGCGCAGGCCGTGAACACCACTTTGTCTTTCTTTGTTATGTTGTCTTGTATCCTATATGAGTGCCTGTAAACAGTTTGTGATTGCCTTAGTGCTCAGTGCAGTTGCCCAGTGTACCCGCGACCAGTGCGTGCACACCACCTCACAGCAATCCCAGGCCGTCGATCATCGGCCCACGATTACACATATACATGTGCAAGTGGCCATCTATAGGTAATATTGCTATGACTTGGCCTGACCACCTCATGCTTCCTCCGGGCCTGCAGTTGGATTTATTTATTGACAATCTTAATTATTGCTCATGTTATTTGCTAATGTTGTTTGTGGTCTTAACAGTTAATTGGCAATATTACTTTAGTTTCTCCCCCCAAAACAATGCATGCAGTAAAATATAAATGATAATTATGACAAGGCTGAGCTCGATGGCACTAGCTCATTTGTATATAGCAGGATGATGACATGAAGCACCTGAGGGCTATAGCTAATTAAAGTGGCAGTACATAGTACGCTAGGGCGGATTGAAAAACTTTTATGACTGGTTTCCAACACATAAAGGTATAACTATAAGGAAACATAGACATTATAAGACTGGTACATGCAAAACTAGCCAGAGGTGATCTGACCAGTTTCTGGAAACCTTGGAAACACCCCTGGATCCGCCCTTGGTACGTATAATAATTATAGCTACATGGTTTACAGTAGAGACATTATTTGCCATAATTATAATATATGATAGACATAATATAGCTATACAGCTGGAGATCCGGATCAGATATCCCTCCATTTTGTTTTCTTATGTAAAATCGAAATTAACTCACTGCTCATGTACCGCCACATTAGCTAGCTATAAACTGAATCTTCTATATACTGTAGCTATATATGCCAGGCGTCTATGTGCACGACGTACTGGTTTCTCTTAACTACAGCTACGTACGTGACTATTCCTTTGTTTGTCCATGCAAAATTACATTACATTGTACGAAGCTGTACTAATACAGTAACAGTGACGTCGTTCTTGTGACCGGGGCTGCACGGCAAAATGGCTGCCCTGGATTTGGCCGGCTGTAAGTCACTTAGTGGCTAAATACCAATTGATTTGACAGACTCGGACGTGAGGGAAACTGGTAAGATTTTGCGTGACAGAACTAGCTGGCATTCAAGATCAGCTGACACGACGAGTTAGTTACTGAGTAGGCTTTCTTCCGCCCCTGCGCGAGATGACACGGGGCCGATTAGCATGTTGGTGTAATCAAACCTTGGCTTCCGCGAAGGGCTACACTGTAGCTACCATTGATGGAACTTGTAGCTTTCTACCAAGGAGCTATCACTGATATGCTTAGCTAGCTGTAGCTATTAAACTTGGAAAGGCTGACTACCCCATATCTAACTATAGTACGTAGCTAGCTAGCTAATATGGCTGTAAGAATCCCGTACTGTGGCTAGCTAGTTAGTTACTTAGCTAGGGCTGGTCACATCCTGAAAAGAAAATATTAACCAGTTCAACATAGACCAAGAAATGTACTAGCTGTTGAAGGCGTACGTAAGAACTGTCTTATACTGTAAAGACGCAATATCAATACTTGGTCTGTAGCTAGCAGGCTAGTTCAGCACTGCGACCATACAGTGAGTAGCCGTTCTTGGTCGCTGTAGTCTGCTCATCAGTACTTGTGGTTATAATAAATCGATGTAGCACTGTTTACAATGTGTGCCTGCAAGAGTGTTTCCATCCTATATAGGTACATCATTATGTGGCTACTACTATATTCCTATTAAACAAGTATCTCTACCTCCATTTCTGTTAACACACTGTCTGTGTATATGTAACTTTGATGGCCTCTGTATTTCAGAATTTAAGGTCATATTTGAAAATGGCCCATTAAATTTATGTGCAATGCATTATGATGATGATGCATTCATTCACATGTTAATTATAGTCCAAGCTGTAGCCACCTTTGACGTGACCTTTCATCACTCAGCTCTGCACTGAACTAAGAATGGATGCGAACATGGCACTTAAAACGAGGCAGAAGTCTAGACAGCCAAAGATCATTGAGGTGCCCACCTATGAGGTGAGATACGTGGTATGTGGTTCTGAATTATTCGTATTGGGCATTCATGGGCATTCATACCGGGCTAACTGGCACTGAGCTATGCACAAATTTGCTCTGGCCACTGAATCAACAGCCAACAGACGAGCCGGAATGAGATTCGTTTGCAGCAGTTTGCCTGGATGAATTAGCCAAGGGGCATTACATCATGCAGTCCCTAGTGCATCAAATAAAGCAGTTTCAGAATTGTTCCCAAATGTTGTCTGCATTATGTTCTTGCCGAACAGGCATGTTTTATCCCGAGTACATGGATCTTAGCACACTATTCTTTTCTATGGTCGTTGTGCTCAGATGTGTAGTATGAGAGGCAGTAGTAGCAAAACCTCAATATTTAAATGAAGCATACAAAATGTGACTGAAAGGCAATGTTCAGAACTACACATGGTAAGGAAAGAGGCGGAAGGGAAATTGGCAGTGGACCAGACCAGCACCGGCAACCTCCAGATCTTTAGTTGACCCTTTAGCAGCCGGGTCACTGGTCACCACCAACAACCACTGATCCATTCCCTCCTTATATACCGATGTGGGCGGGCTGCATCCAGAGCCTCAACACGGGGCACCGACTAATCAGTGACGTTGGAAATCCAAATAAAGATGGTTTATGTACCATGGTGACACGCATGAAAGTGAATGATCGGAACTACACATGGTAAGGAAAGAAAGGGAAGGGGAAAATGGCTCGGGTGCTAAAGGTTTGGCTAAAGATCTGGAGGTTGCCGTTGCTGATCCCATTCACTGCCATTTTTCCTTCCCCCCTCTTCCTTACCATGTGTAGTTCCGAACGTTGTCTTTCATTCGTGTCACCATGGTACATGTACATAGACCATCTTAATTAACAAAATGTAACTATTGGTAAACATGTTGGACCAAGTTTTGCCTTGCTTGTACATTAATTAGCTGGTAGGAGCTTAAGTAACATTAAAGTATTAGGGTGGGCTTTGTTTGGAATTGTGAGTGTCAGCTGATGATGCTGTCCAACCATTTTTATGTGTGTTGGTTTGATGTGTCAACGTACATCATGCATACATTGAATTAGCTTGATGTGTATTGGTCTTTATCATGAATTGTTGAATATTACTTGTGTTGATGTATTGCATAAGGTGAAGCTGAGGAAGGCTGATGTTGCTTGGAAGAGGACAGCAGAAGTGGTATGGGACATGACGGAGGAAGAGAAAGAGATGCAGGTTAGTGAAGTATTGCAGTGCATGTGTACAGAACTGAAGCTGTACCTTAAGACTACATGTTCTAGTAGCATCAAAATCTAGCATTTAAAAAAGTCCAAAATTTGTTGGTGCTAATTATAATGATTTCAAGTTTTGTGTATTTCTGTACAAAATTTGTGCATGCAGAATTTTTAGTGGTTTTTGCACTAATTGCAGCACTGTTAAAATTAGTAGCCTTAAAGTATTTCCTTAGAATTTACATATCTTGGTGTCCATACAGGCATGCTGACACACACTGACAGACTGAGTGTACAGTACATCCCTTTCCACTCCCATGTTGTAGGATCTGTACCGCAAGTTCCAGGGTATCTTGAACAAGCTGACTCCTCAGAAGTTTCAGAAACTGGCTGAACAGGCAAGGGAGCTTATGAACACGGCAGCTACTTCTCAAGAGAGGCTGAGTGGGTGTGTTCAGAAGCTGTATAATCAGGTATGTACTATTAATTTGTCAACTTATATCAAATTTTTATGTATTATAATAATTATATGTTGCACATAAATGCACCCACCCACCCACATATATATACATCTAGAGACCTATTTGCATGCAAGACTGTTATAAATGTGTTTCTTTGTGCATGGTATGAGCAATTTAAGTGATCAGGAATGGCACAGTATAAATCCACCTAAAGTCATCGGATGCTCCTGAAAATGTTCTTAGTTGGCTTAGAAATTTGAAATGGCATGCATTGGAATGGATATATCAGAGTCATATAAACAACTCAACGTATAACAAACACTGACAAATGCTTTGTACAAGCACTGATGTTGAGTAGACTCTGTATGGGTGCTATGCAGTGACATGTCTTTTTCTCATGACTGCAGGCTATCCAGCAACCACGATGGAGTGTGGCATATGCCAGGCTTTGCTTGGTCCTGGCAGGGGTATGTGCAGCTTTATTCATGGGGTGCATTATTTGAATTTCAACAATTATGCAGAATCTGATAACCCATCAAATATGTTGTGCCTGAAATAGTTGTGTTCTCATTAGTGAAACCTTTGCTTTGCATGTCAAGCCAACAAATCACAATGGATGTGGCTGCATTGATCCTACTGGTTTGTAATTAGTAGCAAAATTATAGTTATAAAATAATATATACCTAAGTAGTAGTATATTTGCTAGTAGATGTCTCTATGAGCATCATGTCAAGTGTACATTATATTCACTCTTTTATCCTGGTAATGAGCAGTGCAAGACTATGCCCCATTAAGGTAGGTACTGAACCTATAGAGTCACCTCTCAGAATTTCTTGCGAAACACAAACACAACGTATATTCTTTGCACTATTGAACCTTCTACAGATATTTATTATGTGCAGAAAATCATTGCACAGCACAAGAACAGTCCTGTAAACTTAGGTTAACTTAATTCTACTCATACATGTATTATATACCTTAAGTTCACTGCTTGTTTGTACCCACCTATATTATATGCATGTGCTGTGTTTACTTGTGTGGAGCAATCATCTTCTATCGTTATGTATAGGTTAAACCCTAGCTTCTTAGGTGTTACAGGATATCACCGAGGTGATATCCTGTAACACCGGAAGAAGCTAGGGTTTAACCTATTTGTAGCCTATCCCATAAAGACAACATTCGCGCGATGATTCGGGCCCGGATTTCGAAGAAGAAAACAAAATCTACAGCTTCCAGAACAGCCGACGACACGCTTCGCCCCTCCAGTGTGGCCAGGCAAGATGTCTGAGATTTGTAACGGCTACGTTCCGCCGACCACAGTGAGAGCGACCAACTGAGCAGCTCGCGCTCTGGACGAGTGGCGGGAAGAACGTAACAAGCGCCGCAGCGAAAGGTACCCCCAGGCCTCCTTGAGCGCCCTGCTGCTGAATCTGTGGCTTACTCGTTTTGTAGTGGAGGCTAGGAGAGCAGACGGAGATCCGTATCCGCCCACCACAATCGCCAATTGTCTGGGCTTTCGCCAAGAATTGCGATCGACATTGCCCCAACTTCATGGACCGAGAAGGAGCCCTGGAAGTTCGATATCACTATCTAACTGACATACATATTGCACCGTGTACTCAGCATTCATATGAAACAGCAGGCTACATGCCACTGCAGACAGTAACACATATTGATGCGTGCACACACACACACACATGCACACGCATGCACACACACACATGCACACGCATGCACACACACACACACACACACACATGCACACGCATGCACACACACACATGCACACACATGCACACACACACACACACACACACACACACACACACACACACACACACACACACACAAGCATATAATAGAGAATGTTGTTTCAATTAGTAGGGTGACAGTTGTTCAGTGACCACATCCTGGGTGTTATTCTTCATAACACCCAGGATGTGGTTGGATACAGGATATCTCAACTAGACAGACCCTTTGATCTTAAACCTAACCAGGCTACAAATGTACGTATAGCATTATTGTGCAACCTGCCAACCTCACGATCTGTTCCTCCCTCTGAATGTAGCACAAGGTCAAAGTTGATGTCAATGAAGATGGTACCCCCAAGATGAAGTCCTTTCGTGTCTTCTTGTTGACCAAGTGCCAGGAAGAGTTTGAGAAGGACAAGAAAGATGATGAGGAACTGGACAAGCTCAAGCAGGCAGTGGAAGAAGCACGGACTGTGAGGATGGGTTGTTATGATGGGAATTAGGACAATTGAATGAAGCAGAGGGCTGGGTGAAAGTATGTATAAGGAGAAACAGGAACACAGGAGGGAGAGTTGAAAGGCTGACGTCTGTGCCACTGCACACTTAGCCATCTCACAAAGCTAAACTGACTTTCTAATGGTGTGGCTATGTGTGTGAAACTGTGCACTTGGTACCTACTCCGCTCTTTAATCAGCTGTACATGTAAAGGCTACAACAGAATCTGTATAGGTGGATACATAGTCACACTCAAGATAGAAGTAATTGGCTCTGCATGTGCTGCACTTTCCTGTTTCTTATACATTTAGGATGATGAGAGGAAGCAGAGGAAAGAAGAATTTGAAGATGCAGAATTCAGGTTGTGTCACAGATCTTATGGGAACATTAGATTCATTGGAGAACTGTTTAAGGTCAAGGTAAGGGGAGTGGCCATATTGATACACATTTATTTGATATAATACACTTAGTTAACATATATCACTTTATTAAAGTGTAAAGTATATGTGGCTTTGCTACATACCCTTTATGTAATAGTTAAATGCTGACCAAGAGAGTGTCTCTGAGATTTAGATCACAAGTCTCAAGGGCACAAAGCGCCTGAGTGGCAAGTGGTATATCCTTTGTCATCACACGTCTTCTAGAAGTAATTAGTGACTCTCAACAATCATGTCAAGAAAATGTCAGGTGCTTTTGGGTCTCAGCATGGCTTGGTCATCCCTCAGGAGACGTTTCTTCAGGCCAGCAGCACGTATGGTGCGTCAGCTACTCGCTGGAAGCCATGCTGGTCACAACATATCCGTGGGCATTGTCGTACCAGAGCCTGTTCCCCACAGGGGGGGCATTCGGCCAGTGGCTTTCCTGCCCTAATCGTAACCGTATTGGAATATATTCTCGTTGGATACTCAGTACAATTTGACTCACAGGAGTGAAACAGTCTGTGACAGACAAGGGCCAATACAAGGGACAATTAGCAAATCCTACTGACTATTGAACCGCTACATCTCCTGCATCAATTCACACTGTCTAGTGCACAAGTGCGCCCTTCCATTCACTTACAGTTTTACAGTGTAGCATATAAATTATATATATAATTGCCCACCTTGTCCACCTGGCGAGATGGAGCAGAAGTGAAAGGTCACACTTCCTGTCTGTGGATGCACCAAATTTTAGGGTATTGAGTTTTATAGGTCAACAACTATAAGTAGGACAGTTCCACTTTATAAGTAGGACAATTTCATAGCCAAGTTAACCAAAAATTCAATAGCCTAGTTTTGACCTGAATGGCACCCCATAATTTCCTTGCTCATACATCACTCTTATACAGTGAGTCATGGGAATATCTAATCTTGTTCCCAGACCCTTCCTCCACGGTGGAAGGGTCTAGGAATGAGACTTGAGAACATCATGTATGTGCTCTGCTTACTATATGGACAAGACAAATATGTTTACTGTCATTCAACAGCCATTTGTGACCTGAATTCACATTTAATATGCCAAGCATTTTTTACTGTGTAAACTATTTTATCAAACACTTTCATGCAAGTTTCTTGTTAAGAGTGACATAGTGCGAAGTTGCTTCAACTGACAAAGTTTTTGTATAGCTAACACACTGTATCTCCTAGGTCAGTGGATTCACTTACTGACCACTTGGCAAGTTAGAGATTGTGACTGTGCGTCATCCTATGCTCTCCACTGTGTTTTCAAGCTCTTCGTTATGTCATTGTTTCTCTGTAGTTACATTTTGTGGTACAGTGATAAACTCTCACTTTCATGTATGGTTTGGTGTATCTGAATGCAATCTACGTATAGCTATGCCACGTGGCATGGAATACGTACAAGGTCAACAATTGGGGGCACACAAGCCACATCTCTATATATGTAGTTGCAAAACATTTTACATATCCCACATATGTGCATACGAGGTATAGTGCTCTCATTTTCAATATTCCTACATTAAATTTTGTACTGCGTGAGCATCATCACTGCATGCTATTATGTATTTGTTCCTCATCCCCCCTCCCTTTCCCCTCTCTTCCCCCTTCTCGATCCCACAGCTTCTTTCAGAAGCCATCATGCACGAGTGTATTCAGAGACTGCTGCGATCAACTGCAGATGGAGACTCTCTGGAGTGCTGTGCTGTACTGATGACCACCGTTGGGAAGGAAATGGACCACAGCAAGGGGAAGGTATGGTGGCAAAGGAAGATAAAGTGTGCATGGAACAGTATAAGTAACTCTTCTACACTTTGCCTCGTAGCCCCTAATGGAGAAGTACTTCAACAGAGTGAACCACATCATTGACGTAAAGAAGGTTGACTCACGAGTACGGTTTATGTTGATGGACCTGGTAGACTTGAGACAGGTGAGTAATCGAGTTGCATTACAGCAATGTCTGCCCCATTGTGAACAGATGGAATAGGTTTGCCACTCTACAGCTTGACATACTAATACTTTATATGACCTAGCCACATGCAGTTGGTATGGCCTTCTGGTTCCCTCCTGATGTTCACAGAATGCTTGGGTTCCTCGCAAGCTGGTGGCCACCAATATGCCCACAACCATTGACAAGATCCACAAGCAGGCAAAGAAGGAGGAGGAGGAGATGCAGAGGAGGATAGCCCACCAACAGATGATGGGACGGCCCAGAGGGGGCATAGATGGGAGGAGGGGAAGGGATGATTGGCCGTCAGTGGAGCACAGCAGCAGACCAGCTCCACCCACAAAGATTGACACAGAGAGGTTTAGCAGAGTGATGGCAAGGAGTGCAGGGGTGAGCTGGTGTGGGAAGGTGGTACTGAAATTATACTCCCTTCTTGTGTGTGCCTACTTAATAGTGACAAGAATCAATCACACAACAGTAATACTATGGAGTACAGCATATGTCAACTGCTGACATGTTACAAATAGTGTTAGTACTAGTTACCTTTGTACGTTTGTATTGACACCAAAGCTTTAGTACATTATAAGTGTGACTGATTGTATTTCATTAAAACACACATACTCAGCCCACCCGTCTGGGTCATCCCACTACTGGATTGGGAAAGAACCAACCCACAAGGTTAGTGGTATTGAGTAGTTAGTTACGTATAATTGTACTTGTGTTGAAGGGTACAGTGCCATGCTTATCAAAAGTTATATTATTATAGCTACTAAAGTGACCTTGATGAAGGTGCATTTCGGACTGCAGCCACGAAAATTGCAATTAACATTTACTGTATAAATGGCTTATGGCTAAATCATGCACTGACAATTCACTGCTTTTATAGGTTACAATTTGCTATGCTGTGTATACCATATAGATTCTACAATAGCCGCCCCTTAAAAATAATTCCAGCGTTGAAAGGCGCGTCTTATTGGAATGGCCAGAAATATGCAATGACCAAGGGGCACTTCAATTAGAAGGGCACCTAGCACGTGTACTAGAGCGGAATAGTACTTTTGAGTGCCTGCGTACAGAACAGCGCACTGCTTTTGTTTCGCGGTGTACTGGCATCGACTGGACTTGGCACTTGTGGTCTCCACGCTATCAGCAAGTACAGGTGCCACCTGGATGTCTTCTTTGTCAGCCTGCGCCAATCAGTTCCAGTGGACACTTAATCCTGTCCCACTGTTCGCTTGACCCGTTTAACTATCTTCTTCCCACGTTGTGTGGACGTCAATGAAGCAGCGACGTGGTTAAAGTATTCCATCAGGGCCGCCATTTCGCTGTCTTGCGTTCAGCACATGCGGTATAGTTCAGAATAATATCATAATCCGCTCCAATAATTAAGGCGCCGCCTGATATTATTTCCAATGCCCAAGGGTGCTTACAATTGGAATTCTCTCCCATTAAATTTTGAGACAGAGTTTAGAATATGTTGTATCATGTCTGCTTCATTCCCATGAAGTCCTCTTTTGTGAATTGTAACGGTGAACACTTGATAATTATAGGTGAAGCACAGCAGACAAGTGACTTGTGACTATGTTTGCGGCAATATGTATTATTATAATACGCAAAATCTAACAACAGAAGTACAATATTTCTTATATTTTTTCCACCTGTGCTGTACACTGTAGGGATAGGCTAGAGTTGAAGCCTTCTACCGCCCCTCCTCCTCCTGCTGGGCCTGAGAGATTGTCCTCACAACCCTCTGATGCTGAATCTCTTCGAATCCTTCTGGAGGAGGTGGCCGGACTGACTGGTGGTGAGCTAGTTGACAAGGTACCACCTCCTGATCATGAGACTGCAGTCAGTGATGCTCTATCTGACAAGGAAGTGGAGAGGAAGTCAAAGACAATTATAGGAGATCTATCCACCACAGAAGACTACAAGGTGTGTGAGGCATGGCATTGGTCGTGTGCAATAGACAAGTGTCCATGCAAATCCAGTATGTATGCTCATTTCATTATAGTGATAACTGTATGTGTTTAGGTACTATTTTCGGAGTAATAATTTACTCAGTCATACACTCCTGCACACTACACAGTCACCTAGCACTCCGCTGTTCTTTAACCCTGTTTTCAACACGCACAGGAAGCTCAGTTGTGTGTGAGTGAGCTGCGTTCTCTAGGGAAGCTGTACCTGTTTGTGAACACTGTGCTCAACCACACCTTGGAGAAATCTTCCAAGGACCGTCAAGTGGCTGGTGTGCTATTTGACCAGCTGCTGAGGGAGGGAGTGTTGCCTGTGGAGGCCTTCATGAAGGGGTGAGGGTTTGGGAGGGGAGCTATAGTGGTGCAGATCTGCCTGGGGGGTGGGGGGTGGGGTGTATTCACACAGCAGCTGTGGAAAGCAGGAGACCTACATAATGAAAGAAAGGAAGGTAATGGAGATGTGTGTGTGTATACAGAGTATGTGTATGTGTGTGGTATACATGTATGGGTGCATATATACTGTACATACGTACATCATTACAAGAGACATATGTACATATACTTCAGTCAATCGGTAATGGGTGGTACCGTATGTGGGCTACTCAAAGACCATGCTAACTACTGATCGCTATCTCTCTGTAGTCTGAATGAGTTGTTGGAGTATACTGAGGACTATGAGTGTGATGTTCCCAAATTCTGGGATTACCTTGCTGAACTGTTAGCACCTTCTGTGGCTCACAAGGGGTTTCCCCTTGTCATCCTGAAGCAGGCCCATGAAGGACCACTGGAGAGTGGCAAGATTGGAAAGTTGGTTGCCAAGACACTCAACAAGTGCTCCTCTCTGAAGGTAGTTAATAGCTGTATAAGACATGCCGCACTAGTTAGCAATTATTTTGGTTGTAGTACTTTTTACAACCAGTGGAAGAGACGTTGAGGGATGAGATAGGATGTGGTGGAGTAATATGCATGGAAATTAAGATTCCAGCGTCTGAATTAACATATTCATCCTTTTTTATCTTATTTGTTGCCTTCTTCTTTATATTTGCTTCACTTTGTGTCACTGTTGATCTCTCCTCCCTGCAGGATGTCACCCAGGACCAGGTGTATGGTGTGTGGTCCCAATCTGGTCTGAACTGGTCCACACACTTACATGTCCTTCCTGAGGACCTGGGCTACCTGCTGGAAGACCACGTGAGTATTCCAATGTCAATACCATGCAGTGCCCACCCATGTACATATACCCGACACACTCCTATCCTTGACATGTTTATATACGTAGATTCCTATCTTAGCATACGTAATTATACCATGTATGTAGTTCCACCTCTATCTGAATTAGTGAATGAATCTTTTTCTTTCTCTTCTCAATGTCGAGATAGTTAATAGTGCATCCTTGTTTTGTGCAAGCCTTCATTTATCTTCTATCTCTGTATGTAAATACATACATACCTCCTATAGAAACTCACCTTCCTGACTCAGAAATCTTGTGCTCACCAGTCCTCATCCTCGGGAGGTCAGAGTCTACCCACACAAGGTATCTCCAAAGACTGCTTTCGCTTGCTGGAGGAGCAAATACGATCTTCTACAACAACTAATGATGATCTGTTTAAATATATAGAAGTAAGTGTCAATTGAAAGTCTTCAAATGCTAGCGCTATTATGATGATGTGTGCATATGTTTAGCCAATGAAATGTGTATGATGTGACCTTGATGATGTCTTCTTGTGTCTCACTCTATCAACCTTTGCAGACCAAGCATGTGCAAGAACATAGGACTCCTCAATTCATGTATTCCTTCTCAAGTGCTCTCACTCAAGCTGTTGTGCAAGGTGAAGCCAGTGGAGCTCTGAAGCAACCAAACTATGCAACCAGTTGTACTTATGTACTGTGTGTGGCCGGGAGATTTGCCGGAGACGTTTTTGGACTGATTGGCAGTTTTCAAAACAGTCTGCAAATATTTCCTAATGCCAATACCACAATAGCATTATGGCTGTCCAACCACCAAAGTACAGTATATCTAGTCAAATGCTATTTTTGTACCATCTGCCCAAATTAAATTCCTGCCATAATTTCCGGCCGTATGGTTTAACATATGGAATGCTGTCTTGTGCAGTGTTGTACGTATCTGCTTGGGTTGTGCAATTGGTGTGACTAGTACTACTCATGATGCAACGGTAATGTATTTTATTCTCTGCCGCAATTTTGTGGGCTATTGGTTCATTCAGCAATAATTGTACTGCTTAACAATTTGTACTGTCCTTATTGCTTGTTTTCATAGGTGAAAGAGACTCTGCCATCTTCAATGAAGAGCAATTCAAAAACCGATGTGCAGTGCTGAAGAAGTGTGTGGGAGGAGACCCAGAGCTTCAGCTGCAGGTCATCTATGGCATTCAAGTGACTCTGGCACAGAAACAGCATCCCAAAGGTGACGTGTAATGGATTCTCAATTGTTTAAGTTCACTTCCTAGAAAGGCCAGACTGTTCCATGTGTAGAGAGATCCTGTAATGTAGTACAACACTGTACTCTTATATATTACTAGCAGAGAAGCCTGCCTTCGGCAAGCTTCTCATCTACGGCACCCCTCCAACCTGTCCCACGATGCCCTCACCAGTCATGATACTGCTACAGCTAGTCTTACGCTGGCTGAAAATGAATTAATAGCTGCTTTAAATTTGACTGTGGGATGACATCCAATTAATTCTTGTAAAAACTAGAAGTCAATGGGAACCATAGTTAGAAAATGGTGGTCATTCGCAGGGTAAAAGCAGAAATTGAAGGCGACGTTAACCCCAATAAAGCCTGACCTCCGGTGTCCTCAGTAACCACAGCGAGTTTGACACCGATGACGTAAGAAACATGTGCGCGCATCGCGGATACACAGACAGACAGACACTTTCAGCTTCATTATATTATTAGATCTTGAACATGTACCAGTGCAATGCATCATGCTGTCTGTGTGGATTATAATTCAGTTTTGTGTGTGCAGATTCGGCTCCCTCGCTGTGTGTGTACCCTCTCCCTGTTGCAGATGTACTGCGCTCCATGTTCAATTCCCTGTATGATGAAGACATTGTCTCCGAGGACACCTTCTGCCGGTGGGAGACGTCAGGGAGGGAGGACCTGGAAGGACGAGGAGTGGCCCTCATGTCAGCCAGCAGCTTCTTGGAGTGGCTGAAGAGTATAGGAGAGGGAGACGGGGAAGGGACCGGACAGTACTTGCTTTAAACAGCTGTACATACTACACAAATAGAGTTTTTGTTTAAGATAGCCAAGCAATGCTACTAAACCCCGTACACATGCACACACATACACATGCACACACGCACTCACACACGCGCGCACACACACACACACACACACGCACACACACACACATGCAAAAAGCAGCTTACTCTTTATTGCTTACTCCTTTTGCACATAAGAGTATATTTAGCAATGTTGTATTTTTCCTGTACAGGCAGTGAACATGTGTTCACACATGCAACAAGACATGTTGCGTAGTACGTATAATGTACCACTCATCTGCACACAGTGGTATAATTGTTGGGGCGAGCGAAGCGAAGCCCCTCTCATCTGGGTGGTGCAAAAACCGGAAGTTTGGTACGTCGCGGTTGCGCAATAGTTTTTGGTACGTCGCGATTGCGCAATAGTTTTTGTACGTCGAGGTTGCGCAATACTTTACCTTATATGGAACGTTCGCTGCATTGCGCAATAGTTTGGGGGTTGTCGCGCGTTTGCGCAATAGTTTACCATCTTTGTACGAAGTAAGGTCTCTTACGCTTGCTTGCTACAGCCGCCTCTGTGACGGGCTACTTTTGACTCCTGGGCAATTGCTATTACGCAGTCTCTGGTTGGCACGTAGTTAAGGTCTCTTAAGCTTGCTTGCTACAGCCGCCTCTGTGACGGGGTACTTTTGTCTCTTGCACTGGTGCAATTACGCAGTCTCTGGTGCCGGCTTTCGGTGTACTCTTCTGCTGGACAGGTGACTGTCAAGATAGTGAAGGTGAACTGGCCGGTTTAGCCATACAAGGACTGTATGGGCCAGGTGGGAGGTGTGCTGTTGCTTTGATAGTTAAGTTCTCTTACTCTTGCTGGCTATATTGTGGAATTGGGCAATATTTAGCACACCGCGGCTGCCAGTTCCTGGCTGTTCAGATGTACAGTTGATTTCAGAATGACTGGCCAACATGGCAAATGGCAAATGACGTGATGTCACAGCAAATGGCAATACTGAACAATAGGCGTGACGTAATAGCAAGCAGCACAACTACTAGTGACGTCACGCCATTTGGCCGTTCTGCCATTTGCCATTTTCGCCAACCGTTCTGAAATCAGCTGTAGTCTTCGTCATACCCAGACCCCACCCATCTGCCCGCCGGCAATATTATTATGACAGCATGCATGCGCTACAACTAACTTCTAACTAAATCCTGATTACAATTGTACGCATGTGTGCATGTATGTTCTTGATAATAATAAAAAATAAAACCATTGAGGACAAAAACAAAATAAACTTCCCGCTCGCCCCCACAATGCCTTGCATTCGTCTAGTATTATTACAATGTACTATAATAGTATTCAATTGTATTATTATCTTTTAGCTGCCGGTAAAGGCACATACAGCATGAATTCCACAGGAGGTGGTGCTGGCGCCATGCACCTTTAGCTCCTACAGCTATAGGAGATGCCCCAAGCAGCTTCACCTCATGCAGAGGATCGGAGGCAGTGGGACTTGTATATACCACAAGTAGACGGCGATGTTGAGGCCCTGCCTCCCGCCGATATACTCTATATAATGCAGCCTTTTTACCGGACCACTTTTTTCCGCCTCAACCTTCCCCAGAAGAGGCAGCACCACCTGTAGATTCTGATTATTTCTTGGAAGACGATAATCAGGTGGTAGAGGAGGGTGTGTTTGTGCATACTACAGAGTTGTGTGTTGCATTGTGCAAACGGCCGCCTTTTCTAAGAGCCACCCCCACATGATTACCAATTGCATGATGCCACCATTTGAGGTACAGCTACGTACATAGGCTACCAGTCTCTCATGGGTGAAGTAGTTTGCAATTGGCTCTAGATGATGGGTGCATGGCCAGCGATAATGTGTTATGCCTAGCAATAGCACTGCATACACCATCATGCATTTTTGTACTAATGCACGCGCATATGATAATGTCACAGGAAGACATTTGACTTTCCCTCCATTTCGCAGACCTTATCTCTTACTGATACGAAAGTTGCCGTAAAAGACGCCAGAACTCAGAAGCAATTACTTTAATTATTGGGGCTTCATTAGGTCACTCCCAGCATTAATTAATGTGCAGTCCATGTTTGGTGCAGATTGGTTGAGAATGGACAACCAAACTGTGTTATATATGTTCATTATAATAAGATTATAATAAGATAGTGCATGCAGGAAGGTATTAATTGATAGGCAACCATACCAAACAGCAGAGAACTGACTGTATACAGGTGGTCCAATTGTACTATGCAAACCATAATATACAAAGCAGAACACAACTCAAACCAGCTGTACGTTATGACAAATAGCTGTATGTGATCATACAGCTCCTTGCATCTCGGATCTGGAAGTAACAGTTACAACGATATCAGTGAATCATAGCCAGATTAAACCATCTCAGCTGTTAAAGTCAACTAGCAGAGAGCACACACATGTATACGTGCGCACCTTGATGCATCCTTGGCTGTTTCCAGCCAGTATATAGCACCATTTCATCCTGAATAAAGGAGAGGGTGTGGGTGGTATGTAGCTAGTCAAAATATCCACAGCTAGAAAGACATACTGTACCCACTCACATTCTTCCAAGCAAGTGTGCTGATGTGGTGTTTCGTTTCCTGACTAATATTCCTACGTGACTGTTGGAATAGAACAAGTCAACAAGATGTTGACATTTTCATGTGTATTCGTGTATGAGGGTCGTACCAGCAAATTACAGTTGAATTTGTATTCCAGTATTGGTTTGGCAAATGATTCCTCATAGACCAAGCAGCGGTTGTCCTCACTCCCTACACATGTAGCATACAACCCGTAACAGCACAGCTGCATGCCCTTGCTTAGCCACACACAGGCATGTATCAATTATAATCTATGCACTTCACACACTATCTCACCCCACCCATCCTCACCACAAGCAATGTAGCTTTTAGTTGCATGGTTTGCAACGCCCAGAAAGTACTTGTGATTCTTATGTCCACTATAGACTTTGGTTGTCCGTGCCGTGTCCAAGTCCCATCTTCGCAGCTTACTGTCAGTTGCCCTGCATATACAAGGTAGAACACAACAGCGGGTGCTCTACACAGGAGACAACCGAACGGAATTGGCAACCCTGCACATTGCCAAGCAACTCTCACTTTGTTCATCCTCAGTCCCACTTTTCCATTACTCACCCTCCCGTCTTTCACTCACATAGACAAAATTGTCGTATCATTCAAAAATCTCAAATGAGATATTGCTTTGTGTTGGCCCCACAGTATCCTTAGGATAGCGAAAGTCTGTTACATGGACAATAGTATCTGTGGAGAGAGCGGGGAGGGGGAAGGAGGATCGATCATTTGGTGGAGGGGTGATAATGCTGAGAGCATATTCATCCACTTACCAGCCCCTGCGTATGCTACCATACTCTCCCGAGTTGGATGGAACCTGCTAGTACATAGCCCTGGCCCTGATTCCAGGGTGGCCACGGATTTGGGCACATTCCTCGTCCACACCTTTACTGTGTAGTGGAGGGTGTGAGGAGGGGGGTTAGCAGGGCAGGCAGCAAACCCTGGTATCAGTGAGCATGTGGGTATGCAGTGCTCACCTTTACCATCGTCTGAAGCTGACACAAACATGTTAGGGTTGGCAGGGCTAATGTGAACACTCCATGCTCTCTTCTCATGCTCCTGAAGACATGGCAGTGTGTAAGAATCAATTGGAAGGGAGGGAAGGTGGTAAGGGCTACATGCACAGTGCACACCAAACACACCCAATCCACCTTCAGATGGCTGACCTGAAACTTCCTCGCCAGCTGCCCTGTGGAGGCATCATACATGGACAGGACACCATCATAGTCCGCAGCAATTATGTCAGTAGCATGGTAGGCATTCCATGACATGGAGCTGTAGGGAGGGAGGGACACATTGGTACACACACACACACACACACACACACACACACACACACACACACACACACACACACACACACACACAGACTGACCATAACTTGGAGGGGCACTGCACCACAAGGGAGGGGGAAAGGGAGAGGGCGGGCACACCATCGCTAATCACTGCATGGTAATCATAAAGCTTGATCTTCCGGTTGATCTCACCGACTGCAAACATGGTACAGTCCCAGTTGAACTCAAGACTGCAGTATATAAAAGGCACGTCTCAACATGTCTTCTTGCATGCCTCACACATCTGGTCACCTCTCATTTCACTCTGCATGTTTATCCCTACTCATATATACCCTCACTCCCAGCTCAAGCTACACGGCCACCCCATACTTCACACACTACATGTTCACACCAAATCCACACTCCAGTTACCATGTGAGAAGACATGACTGCGTATTACTGGCATCATCATCTATGACTGTGCCAAGTTCTTTGAAGTCGGTATAAGCCACCAATTTCTGAAGTCCTTGGCTGAAACCACTCATGGCATTAGATCCTTCCCCTGTTGGGACACAATAGCACATGACAACACATCTGCCACGCCCACGTTTGCCCTAACCCCTCCCACCTTTGTCCTCTACCCCACATGTCTTGTGGTACAAATCCACAACTTCATCCATGTATGAACTAAGTTTGTCCAGCTTACTGGACACAGGCCGCTGTGGATGGCTAGATTGGAGGTGTGAAAGGGGTAAGGGATAGTGCCAGAAACTAGAGAAGAGGACAAGTCAGTTCATTAGTAACCACTCACTGTCATTCCTTCTCCAAACCCTCTCTCAGCCTCCAGAGGTGACTGCACGGTACCAGTTAAGGGGGTTACATGTCCCAGGTCTTCGCTCTTCTTATGGGGGAACTGGCTCAGGTCTGTTGCTGCTGATCCAGGCTGGGAGCCTGAAGACTGTGACGCAGCACTGGACAGTGATGAGACCAGTGGAGTGGACGCCTTTGTCGGCGGGAGAGGTACAGTGGGGACTTTACTCTTCACTGTGTGGAAGGCAGCATCTATGCTTTGGCAGACCGCCTGAATGCATTGCATGCAGAAATAAATCACAATATTATAAGTTATAGTTCTATTATGGCCGTCCCCTGACCGTCAAAACAGTAATTGCACTACACTTAGCTATAGATCTAACTTCCAATTAAAGAGGGCACATAACTTTGCCTTGCCTGTGCTTCTTGGGTTTTCAATTGCAGCTGTTCCAGCTCCTGCAGCAACAAGTGGCATGATGATTCTAACTTGCCAGCCACACCCTCTAATGGGCCGCCCTCACACCCTCACCTTCTGCTTGATACGAGTGATCTCAGTGAGTGCATACATAAGGACTTGTGAGTTTTCAGCCTGTTCTTTCTGTTGTTGGATAGAGAGGCCTGATCGCATGCAACCCTGATCGACACAATTGACATGCAAGCTAGAACCTCTGGAACTCACCCACTCCCTGAACCGTTTCTGGTCCTCCATGTAGGACAAAAGTGCATCTCTGTCTGCCAAGATTGGAAATACTCTATTGACTGAAAATGCCTCACTTTGCCACATTATAATAATTATATCACCTACCTTTCCTGCTCAATGACCTTACCATACGATAAAGATCTTCTTGCTGCACGGTCTACACATAGAGATGTAAACATTTTTCATACCATGCAGCTATTACGTAAGGCTGCTTATGAGCTAGACTAAAACCATTCATTGACAATTAACATGTGTGCTGTGATGCTTACTATGGGTTCCTTGTTCTTGGTGGTGAATTTACTCACAACTTGCCCCACTGCATTTAAACAAAGAAACAGGCATGAAATCAGAGGGGATTTGCCAGGAGTGCATGTGTGTGTATAGGCCACAACAATTAGCTTACAGAAGTAGTTGGGGATAGTTGGAGTTTCTGGGTTTCGTGCCACCTTGCACAGTGGGCAATGCTTTGACTGCATGCTGTAGTGAGCGCTCGATGCATTTCCCACTGCAGTGGATAGGCAGGCATGTGCATGAGAACTAACCCCTTCCCTTACCCTCCCCCATGCACTCCTATGCATGCACCCACCAAAAGCTGTGCCCACAACTGGTGCTGCGGGTTTCTTGTAGAATATCCAAACAGATGGAGCTGTCACCACAGGCATGCAGGTACAGGGAATACACATAATATTATTTTTGGACATCTAATTTACAAGTGTTTTATGCCAGATCTAGACACGCGTGGGCTAGGATATGATCATGTGTGACAGCTGTGACGAATGGTTTCGCTGTAATAAGTCTTTGAGTTCAGGTTGCCGGTGTCACGGTTTATTCCATCCCCCCAGTTTTGTATCCCCCCGGGTAAAATAAACTAGGATACTTTATCCCCCGACTTCGAATTTCTGAGTATTTCTTAACTCTTTTTGGTGTGTTTCACCTCGAGGGGTTGCCCTGACATCCATCAACCCTGCTTTAACAAGCAGTTGCTAAGATTCAGACCATTTCATGCTCCTCGCATGCTCAGGCTGTAGCGTCGATGTACCTGCACATCAATGTCCACCAGTTTGCGAAACTGCACGCCGTACTGCTACTCAAGCACTTCTGCTCGTTGTAGTAGTGCCCTCTTGACATTCTTCGAGAACCCAGAGGACAACACAAGCATTCCAGCAATGGTAGAAGGACAATAACCTCACCGCGGTCGTCTGTTAACAAGATTGATGTGGTCTTCTGCAAGGACTGCAAAGGTAGTGCAGGGTTCGCAGATATCGTCACCTAACAGTCTCTTCTGGTAGTGGTAAGTCTCATCCTGCAGCAGGGTGCATTTTACTAGCTTCTATCAGCATTTCTGTGTCGTTTAACCAACCTTCGGTTACCCGAGGGGATACTTTATACGGGGGGTAAAATAAACTGTGACACCGGTATCCATAATTTTTGTATCCCCGTACAGTATTTTCTAGTGAATATGGTATCCCCAAACATGACTTCTAGCTAATTGTGCAGCTTAAACAACGTAGTTGCTACAGCAGAGTCGTAGGAAGCACAAAAGAAACGATATGAAGAAGAAAATGAGTGTAGGAGAGGAGAAATTGTGATCTTTATGGCGGGTGCGAAAATGTTCCGATTGTTGACCGCGTACCGCAGTCTTAGGTTGTCATGCTCCTTTGTGCACGATGCATGAAGACATTCCCTTCGAACTTCGAATGTGACCAGGAACGGAGAGTGCCTGTTTGACAGTGATGTAAAAGTGGGCAGACCTTTGCCCTTGACTTTTGAACGTGCCATCGTTCGAAGTTACATCGGTCCGCGTACTTCGACACATTTTGCGTCATAACTTCTGAAGGTGGAAGCCACTCTGGCTTCAGCTAGCTGCACCATATTGTGCTTGCCTGCTGAGTAGTTGGACCAAGAATCTAGAGAATATTTACAGCTTAGCTCAGGCTTACAGCTGAGATCTGGCGCCTATGTTTGGGAGGATACAGTATTCCCGTGGGGATACGGTATTCACCCTGACACTGGGTTGGCTCTTTTCCTTCCCTTGGAGCAGGTCTCGCGCCAGAGGTTTCTGGCGGCCCAACTGAACCACATGCAAACACGGCCTGGGGCTCGAGACTCTACCACGCCCCTCCCATGCAGGCCTACAGGAAGAGCCGCTCACCAGCAGTAATCCTCCTCGGTCACTGGGTCCTCAGAGGCCAGCTTCCTCAGCTTTGGTGCGGGTGCGCTCATCGCCGGTCATCCGGGTCGCCAGAACAACTGGGCGTTGCAATCACGAAGTTTATGGACACCCTGGATCTTCAACGAATGGCTAATTGAATGGGGTCTGCAGGTCCTCCTGTTGTGGCCTGAGAGGAGAGTTTGCCATGACATCATACAGACTATAATAATGTGTGCATGTATAGTAGAGTACCCAAAGTGTTTATCATTAGAGGTAGGGGCATGGTTGCTTTGTCATTGTGGAACACATTTACCCCTCTCCCTCCTACCCTGTGTATGTATTGCAAGCATACAGTGTGTCCTGAGAGTTGACCTCTGGTGATGATGTGCTAAACAGTGGGTAGTACACAGCAATGTATAATATCATCACTCTCCCCTCATGTCTCATGGGAGGTGTCTGCAGTTCTTTGATGTCAGGGAGCTAGAATGCCACAGAAGCAAAATCTGCCTACCCATACCCCCTGGAGGCAGTAATCATGCTGCAAGACCACAGGCCAGAGAGCATTGCTGAACGCAAGAGGCCCTAGGATTGAGGCAATTTGAGGTCAGGTAGCTGCATCCAATAGAGGTACAATGCGTGTTGTGTGGAACGAAATTTCATTCCTCAACATAGGGCGTAGCTTAGGGGACCTCTGGAGCTACAGTCCAAAATATAAAAGTTACCTCATGCATTTCTCCAATTCCTGATGTAACAGGACATGTTGGACATAAGAAGGGACAATTTCCTCATCATCAGTCATAGCTACTAATGGGCTATGGAATGCAGCTAGTCAGTCCACAAGAGGCAGTTAATTGTGTCCACTCATTTACAGAGGACGAATTGGACAGTGGAAAGGACAGACAAAATAGTAGGGTAGCTATACTGCCCTCTTAAAGGAGGCCTTACACTGGTGGAACCAAAACGTCCCCGAGGAGACAGGGACTAACATTAGCATTATGGTGTGTTTTTCTATGAAGGAAAGGGAAAACATGTACAAAACCAATTGCTTGCAAATCCAAGAGAGTGGCCATCAATCCCAAAGACATCCAATTGACTAGAAGAATCTGCAGTGAAGAATTCTGAACTAATTAGTATCCTTCAAGACTATACTTTTCAAATTCAAGTTATACACGTGTAACAAACCTTAAAGTATAAGTCACTACATAAAATTGGCGACCTTGGTGTTATTGTTACATCAAGCACAATATCAGAATTTCAACTTGTTTACTTGCTATGGACAGGTGCAATCACAAGTTTGCATGCATTGGCTTGCATGCATTTTCACATTTCATTCATGATCCATGATTCCATCAGTGATAAACAACAAATAAGTGAATTCAAACAAGTTCAAACAAGAAATAACAGTACTGGTCAGTAGAAAGTTCAGGAAATAATTCATTGAGCGTCTCTTTGCTGCCTCACGTGCCCATCCGAACAGAAGAAAACACTAAAACACCCCCCCCCTCTGTTTGGTACTCTGTGCCATCGAATAAAACTTTTCTAACTGGCCTTACTCTCTGTAAGTAAAATTTGAGGGTGCCAAGGTGGTAATAGGCAAAATCACCCCATTTATTACAGATGAGCACATAGCTACCACCCATTTCCTAAAAGGTGATTCCAATCACTTACTTGCTATGGACAGGTGCAATCACCAATTTGCATGCATTTGCTTGCATACATTTATATTACATTTTATGTACAATACCTTATATCCTATAATATACCTATAATACCCTATATACCTTTCGCCACCATAAGTCTTCTTGACAAAAATCCTGCCTCTTTCATGCAGCTCGTCAAAAGCAGCCTCATGAAAAAGAAGTGAAACATGCACTTCTATGCCATGTTTGAAGCTTGTCTTCAAGCTTCGCTTGATAGCGTGGCCAAAGCTTTCAAAATATCTCTTGAAAAATGCTAAACAAAAACAGAAGAACGAAGTGCTCGGTGAACAGGAAACGGAAGTAACAATACGTAATTTCACCTAAGCAAACAAAATGGCTGCTGGTGGTGAAGTTGCCCGGATAAAGGCTGTTGTAATTGGTGGAACAGGAGCAATCGGTCGTCACTTGGTGGGGTTTCTGCTGAAACACAACAACAAGGTGGAGAAAGTGACCGTTATCGGAAGGAGAAAGGTGGAGGTGCGTGTGCCGTGTGGAGGATAAGTATATTAGAACTAGCTAGCTAGTATGACGATAAACACTGTAGGGCTCTTCTATATTATGTAGTTCTCCTTTATTGGGGCGAGCCTGAGCGAGCACCACACTGACGCGGTAGCTGGCGATTTGGTTGGGATATATGTATATGTGTCGTACGTCATACCGCAAATTCCCATTTAGCCGTGCAAGATGGCCGCACTCTGTTACCTAGTGTTGATTGCGCCCCTATGCCGCGCCGTCCGCCGGCCCGTAGTGTTGATTGCGGTCCTAGGCTGCGGCGTTCACCAGCCCGCGGTGTATCGTGCACACTTGGCACCAGTGACCACAATCGGCTTTGTCTTTCGTTCACAGAAAAGTAAGTTTATAGGTGCAGCGACTACCTTCTCTTTCGAGCGCGAGGTAGACTACGCGAACGAAACTTTGGCTGCTTACCGACCGTACCCTAGCTCAATGTTATCTAGTATTCTATGCACCAGGCACGTTTTCAGCACATGACTGCACAGCACCAATGCTTGCCATACATTCAAGCTTTTCCTTACAATGTTGTGCTTTGCACATGAATTCATCGTGCTAGCAGTAGCTAGTCTAAGACATTGTGTGTGCTGCCATTCTTGATTGCAGTCGCTTGCTGCTGATTGTAGCCAAGGGAATTGCACATGCACTGCTCAGGCTCGCCCCACAATGCTCTGCAGTCGTCTAGTATATATATAATGTTTATTCACTTTAAACTGCAACCTACTGGCCATTAGTCTTGCGTAGCTGACCCCTTTCCCCGCTTCTGCTATTGTGCAACGCTCCTGGAAAGGGGGTTACGCAATAGCGGAAGCGGAGGAATGGGGCTGGCTTCGCTAGACTAACTGGCCATGGGTAGCTAATATACGTAATACATAAAGAACTTCACTGCAAGGGCAGGTGAGCTATAGCTAGCTTGGTATATAGCTGCCACTGATGTGTCTCTGTAGTCCTGCATCGTTGTATGCTTGCACTAAGCAATGCATGGGCTGCATTGAGTTATATTACTTTTGGGTGCGTAATCAAGCTTCTTATTAGCACTTGGACAACACAGTTCACAAAATATTAGTGTGAAATTGCACTTCACCCCACACAGCAGGCATAAGATGAGTGGCTAACTATCAGATGCAGCTTTGTATAGATATTGCACAATGCATGGCTATAGAGACAGTCATCATCCTGACTTGGTTATAAGACCAGCTAGCTCCCATGGTAGACCAACTTCACTGATAGAGTAATTTAGCTAATTCGTTTTCCTTTTGGAGTAGTAGTTCAAGTGAACATTGGATAATTGTGCAACCTTAGTAACATATGATGCAATGCCTTCTCTTCTCAGTTCACTGATGTGTTCAAGGAACGCTACAGCATCAACACCAGTACAGAGGAAGAAAATGGCCGCCTAATTCAGCATGCTGAAGACTTGGACACTATTTCTGATGAGAAGGTGAAGGAGCTGTGCAGTGAGCACAATGCCTTCTTCTGTTGCTTGGGCACTACAAGGAGACAAGCTGGGTCAGCTCAAGCCTTCTTCCACATTGACTGCGAGATACCAGCACGCTTGGCCCAGATTGCAAAGGACAGCGGAGTGGGGCTTGCCAGTTTGGTCACCTCACAAGGTGCCAACCCCAACAGCTGGTTCCTCTACCTGCGGACTAAAGGGGAGATTGAGGAGAGGATGAAGGGCATGGGCTATGAGCATGTCTCTATTTGGAGGCCTGGACTGCTTGACAGGGGAGAAGAGAACCGACGCTTTGTGGAAAAAGTGGTCATGGTCTTTAGTAGGGCTATGCTAGTGGAGGATGTTGCCAAGGCGATGGTGCAGGATGCCTTGGACCGTGTTGGCAAGGCTCCAGTGACAGCGACCGAAACTGGAGGTGAAGGGGTGGCCACCTCAGCAGCCAAAGCCACTGTGAATACCAACGCAGACATCTGGAGGATCTGTGAGCAGTCCTCACTGTGATGGTGTCTGTGTGAGGCAGCTGCCATGTCAGAGTAACATGTAGCAACGATCATTTCATCAAACAGAACAGAGTTACTTTTGCAAAAGTATAGTCTTATGGTACCGTAGATTCTTGCTGCTGTATTTCACGTTATTTCTTGCTACAACTTTATACTGTAGTTTTATTATGACTATTTTTCAAGTCTTCCTAAATTTACTTCGTCACATTGATATCACTTCATGCATGCACAACAGTCTGTGGCACATAGTTTACTATTTATATATGTAACACACTGCATGGCTTTATAGCTCTGCCATATACACACTATATAAGTATTAATTATTAGAGAACTGTTATAGTGCCCAATGCATGCAGTCTTGTATAGGGATGGGGCTGGGTGAGCTATAGAACTATAGTGTTGCCCCAGTAGAATTGCTACATTATATGAACTGGAATTTCTCTGGAAGACTGCTGAAAAGCCCCAACCATATGCATATTAACTATACATATATATCTGCAATTAGGCACATCCTGTAGTACTGCTTGCACAAACATAATTATCCAGCTAGCTATAACACACTTGTTGGTCTTTGTGTCCCAAGTGTGCAGCGCAAGCGACAAATAAAAAAGTAATTGGGTTTTGTTGTCCATTGTGGGGGTACATGTCACATACATTTGTGCTGTACATGTACGTACACAATGCATGAGCTCGAGGATTCTTTTGAGTGCTACAATGATGCCTGCAGTATACACATGCATTGTGATGGTGTTTTTCTGGTACTTTATTGTGATGGTGTTTTTCGGAGATTATTGTGCAATCCACCTTGCAATTGTCCAATTGACAGAATTATGGTGTACCATATGGGGGGGGGGAGGGGGGGGGACAAATAGGTGGTCCATGCGTGTACCCTTGTTCATGTGCTGTACAACACCATATTATGTGGTTGCATTATTTCCAAGTGTGTGATATTGAATAATCCATATTATATACTATAAGCAGCCTCTCCTCCCCTGTCCATTCAACTGCCCTTTCCTACAGCTAAATTGTGTAGAGGTTGTGCACAAGTTATACATTCAGCATTAGATTGATTTGCACAATATGTATACATGTGAAGGCTTAGTACATTTTTGTGTGGTGGGCATGCATGCAGTGCTAGCATTATTGATACTTTAAAATTAAGGATCCTTAATAGAACACTGTCAGTTGCAGTTGCAATGTCTTGTGCCGTTGTGAAATGAGTCCTTCTTGAGCTTGTATGCATGGCGGCACAGATGACACATGTAATCATCTTTAGGAGGGCAGTGCTGGTCTAAGAAATTGATGACCTTCTTTGTGTCATAGTTGGTGGTGTGGTACTGATACAAAATATCACTCGTGAGAAGGAGATTAATGTAGTCAGCAAGGGCTTGTGGTGTTTCATACTTTGTTGCATCCACATACGTGTGGTTGCCGGGTAGCCACATGTGCACATCTGGGGCTCCATGGTAAATCGGCACCACTCCATGGGCTGAGTAGGCTAAAAAGATCTTTTCACTAATGTATGCTTCTTCACGGTGGTTTTCAAACACGAGGACAGCTCTGTACTTGCTAACCTTTGCAATGAATGACTCTTCAAAACCCCTCTCAAATCTGTCAGAGTTACCTGGCACATTGTGGAAGCAACTGCCATGCATGTCAATGTGAACCAGCTTCAATAATTCTTCAATAAAGTCATACCTCCACTTTATCTCCTTGCAATGACTAAGGAACATGGCTACACCTTGATGCTCTCTGGGATCAGGAGGAGACCAGGATGTCATTGCTTTGCGATAAGAGTCAATCCGACAGCCATCTGCTATCAACACTTCTGATGAGATATGAAAGTCAATGGTGATCTCAGCATGTTTCACTTGAGGGCGGTCATGATACCCAGGGCCCTCGGCTTCTGAGTTAAGCATGGAAACAATCTGGGGATAGCAATATCTAATTGGGTGCTTATCAGTCGTGAACCACTGCATGCGAAACACGACATCTGCCATTGTATCTTCATGTTGTAATATACACTTTATTCCATCTGGCATTTGACATGCCCCCGGAAACGCTGCTTCGCGATCACTGTACATATTGGTATACATAGCATTGAGTGATGCAAACTCTTCCAAGAACACTGTTACACTATCAAAATTTGCAGACTGGCAGAAAGGACACTTCGGGAGTTTTGAGTCAGTGTCTGGGATGGCACAGTGCGAATTGTATTGATCAATGTCGGCTCTCTGTTGTAATGGCACCGTGTTGTCGTCGGGACCTTTTACGGGATCTGCATGAGGGAGAAATAGTCGCAGTGTCATCGATTCCTCTCTCAGTCGCCCTCGTGTCTACTTTGACATGATCAATGTCCTCATATGACCTTCCAGTTATGCTGGAAGCTGCCAACTCACGGTCATCCTTCCTTATGGCGCTTGCAGCATCGGCACCGGGCTCTTCTCCCTCCGCTGCATTGAAGTCGTACTTGTACTGCTGCTGGCTGGCGAAGGAATACAACGCAATGTAAAAGGATATGAGAAGGCCAATGAGCAGGATTATTCCACGCAGACCACGTTTGGGAGAGAAATTCATTGTCTGTCCGTCGGAGAGGATCGCTCGCCTTTGAATTCAGACGCTGGCCGAATGCGCTTATCACACCATATCGCCCTATAAACCCTGCTTCCGCTTCCTAATCCTATGCATTCATACAATGTCAACACGTTATCTCTTGTCGCCTTTTGATCAGACACTGAAGCCTTCATTATCTACGATAAATATATAGTGCATTCTTCGCATGTAGCTACCAATATCAATATATTTGAGTGCGCATATGCGTACATGTAAAACAAAAGCACTAAGGCCAAGCCCAATGAGGCACTGTCGTGACTGTGTAGAAACGCCATAGCTAGCTAGAGACATATTGTCAGATTAGCTAGCTAAATCATCCAAATCTCGTAGTCCATCATTGAATAAATCATATTCAGACCAGCTCATTAAGTCTAGCGATTCCAAACCGATTCCCATTCCAAATTTCTCGCTTACCTTTGGCCAAAGGCGGTACAATGAAAACGTCATCTATCGGCCGGACTGGTTTTTGCTGCTTGAACAAAAATTCTAGCTAAATGATTGAAGATATGCATTCTAAAGACACTTTCAAATTGGGACGGGGGTACTGGCCTAAGGTTAAACAACGTTCTAAAAGCAGAGTGGTCTTGTTACAGTGTTGCATGACTTAGCTTGAACAAGGAATAGCCAGATACTTAGTCCTCTAACCATGACGTTTTTTGACATTTTCTGATGCGTAAAATGGTGTGTTAATCGATCGTCGTGCAAAATCAAACAGCACAGTAGCGCTTCAGTCGTGTACAGCGGATTTATGCAACCTTGCAACAGTTCCCACACCACACCATGGGCAGTTGTTACCTAGGATACGGACTGGTACTGTACTCACCTATTATATATGATATATTATTATTTAAGTGCACCGTGTTGTATAATACAAACACTAGGGTGTCAGCCCCATGCAGCACTATAATATAATTAAATGTAACAGTGTCAAAAGAATCACAATGGGCATAGTTCTTTAAGGGCAGCTTGTCCTTTTCTGCCACATCCTCTGCAGCGCCTTCCGCACTCTTCCATCTTTGCATGCCTCCTTGCATGCCTATATATAGCACCCTGTTCGTATCCTAGGTAACAACTACCCAGGTATGGGAACTGTTGCAAGGTTGCGTAAATCCGCTGTACATGGATGTATGCATGCAGCATGGTGGTATATATTTGTACATGGGAACATGTACGTAGCTTGAATGCATGGGCATATGCATGCAATAGGATAGTCTCCTGTGGCAACCCTTGTTATTGCACACTCACATGTACCCTTGCACTATAATACGCAGGCGGAGAAACAGGGGATGGTAGCAAGACCGCAAGAGCAGCAAAATGTTGGCAGATGTAGGGATGGTGAAAACGTATTCAAAGTCAGCGCATGTTAATGACCTGGGTTTTGCATGGACCAGCCCTCCTCTTTGCATGAACCGGCCCTCCTCCTGTTTTTGGAGGAAACATTTTTACACACCCTTTGCATTGATGGTGTCTTCTAGTCAAGGGTAGGAGAGATTTGTGCTGCCTAGCGTCGGAGAGACAGCCAAAAATACTAGATTTCGATTTTTAACGCGCTATCTTCTTATTTCAATGCATTGTATTACCTGTTTCATGGCACTTGATCGCCTTTCCTGCTGTAAGTGCCTGTTGGTCTATGTTACTTTTTATCATACTCACTGAAGTGTTGATGAGCCTAGAATTGCTCCAAAAGTACTCACAGAACATCTAAATTTTAAAAACCTTTCCTGGGGGGGCATGCCCCCAGCCCCCCTAGCTTGCGTCACATCATCTATGGCCTGACCGGTTATTATCTTAGTGCTATATACGGCCCTGTATCAGGTTAAATGGAGAACGAAGTATGGCTTAACCTTAACCGATTTTGATGGATAAAGACCGCTGTACTCACAAAGAAACGTACTGTGCATGTAATACGGTGAATGAGTGCAAGTCAAACAGTTTGAAATCTGGATTGGAATCGCTACAAGTTAAATTAAGTATAGCTGTATCCTTAATATACTTAATATATTTAATCTTTTCCAGTCTGGGCGCTCATTCGTTTGTTTGTTTGTTTGCTTGTGCGTGGCATTAAAACGGGCATTTGATCACGGCTGTTTTGCAGTGACAACTTAGATTTATAGCCGCCAATTGGGAATTGAAACTGGGATCCTATCCATTCAAGAAGACACAAGTTCAGCTTCCTTTTTCTCCACAAAAACTGGAGAAATGCAGGATTAACGTCGGTACGCAGCAGAAATGACAGGTTTCCTGTGAGTCCTAGCCTTTAAAGCGTAGTTTTTACTACTACAATGGCGATATTACAGCCGACCCTGGCATCCTTTAATCTTCTCCTAGCGCTCTTCTGCCAGTTATCACGCTATCGTGCTATACCTTGTATGAAAGCCCAAGGTGTCTATAACATGGCGGAGAAGGGCCTGTACTGCGGCGCATCGCAGATTTTAGGCTGTGAGTGCTAATACATGGACCATCATGTTACAATATGTACAAATACGGCTATATAGCTGCATAACTATAGTGCTACAGTAAATGCACAATGCCTACTGCAGTCACCATGTGATGCAATCTGCCTCTTACTCCCAACAGTGCTATGGTACTGCATGCATATGTGAAGTAAAGACCGTTTAGCTACACATTGTTCAATGTTTGTGCCATGTACGTAGCTATATATAGCTGGTTACAGGATTGGGCTTCCATCATGCCAGTTTCATACTTATAATTGCTAGTTAACTGTTCAAGTTCCTAAGTAATTCTTGTTTCATTGCTTGGCCATGGTCTTGTCAGTATTCCATTTTGGTTGCTGCATGGGGCATAGTGCACTATACCGTTTGTGTATAGCTAGTAAAAGCCAGGTGACACCACATGTATTGCACCAAGAGTAGATAAGAGATGATACTTTAACAGTATGATCATGATCCATGACTCCATCAATGATAAACAACAAATAAGTGAAACAAGAAAAATGAAAATAACAGTACTGGTCAGTAGAAAGTTCAGGAAATAATTAATTGAGCTTCCCTTTGCACCTCCCGTGTCCATCCAGGCAGAAGAAAACACTAACCCCCCCCCCCCCCCCCTCTGTTTATCCGCAAGTAAAATTGAGGGTGCCAAGGTGAAAATAGGCAAAATCACCCCATTTATTACGGATGAGCACATACCATCCTTTTCCTCAAAGGTGATTCCAATCACTTAAATGCCTAAGGCTCTATGCCATGTTTGAAGCTTGTCCTCAAGATTCGCTTGATAGCGTGGCCTAAGCTGTCAAAATGTCTCTTGAAAAATGCTAAACAAAAACAGAAGAACAAAGTGCTCAGTGAACAGGAAACGGAAGTGACAAAACGTAATTTCACCTAAGCAAACAAAATGGCTGCTGGTGGTGAAGTTGCCCTGATAAAGGCTATTGTAAATTGGTGGAACAGGAGCAATCGGTCGTCACTTGGTGGGGTTTCTGCTGAAACACAAAGACAAGGTGGAGAAAGTGACCGTCATCGGAAAGAGAAAGGTGAACTAGCTAGCTATTGTGACGATAAACACTGTAGGACTCTTCTATAATAGTAGTTCTCCTTTTTATGTATATATACATATAATTTTTATTCACTTTAAATTGCAACCTACTGGCCATTAGTCTCGCGTAGCCGGCCCCTTTCCCCACTTCCGCTATTGCACAACGCTCCTGGAAAGGGGGTTACGCAATAGCGGAAGCGGGGGAATGGGGCTGGCTTCGCTAGACTAACTGGCCATGGGTAGCTAATATATGTAATACATAAAGAACTTCACTGCAAGGGCAGGTGAGCTATAGCTAGCTGCCACTGATGTGCCTCTGTAGTCCTGCATCGTTGTATGCTTGCACTAAGCAATGCATGGGCTGCATTGAGTTATATTACTTTTGGGTGCGTAATCAAGCTTCTAATTAGCACTTGAACAACACAGTTCACAATAAATTAGACTAAGTGTGAAATTGCACTTCACCCCACACAGCAGGCATAAGATGAGTGGCTAACTATCAGATGCAGCTTTGTATAGATATTGCACAATGCATGGCTATAGAGACAGTCATCACCCTGACTTGGTTATAAGACCAGCTAGCTCCCATGGTAGACCAACTTCACTGATAGAGTAATTTAGCTAATTCGTTTTCCTTTTGGAGTAGTAGTTCAAGTGAACATTGGATAATTGTGCAACCTTAGTAACTTATGATGCAATGCCTTCTCTTCTCAGTTCACTGATGTGTTCAAGGAGCGCTACAACATCAACACCAGTACAGAGGAAGAAAATGGCCGCCTAATTCAGCATGCTGAAGACTTGGACACTATTTCTGATGAGAAGGTGAAGGAGCTGTGCAGTGAGCACAATGCCTTCTTCTGTTGCTTGGGCACTACAAGGAGACAAGCTGGGTCAGCTCAAGCCTTCTTCCACATTGACTGCGAGATACCAGCACGCTTGGCCCAGATTGCAAAGGACAGCGGAGTGGGGCTTGCCAGTTTGGTCACCTCACAAGGTGCCAACCCCAACAGCTGGTTCTTCTACCTGCGGACTAAAGGGGAGATTGAGGAGAGGATGAAGGGCATGGGCTATGAGCATGTCTCTATTTGGAGGCCAGGACTGCTTGACAGGGGAGAAGAGAACCGACGCTTTGTGGAAAAAGTGGTCATGGTCTTTAGTAGGGCTATGCCAGTGGAGGATGTTGCCAAGGCGATGGTGCAGGATGTCTTGGACCGCATTGGCAAGGCTCCAGTGACAGCGACCGAAACTGGAGGTGAAGGAGTGGCCACCTCAGCAGCCAAAGCCACTATGAATACCAACGCAGACATCTGGAGGATCTGTGAGCAGTCCTCATGCACTGTGATGGTGTCTGTGTGAGGCAGCTGCCATGTCAGAGTAACATGTAGCATCAATCATTTCATCAAACAGAACAGAGTTACTTTTGCAAAAGTAGTCCTACAGTAGAGCCAATTCTTGCTGCTGTATTTCACATTATCTCTTGCTACAACTTTATACTGTAGTTTTATTATGATTATTTCTCAAAGTCTTTCTAAAGCTACTTCGTCACATTGATATCACTTCATGCATGCACAACAGTCTGTGGCACATGGTATACTATTTATATGTAACACACTGGTTTTATAGCTCTGCCATTATACACTTTGTATAAGTATTATTAGAGAGCTATTATAGTGCCCATGGGGTTTCATATAGGGATGGGGCTGGGCGATTGAGCTATAGAACCATAGTGTTGCCCCAGTGGAATTGCTGTACATGTATATGCGAACTGGAATTTCTCTGGAAGATTGCTGAAAGCCCCATGGCCAGCCATGTTAACCATGCATACGTATAATATAGTCTGCACCTACATCCTGTAGGACTGCTTGCACAAACATAATTATTCAGCTATTATAGCTATAACACACTTGTTGGCCCAGGCCTTGTGTCCCCAGTGTGCATGCAGTGCAAGCGACAAATAAAATAGTTGGGTTATGTTTCTATTGTGATGGTACATGTCACATACATTTGTATACTGTACATGTATGTATGCAATGCATGAGCTCGAGGATTCTTGTGTGTGTTACAATTAATATGATGCCTGTGTACACATGCATTGTGATGGTGGTTTTCTAGGTACTTTGTGACGTCCATGCAGAGATTAATTGTGCAATCCAACTTGTAATTGTCCAACTGACATAATTGTGGTTTTAACCATACGGGGGGGGGGGGGGGGGAGATAGGTGGTCCATGCACCTTTGCTCATGATCATCTGCTGTACAACACATGCAATGTGGTTGCATTATTTCCCAGTATGTGATGTCGAATAATCCATATTATACATAAGCAGCCTCAAGCTCTCCTCCCCTGCATCCATTCAACTGCCCTTTCCTACAGTTGCATAGTGTAGAGATATTGTGCACAAGTTATACATTCGGCATAAATATAATGGAGTTAAGGGACCTAGCTGCGAGGCAATACGTAGATTGAAAATGGTAATTCCTTACCCCAAACCCACCAATACTGTATAGTTGGTGGATTTAGCGTAATATTCAGTGATTACCATTTTCAATCCATAAATATAATGGATTGATTTGCACAATATGTATACATGTGAAGGCTTAGTACATTTTTGTGTGGTGGGCATGCAGAGCTAGCATTATTGATACTTTAAAAGGATCCTTAATAGAACACAGTCAGTTGCAGTTGCAATGTCTTGTGCCGTTGTGAAATGAGTCCTTCTTGAGCTTGTATGCATGGCGGCACAGATGACACATGTAATCATCTTTAGGAGGGCAGTGCTGGTCTAAGAAGTTGATGACCTTCTTTGTGTCATAGTTGGTGGTGTGATACTGATACAACGTATCATTCGTGAGAAGGAGATTAATGTAGTCAGCAAGGGCTTGTGGTGTTTCATACTTTGTTGCATCCACATACGTGTGGTTGCCAGGTAGCCACATGTGCGCATCTGGGGCTCCATGGTAAATCGGCACCACTCCATGGGCTGAGTAGGCTAAAAAGATCTTTTCACTAATGTATGCTTCTTCACGGTGGTTTTCAAACACGAGGACAGCTCTGTACTTGCTAACCTTTGCAATGAATGACTCTTCAAAATCCCTCTGAAATCTGTCAGAGTTACCTGGCACATTGTGGAAGCAACTGCCATGCATGTCAATGTGAACCAGTTTCAATAATTCTTCAATAAAGTCATACCTCCACTTTATCTCCTTGCAATGACTAAGGAACATGGCTACACCTTGATGCTCTCTGGGATCAGGAGGAGACCAGGATGTCATTGCTTTGCGATAAGAGTCAATCCGACAGCCATCTGCTATCAACACTTCTGATGAGATATGAAAGTCAATGGTGATCTCAGCATGTTTCACTTGAGGGCGGTCGTGATACCCAGGGCCCTCGGCTTCTGAGTTAAGCATGGAAACAATCTGAGGATAGCAATATCTAACTGGGTGATTATCAGTCGTGAACCACTGCATGCGAAACACGACATCTGCCATTGTATCTTCATGTTGTAATATACACTTTATTCCATCCGGCATTTGACATGCCCCCGGAAACGCTGCTTCGCGATCTCTGTACATACTGGGATACATAACATTGAGTGTTGCAAACTCTTCTAAGAACACTGTTACACTATCAAAATTTGCAGACTGGCAGAAAGGACACTTCGGGAGTTTTGAGTCAGTGTCTGGGATGGCACAGTGCGAATTGTATTGCTCAACATTGGCTCTCTGTTGTAATGGCACCGTGTTGTCGTCGGAGCCTGGTACGGCGGGCTCTGAGGGAGAAATAGTCGCAGTGTCATCGATTCCTCTCTCAGTCGCCCTCGTGTCTACTTTGTCATGATCAATGTCCTCATATGACCTTCCAATTATGCTGGAAGCTGGCAACTCACGGTCATCCTTCCCTATGGCGCTTGCAGCATCGGCACCGGGCTCTTCTCCGTCCGCTGCATTGAAGTCGTGTTCGCCGTCCGATTCCCAGTTTTTCTTTTCGTGGCTGTACTCGTTTTCTCCCACTCCAAGCACGTCTTGTGTCTCGCTGACTGCTTCCTGTCCCTCGTCATCTCTCAGTGAAACTTGATTATAAAGTGATTGTGTTGTGTCCTTTTCACCATGAGGTACTTTATACCCGTATGCGTATCTCTGGTACTGCTGCTGGTTGGTGAAGGAATACAACGCAATGTAAAAGGGTATGAGAAGGCCAATGAGCAGGATTATTCCACGCATACCACGTTTGGGAGAGAAATCCATTGTCTGTCTGTCGGAGAGGGACGCTCGCCTTTGAATCCAGACGCTGGCCCGAATGCGCTTATCACGCTAAATCGCACCATAGAGCCTGCTTCCGCTTCCTCTAATCCCATGCATTCATGCATACAATGTTATCACGTTATCTCTTGTTTCCTTTGATTAGACACTGAAGCCTTCCTAATCTACGATAAATATATATAGTGCATTCTTCGCATACCAATATCAATATATTTGAGTGCGCACATGTTAAACAAAAGCACTAAGGCCAAGCCCAATGAGGCACTGTCGTGACAGTGTAGAAACGCCATAGCTAGCTAAAGACATATTGTCAGGTTAGCTAGCTAAATCATCCAAATCTCGTAGTCCATCATTGAATAATTCATATTCCGGCCAGCTCATTGAGTATAGCTGTATACCTTTTAGTGCTTCGGGCACATCATATTTCATGATCAAGTGTCGCTCGTGCTTCACGGTTTCACTGCCGCCGGGCCATCGCTAGCCAGCTAGCTATCGCTGGAGAAAGGCTTGCAGTAGTGTTACTGTAGGAAGATGGTTCAAGTTAGCTAAGGGGGCTGAATCAATTTAATTAAAGGTCCGACGATCATGCAAGCTGTTAGCATCCCGGTTCAATCAATCTTATCATTAGCCATTGATACCAAAATGCATCTGCTAAGTGGGCTCTGCAATAGCTAATTGAGTCAAATATAGGCTGTACAGCTAATTTTCTAAGCCCCCCCCATTTCGATCCAAGGGCCAATCCATATAACCAGGGCCCAGCCTGGTTATATGGTTGCTACGTCCCTGGCTTAGTCCCGTACCCAGACCCTTCCGGCGGCTGCCATTTTGCGGCTGGCGGAAGAGTCTGGGTACGAGACTAAGAAAGGCTAGCTAGCTGTATTGACTGACTGCAGAAACAAAATAACCGAGCGCCCAGTGCAATCCAGTGCATAAGTCAACGATGGCCGCGACGATGACTCTTATCGGCTACGCACGGGGAAGCGGAAGGGAGTGGGACGAGACTGGACGAGCGCGTCGATCCAAGATGACCAGGGGGTTAAATCTATAATTAGCGTCAGCTGACTTTGTGGGCAGAGTCAGGCACGTGTACGCCATTTCCCAAAATCACGCCGCAAATCACTAGCGATCTGTTCCTTGCGCAGCCTTTCCCTCCTTGTGTGTCACTTCTGCCAGTACCACAATGAGCCTGCGTCCGGATGATGCCGCCTTCAGGAGGGTCCACTCAACGCCGTCCTTTCACGAGTTGCAGCGAGGCGAGGGCGAGAGAGCCCTGATGCCACGCAGACAGCCCTCCTCTCGAAGCACCCCTCGAGAGCAGAGTCCCAGCCGCGAGGCGAAGCTGATTGAGAAGATCAACTGGAACATAGCGCACAGCGAGAGATGGTTTTCGCTGGAGTTCTTCCCTCCACGGACCGCGATGGGCGCCGTTAATTTGCTGAGCCGATTCGACCGCATGGCTCAAGGCGGCCCTCTGTTCATCGACGTCACTTGGCACCCAGCCGGCAACCCTGCTGGGGACAGCGAGACCAGCTCCATGGCGATCGCTAGCAGCGCGCTAAATTACTGCGGTTTGAACACCATGCTGCACTTCACCTGTGTCAATCAGTCGAAAGAGACGGTGGTTGCGTATCTGACAAAGGCGAAGGAGTTGGGCATTAAGAGCATCTTGGCACTGAGAGGAGGTGTGTGTGTGTGTGTGTGTGTGTGTGTGTGTGTGTGTGTGTGTGTGTGTGTGTGTGTGTGTGTGTGTGTGTGTGTGTGTGTGTGTGTGTGTGTGTGTGTGTGTGTGTGTGTGTGTGTGTGTGTGTGTGTGTGTGTGTGTGTGTGTGTGTGTGTGTGTGTGTGTGTGTGTGTGTGTGTGTGTGTGTGTGTGTGTGTGTGTGTGTGTGTGTGTGCGCGCACATGCGTGTGTGTGCTATAGCAGAAACTGAAACATGGTATCCATGAATACGTCAATGATATTGTGTGTTTCACTTTATACTGCAGACCCTCTACATGGAGACACATGGGAGTATGTGGAAGGAGGCTTCAACTATGGCACTGATCTCGTGAAGCTGATTCGTGAAGAGTTTGGGGACTACTTCTGTATCTGTGTAGCTGGTGAGTGAGTAGCACACATCTCCCGGCATCTCCGTACCAGCCATGTTGTTGCCACATACTGCCTATCTGTTGTAGTGCAGTAGAGCAACATACGCAGTTAACCTAGAGCTATCAAATGTACCCTACTATCTCAAGGCCGGGGGAACTGCTCCGGCCACTCCATCCATGGCCAGACCAAAGTTTTTTGACAGAAGCTGTTTTTCCAATTTGAAGCTTTACTTCTGCCTTTTTGCAGCACTTTTTTTCTCAGCTATTAGCACAGAACAAGTGAATTTCTGTTGTTTCTTTGTTTCGCTCGCTCTCCTTACACATCTAACCCTTCTCAACACAATTTATGGGACAGGTCGATGTAGCTTCAAACAAGACAGCCATTTTTATGACGTCATATGCAGTATATGCTTCCAGAGCATTTCAAATGGCAGTAGATATGACAACCTTCCCCTACCCCTGTGTCTAGCAAGCATAGCTTTTCGTCCAGTATTGAAGTCAGGATAGTCTTGTTCTGTGGCTTGGTAGAGTTGTCTGTAGCAATTGGTAAAGACCCTTCTGTTGAAACGACCTACCATGTATGCAGTGTTTGGCTACAATTATTGTATTTTTTGATCAAAAGTGGAAATTCAGTGAAACCTGCTAGAATAGAGATTCATCACCACATCCAGGAAGTGGTTGCAGGAGGTTCTCCTGCACTCATCACATGGTAGACTCTTTCAATGTACAAAATGCTTTGGCCCCAATTTTTGTTTGATTCTGCGTGTCATGTTAAAGGCTCATGCTTAAACTCCCTCACATCCCACTCATCTCCAAGCATCACCCCCTAACCCTCACATTCACTCACACTCACTATATTCACTCCCTAACCCTCACATTCACTCATACACTCACTATAATCACTCCCTAGCTCTCACATTCATTCATTGGCTACCCTCTTCCTATCACCACCACTTCAGGTTACCCACAAGGCCACCCTGAATGCAGCAACTATGAAGATGATCTGAAGTACCTCAAGGAGAAGGTTGACGCTGGAGCAGACTTCATCATCACACAGCTCTTCTTTGAAGCAGAGAGGTTTCTCAAATACTATCAAGATTGCCGTGACATTGGGATCACCTGCCCCATCATCCCAGGAGTGCTACCCATACAGGTGTGTGTGTGTGTGTGTGTGCGTGCGTGTGTGTGTGTGTGTGTGTGTGTGTGTGTGTGAGGGGTGTGTGTGTGTGTGTATAAAGAGGGCTGTATGTGTACACATGTGTATGTACGTATGCGTGCATATCTGTATTTACATGTCCACCATCTTTACTGCTGCCTACTGCCCACACATCCCCCCCCCCCCCCCAGGGGTATAGTTCATTGCGACAGTTGACCAAGCTATCCAAACTGAGTCCCCCTCAGTGGATTGTTGATGCTATTCAGCCAATCAAGGATGATGATGAGGCCATCCTCAACTTTGGAGTGAAATTGTGTATCGAAATGTGTCAGAAACTGTTTGACTCTGGACTGGTAAGCACTGAGGGGAGGATAGTAGCCCAATCAGAACTGCCTACGATAGGGAAACTTCACAAGTCTGTCACTATTGTGGTGTCTTCTAGAATCATTGCCCTTCTGAGCGGCGACTTTGCAGCCTTATCAATAATAATTCAACTCTGTGTGGCCAGCCTGAGACATGAGATGGTTAAGGGTCTTGGTGTTAATAGATTAGCGGCCCTTACTTACAGTGTTAAGAGCAGAAGTGCCACTCGGCACTTGGCACTCTTTAGATCAACAGGCACTGTTAAATTGTGCAACTGTGAGGTAGGACAGCTATTGTGTGCACATAACTGGTACCAGCTCTAAGCAGCTTATGATGTGGAGTTATGTATAGTCACAGCAAACCAGAAACGCAGAGAGAGAATAGCTCAAGGCTATCCGCTCTTTGGGGAACATACAGCTAACTCTGTCGCCATCTATCCCCTCCCTTACCACTAACTGTAGATCTTCTGAGTGACAGGAGAGTGGACGGCTTATGAGAATGAATGTGTGTGGGTGGTCATGTTTCTGTGTACATGCAGCATCTATTAAGTTGCCGCTCTTCCGTTTGTGATAAGATGTTCAGCCCATTTCCCTATATTCCCTTGCCAGCTGCCGGCGTGCACCAGAGTCACCAGCCAGCTGCCGAAGACCACTGGTGGGGACTCGTGATGCTATAGGAGTAAGGGTGTGGTTTGTGCTAACTGTTTGGTTCAGTCTGGAGTAGCTAGTAGAACAGTTAGAACTAGCAATTCAACAGAAGCAGTTCACTAATGCTGTGTTTGTTTGCCTGCACCACCTCTGTGTAGTCTATCAGGATTGACCTGTTTCACATCCTTGTGTACCCTGGAGATGGAAACAGGTCTGACAGGCATTTTTTTCATATTGCGAATTTATGATTTAGCAACCAGCTTGGCACTTGACGATTAGCGCATACTTTAAAGAGTATTGGGAATCTGATTCCCTTGAACTTGCAGCTTGCACTCGAGGCCCTGGCCATTCCCATGATTATGCTACACTCCTTATTGCTTGCAACAAGAGCTCCGTACAGTGAGAGGGAAGCCCTTCCGAGTTTTGACACTGGTTTAGAAAAGTGGCTTAAACGCATGCTGTCATGAGTAATAAGAAGGTTTCTTGCCTCTCCAGGACAATTGCTTCTGATTGTGTGATATTGCAGAAAAGGTCTAGCTCAATAGACTTGTTGACCACATAACTTTGATCAATGCGCCTATATCTTTCTAATAATTCTTGTGGAATCGTATATGTACCAATGGCTTGTTCACTGGAGGTTCAGGACTGCTGTACATTGTATGTTGTGTTCCGCATGTTTACTGTACATAAGCACACATGTCGCCTCTGGTTGAAAGGTTATGTCTACTCCTCTGTAGATGCCGTCTCTTAACAACACTGTGGTTCTTTCAAACAATGTATAACATCTATGAACACACACATGAAGTGCATTCGTATATAAGTTACATGTATACCGCCTTGCAGGTGTTTGGCCTACACTTCTACACGCTCAATCGAGAGGTGGCCACAATGGAAATTCTCAAAGGCCTTGGCATGTGGGCGGAGACCCCACAACGCATGTTGCCATGGAAACTGTCGGCAAATCCAAAACGTTTAGGGGAGGAAGTTCGCCCGATCTTCTGGAGCTCGCGCCCCAAGAGCTACATCCATCGAACACTGTCCTGGGACGACTTCCCAAATGGTCGCTGGGGCAGTTCATCCAGCCCTGCATTTGGTGAGCTAAGTGACTATTACCTCTTCTACTTGAAGAGCAAGGTCAAGCCGGAGATGCAGCTCAAGATGTGGGGCAAGGAGCTGAGCTGTGACCAGGACGTGTTTGATGTGTTTAAGTGCTACTTGACCGGGCAGAGCAACAAGAGTGGTGTGAAGGTGAGGAAGAGCAGGAGGGAGACGGAGAAGCTGAGAGGGCTTACCTGCTGTGGTTTGTGTGTGGGTGTGGGTGCATGCACGTGTATGGGTGTGTGAGTGAGTGTAAGTGTGTGTGTGTGCATGTGTGCATGCATGAGTACATACATACATCCATGCAGACATGCATGTGTACCTGTGTAGTGTGTGACAGGTTTGCATTTTCCCATGAAGCGGTCACTTCCAGTGCTTCCTGATTGATCTACAGTACTGTACATGCACTGTGTTGTGCCCACTGCACACATGTATATACGTACCTGCCCTTCATCACTAAAGGTCACCGCTCTGCCATGGAACGATGACGAGCTGGCGGCCGAGACTGGAGTGCTAGTGGAGAAGCTTGCCTCCCTCAACGAGCGAGGAGTGCTCACCATTAACAGTCAGCCGGCCGTCAATGGAGCACAGTCAGATGACCCGGTTTACGGCTGGGGACCCAAGGGCGGCTATGTCTACCAGAAGGTGGGTACAACTTGAGGGGATATGGCATCAGCTGACAGGGTGTACAATGTGTATGTGATAGTGTAGGGACTCATTGCTACTTATGTACAATAATGGAGTATCCATTCCCCTCCTCTCTCTCCCTCTCATCTTCCTTCCATGACAGGCCTACCTTGAGTTCTTTACCAAACCTCCCTTGGCAAGAGCCCTTCTGGCAGTCCTTCCGAAGTACCCGCTAGTGAACTACCACATCATCAACAAGAATGTACGTGAGCCACTCATACACATGTGGTGTGGTGTGACACTGACTGTACGTATTGCAGACTTGCACACTGGGACATGTGTGTGTGTGTGTGTGTGTGTGTGTGTGTGTGTGTGTGTGTGTGTGTGTGTGTGTGTGTGCGTGTGCGTGTGCGTGTGTGTGTGTGTGTGTGTCACTTACACAAGTATGGTGTCACGCAGAGTGTCACTCATACAGTGACACACTTGTGTCATGAACAGCAAAACAGCAAAACAGCAATGAGGACACACCACTATGTGGTGTGTCCTCATTGCTGCTTTGCATTGACTGTGTGTGTAGTGTTCTGAATGCCACTACCACATGCACACACTTACTCCCCTTCCCCCCACACGCATGACCAGGGCACTCAGGACATCACCAACTGCTCGTCCTCGGCCATTGCTGTCACCTGGGGGGTGTTCCCAGGGAAGGAGATTGTGCAACCCACAGTGGTCGACCCGGAGAGCTTCCAAGTCTGGAAGGTGAGCCAGATCACACCACTACGTCAACTCTGTCCGGTACCTTTGTACCTACGTAGCTCCTTGTCCTTGACCACTAGACAGCTAGTCAACTACTTTGATCATATCCGCATCTCCTCCACACTCCACACCCTTCAGTTGGCACTATGCCCCCACACACTCAGCTACACTCCAATCACTGATAGCCTTTCACTCTCCTCTCCTTCCCCCACCCTCCCCTCCCCTCCTAATGCCCCTAGACTGAAGCCTTTGATCTGTGGCAGAGCGTCTGGGGTTCCCTGTATCCGGAGGGGTCTGAATCAAAACAGATCATCACTGAAATCACTGAGACTTACTACCTGGTCAACTTGGTGGACAACGACTACGTGAGGGGCAGCTGTCTGTGGGACCTGCTGGAGGAGGTTTTAGCCAGAGCAGAGGATCCAGTGTTTGCACACCAGAATGGAAGTGAGTGTGCATGTGTGTGTGTGTGTGTGTGTGTGTGTGTGTGTGTGTGTGTGTGTGTGTGTGTGTGTGTGTGTGTGTGTGTGTGTGTGTGTGTGTGTGCATGCATGCTGTGTGCTACATTAATATACCTTTGTGAAGCCCTCTTACTACTAGGCAATTGGAGAATCCTGTTACTTCAGTTTCTGTACTGTGCTAGTCCTGGACTGGTCTCACTATCAAGGGTTACTAGTAGCAAGGGTCACTGCTACTAGTGCACAGAAACAGTGAATACTATACCACTGCTTTTCTACTTGTCCAGAGCTTGAACTTCTTTTGGAGGATGATGAGTCTGAAGACGACATGGACGCACAAACTGCCGACCAGCAACCGCAGAAGAGCAGTCTTCTTGACTCACTGAAGGACGTGTGCGCTGGAGACATATCCCTCGCCATATAGCAGCCCACACGGATAGCTGTAGCTGCCGGCAATGGCGCTGCATATAATAGTTTCAATTGTATGGAAGATAATTTCAGAATAGTTGTATTGACTTCGTCTGAAGTCTCCTTGTAGCAATTTTCTCTGATATTCCCACTATGACCACCTCTGTTATTCATCAGTCAACTATTTATTTCTGGTAGTTTAGCTGGCATATTACGTATAAAGGATTTATTGTCACTGACGTTTTTGAATATTCAGTGATTCAATCTTATTTATACGTACATCACTGTCATACTGGGTTAATACAATGTTATTTTTATAATCATTATGTGAATTCGACCCTTTACTACGTATATGTTCATGTAGGTGGACCGTGCTCGCAAGTATATACAGTATATTATATGCTCATGTATTATTATTACTATTTCTGTGATGGTGTATATATAACCAGCACAGAACCCTGATCCACACTACTCTTATTATCAGCCCCCCCCCCCCCCCCACCATGGCCACCTCTGGGCATCTTTTTGAATGCACCTTCAAAATGACAGCACAAGTGTATGAGGCAGGGAACAGTACTAGAGCCACACACGTAGACTGGTAAGAAAGAAGACAGCAAGTTATATTATGTTCACCCATCATCATGTAAACGTGTGATCATGGGTGCATGCGCAGCACTTGGGAATTTGTCAGCTACTTGTTATACTTCATTCCTCTTCAATTGGCATACTTCACACCTTACAGTGTCACCTATACAGCTAGATATAGCTGGCATGAGTGCAGCAATGATAGACAAATATATCATAGAGGCTCATTGCTACATTGTTCAATATACGTATATAGGCGAATAGATTGTGAGCAAAGACCGTGTCCACTGTCTTCCACTCCCACCACAAACACCAGCACAGGAAGGCTGCTGTTGTTACAAACCTTTCCATCTTTGCCCATCAGACAACTAAGGGTGCCCTCTTGTTTGGCTGTAGTGACATGCACTCTGACACCAGTTCATGGCCACATACAGTGCAAGTAACAATAATAACAATGTCCATAAACCATAATGATATTCATACATCCCATCATCACTTGTCCGCTCATCATTTCCTGGCATATCACACCTTATACAAACAGTTGGAGTATTGATTTTTTTTAGCCATTCACCACGATGAAGGTGACTGTAATGTCGCCGAAATGTCTGAGCAATTGTTAACTTTGGCTAGTGTGCACCAAGCTACAATGGTCAAGTTGGTTACTGTAGTTTGATATTGAGCATACACTCAAGATACAAACAAAGCAAGGCCAGTTAGTAATCTGCAGCTATGATCGAGCTCATCGAAGCAGTCATTTCTTCCTCAGATGGATTCCAGTACTACTAAGAACTGAAGAAAAGCCAAGCAGACCCGGACCAACTGTTCAGTCCAGGTTCTCTGATACATGAGGAGCTTAATGCTTATCCTGCATTGGTTAATGCTTATCCTCCGATTGTGCAAGGAAGGGTGGCCGGCCTAACCTTAGCAACTGGGATCAAAGTGTAGTCTGCTTAACCAGAACGTACAGGTCAGAGGTCAATGGTCTGACATAGTGCCTATGTGCACCTTGTGCAACAATAACCCTCCAGAAGGTGAGGGGTCACATCTCACAACTCATATAACCATGCAGGTTCAATGACCTTCCAAAAGCTGTTGATGTAGAGAAATGAACAACAGAATTTGCTAGTACGAAATAGTCCACATAATGGTCATTGGCAAATTGGCTCCATCACATTGATCATTGCTCAGTGTGAAACAAACATACTTGACTTCAGGTTGATCACTCCATGGACATAAAACAGGGACATCAAACCAACCAATCAGATTTGCCATATAAGATGATGCAATTGGTAATGAATGTTTCAGATTATATTTAAGGGTAAGACAGCTCAATATATTGCTAAGTGTTATACACTGACTTTCTGCAATGCTACCAGTATATATATACCGTTTCGCTATATGCTTCTGCTACCACCCAATAAAGAACACCCTGAATCCAGAGCAACTCTCTAATGAGTACCTACTGTCCCAGCTACATAGAGATATGCATAATTCTCTCTGAAATACTTTTGTAATAACTCGCTCTAATCAGGATGCATTAGCTTGTTCTAAAGGTGTCCAGAATAGAGAGGCGAAAAGAAACCTCTGTGGCTAGCGGTAGACATGCTTGATTTATTACTGGATTTCACTGTATAGCCAAGAATTGAGGGATAATTGTTAAACAATTTGACAACCATGCAGTTGTCTTTATCATGTGGCAGTGCAAAACAAAAAGTTACTCGCTATAATATAGGCTAAGTAGTATGGGAAATGGCATGAGTGACAGCAGGTGAGGTGACAGGTGATAATTAAACTTAAGGGACAGGGTGGGCAGGAATCAGGGAAGCAAGCAGGGTACAGAGGTGGTGTCTAACAGGAAAAAATAAGGAGTAGTACACTGGGGACAATGTTCCGTCATTTAATTCTGTTTAAGGGGTGAGACCTAATGTGGATTGATTTTAATGTAAGTCTATGGTAGAGACGGGGTTGCCGCTCCAGTACTCTGACAATGTCCCAGTCCACGGGGCGGTGGTGGCTCCATGCGTGCTCAGCCAGTGCCAAGTTTGCACAGTCCCTTGACCCCACATGTCTTCTGGTGCTCCTTCATCCGCTTGAGTAAGCGGCCGGATGAAGGAGTACAGGAACCGGGCAGGCACCTGCCCGTCTGGCCTACATGGTGGCTTGGCAACCTGAACACGGGATCTCTTACACGACTCCAGCCAGCTAGCTCGATCTTGTACAATACCGACTGCCTCGCGAAATTCGCGAAAATAAGGTCCCGCGTAGTACTAGTAGAGCTTACACGATATGCATTATAGATGTACGGACATCTTCCGGCCAACTTCCGCCCATACCACCTTTGTCTAGAAACGGAATGGATCTCTGTTGACTGGTTGTACGCAAGGAGAAGTTCACTACTGCGATCCCCATAAAGCTAGCTGTAGTCGTAGCCAGAAACTTGAAGCTTGTCAGGAAGTGCGAAACTTCGGTAGGCAATGCTGCCAACGACAGTAAGCACGAGGAGAGTGGCTGCTGTATATTTGCGAAGTGTTTGGTCAACCCGTGGTTTGCTAGCTCTCTGCATAACGGCTTTCGTTTTGGGAGTGACAGTCTTAAGCCACACTGGTACTAGTGGACGGTTTGCGATAGTCCCCTCTGACAGTCCTATCAGAACAGCCTGGACTGGTGAACAAGAACACACGCTTGCACGTCCGGTGGATGGCGATACTGACATTCCATCCATCTTCAATAGTACGACAACAATCGTCGATGAGACTGTTGAGACACAGTCTTCTCAATCAGTGGATGGTCATGGAGTTGATGTCGGACAGAACAAGGCCACGTTACGAAGCCCACACATCATCACAACCACTGTAGCTAACGAAGCACCAAAGCTCAAGACTCCAACTACCGTGAGTATTCATCTAGTGATCGTGTTATTTACACCCATCCCCAACGATACTACTACTACTAATAAACTTAAACCTCGCCAGCTAGAGCATATTACAGTTCTGCAAAGGAACCTGAATCACTCCTTGATCAACAGGGTGTACATCATGACTGGCAATGGACCAGACACGGAAGAGTACCTGCATGGACAAGACCTACCAAATAGGCACAAGATCAGTGTTGTTGAGAGCAAACAGTGGTATACGATGCGGGGAGTCTTCCAGTTCATTTCAGATAACCTGGTTGGCAAGGATACAATGTATGCTAATGGGGATATGTATTTGGGGAATGGGTTTGAGAATGTGAATGCAACAGAATTAAGAGAAAATAAGATCTTTTATGCTCTGAGCCGACGAGGCAAACAGGAGGAAGCATGCAAAATGGAGGATTACTGTGGTGGTGATTTCCAGTACCTTGGATCCCATGATGTGTTTTTGTTTCATCTGAAGGAGCCAATACCAGAAGTAGCCCTGCAGAAGCTAGATTTTAAGGTTCCGTCCTCGGGCTCTGAGAATGTTCTAATAGCAGTGTTCACCAAAATGTTGCACTACTGCTCACTTAATCCATGCAAGACTCTGGAGACCTACCATCTTCATTGTTCAGGAATACGTCCTGGAAAGAGAGAAAGAGTGAATACGGATAAAGAATTCAATGGACGGTCCTACTTCACTTCAAGCTTGAGCTGTAGATTTGAAGGAAACAATCTACTGGCGCGACTTAAAGTGACACTAAAGCGAGTTTTTCATTTTATTTTTAAGTAGTATAAACCTTCCTAAGAGAAACTGCTTATCCTTTGTGTTGTCGAGAATGGCTCCTTCATACCGTTTTCGACGATTTACGCATGCTACCCAGCACCAAAAACTGGCGACAGTGCCACACTCCCGTGACGTCACTGGTTTGCAAACCTCAAAAGAGCTGGCTTCGGTTTCATGTGTACAGGTATCGCGAGCCCTATATTATTATTATTATTATTATTTAAGTGCACCGTGTTGTATAATACAAACACTAGGGTGTCAGCCCCATGCAGCACTATAATATAATTGAATGTAACAGTGTCAAAAGAATCACAATGGGCACAGTTCTTTAAGGGCAGCTTGTCCTTTTCTGCCACATCCTCTGCAGCGCCTTCCGCACTCTTCCATCTTTGCATGCCTCCTCCAGTACCCATATCACCCTGTCATCATCCTTCATGCTCTCCCATCCCACCACTATCTCATTCATCAGCCTTGCCATTTCTCTCCTCTCTTCTGCCACAAATACACACCGGCACACAAAGTGCTTGACATCTTCCACTTCACCACTGTCACAGTTCTTACAAAGTCGTTCGCCCCTACTTAACCCACACCATCTGCCAGTTTCTACCCTTAATTCTGCTGTTCCCCCTCGTAGTTTCACCATCATCCTCCTTTGCATCTTACACTCTATCTCCACACACCGCGCCTTGCATTCGGCATCCATTAAACTCCCAATCACTTCCAGCTTTGGCCGTTCCCTAGCTGCTTCCCTCCATACTTCTCTCACTTCCCTCCATGCTATGTCCTTCAACACCTGCTTTACTTCTTTCAATGTCAACCCACTCACGGCCTCAGCATCTAACCCCTTCCATTTGAACCTCACCAAACTTTGTTGTAGCTCTTTCACCCACCGCACTTTACACCCTACTTCCAAGGCTTCAAGCATCACAACTTTCAATAACCTGCCTATATAACGGCAGTCTGGATCAGTGGCCTACCGCAAACCGTACAAGTGCGGATAGACGACAATGCCTTGCCGTCGGGGAAAATTAGTGTGCAGGGCCTGCTATCGTTTGGGAGAGCAGATCGTGCAGAAGATTAAGTCACCGCGCGACTCTTTAGCTGCTGCAGTGAGTAGTAGCACGGGCATTGCATTGGATGTGACTGTCAACGCACTGAAGACGAGTTCTCACGTGAGCAGTACAAGGATTGGGGCGCTTGTCAGAATTGGCCCAATCCTGTTACAAAGTTGTTACATTGCGTATCGCAGGACGTGGAGGCGCTTGCCAAAGCTGGCTGGACTACGCAGACCCACTAAATGCGAAAGCCTTGCGCAAGGGGCGCGCCGCTGGTGGCGCTCCCTAGCCCTTGCGCAATCGGTCCCCACGTGAGGGCTGGTCCACATGTTCATGTAACATGAGCACCAGTGATATAGGGCATTATGTTGGTGTATATGCAAGCAATGTGATTGTGTATGTATAGATGTGTATGTGTGTGTGTGGGTGTCTGTGTGTGCGTGTGTGTGGTGGGGGCATGCATGTGTATATGTGTGTGCAACATATGCAGATGTGTGTAGGCCTGGGGGTGTGCCGGGGGTGGCATTTGGGGGTGGACATGTCATGCTGGGGCTGAATGATATGAATAACAGCTCTGTCTTTGGATGTGTGAAGACAAAGAAACTGCAGTCATCCGCCTTGTGAGGTGGGCCAACGCATTGTTGTGGCGGGCTTTGGAATGTGTCACCACCTGATGATTGAGGTTGTCCTTCCTGTGTGTCCATGTGCATGGTACGTGTACTTCCACACAGGGTGTGTGCAGCAGAGTGATAGTGAGCATGCAGATAATAGGTGCTGTTTACATGCTTGCCCATGTATGGCCCCCTGCATGCAAATACACAGGGCCAGGGTACAGGGTCAGTTTCATGCAGCCTTGCTTTGTGGGCCAGTACTGCTTGGGGCTTGTCGAAGTGAAAAGAGATATGAGTAGCCATCATGTTGTAAGAGGCTGTAGCCACCAAGTGAGCCACCTGCACAGCCTGACAGGCCTTCACTACCAGTATATCGATCCATCCCCATCCCCCTCAGCACTCCCCAATTAACACTTCTCCAATTTGCACACCCTTTGTCACACCTGCACCTCCTGCTCCTCCTCAACTGGTACACCAGCAGCAACTTCCGTTCACCAATTCACTGGTGGGGGGTACTGTAGCGGTGCGGCTATATCACTGGACGATCATGCGAGTGACGTCACCACCTCGTGGCACAGAGTGGAGAGGCAGCCAACAATTTAAGGACAGTTAGGTAGACACCACTAGTGCAACTCTTGTAGGTTTACTTTCGTTGTAGTGGCATTCATTGCACGTGGTCCATCGTCCACACAACCTCAATGCTGCACACACTTTAAGGCCTGGATGTACCGGGGTATGTATGTATTATGGATGCATGTGTAACAGGCAGGCTGTGGTGGTTGCATACCATACAGTGGAATTGTATGCTTTTGGGGGAAACCAGTGCCATTAGCAATGCAGGCAATATAGATCGAGAGACTAAAATTTCCAGCCTCTGGACACATGCAAGCAAATAACACAATCACGACATGCGTGGGCTTAGCAATACAAGTGATACAGACACACATGCAGCGAGGGGTAACATGATGGTAGCTAGCTATAGTATAGGATGGTTTATTGGAATAACACAAGTAGATGCATCAATAAACACCTACAGATTATCTATAAAAAACACTTGCAATTGTTCAAAACCCAATCATGTGTAACTGCTGATCATGCAGTGTAAATGAGATGTCTTCTGCTATTCACGCTCTGACAGAGAGTAAGTGAGAGTCTTAAATTTCATCCAAATTTATCAGCTCTCTCATTGATTGATCCCTGGAATACGTGACAGACCACTAAAAATACTGAATAAACCTACTGCTAAACTGTGCAGACCAATGATGGACTGCGCAAAGGACAATTAAATATAATACTCTAGATAAAAATAACACATTAAATGTCTTGACATGGGCACAGTAGCACACAAAACAATCGACATTAACAACAAATTTTTGTCAAAACGATACATTAGCCACGGATAAGTTTTTCAGTGGTTAATTTGACATATTTTGGTGTATCAGTCCACTGTCAGTCGTCATCACTGGATACACAGCAGCCACAGCATAGTGCGTTCATCACTTTGTCAAATATCTGCTTGAGCAAGTAGTATAGTCGGAGGAGGAGGCCAGGGCGGGAGGGCTTCTTCGGTCGCCCAAGAGTGATTGCCTCGGACAGGATGGAGGCAAAGTAGACAAAGCTCATCAACATCTGTAATGGGAGGGCCCACACAGTGTGGCACAGTAGCAACACACAACACATGTCCAAATCACATTCATGGACGCATACAGACACGCATAGTTCTCACACAAGCATGCAAGCATGAACGCACACACACACGCATGCGTGTGCACACACACACACACACATCACATGAATACACATACATGCACGCACACACACAAACACATATGCACAAACACACACTTATAATACAGTATGCACATACGTAGATTGATAATTACACATACTGTACATACTCTCTCTCACACACAGCACTTACAACCACTTGATCACCACATACTCACTTGACTTCCCACCAAAATGGTTGAGTACAATGCTTGTGCGTCTATACTGGAAGCACCTGCACACGAGGAGAGAAGGCACATGCAAGCATACAAGAGCAAACGGCAACACAATGTTGGACAAATGTCTACTAGTCCACTTGTGCACCATATATATGTATAACTAAGATTGTTGCAAAACAATACAAATTTCCAAACAAGTTCTTTCAAATCCTCACGTTTCACAGTTTATAGGAATTCTACTAATACTCATAGCTACTAGTGTTGAATAGCAAGAGATAGCCAGCAAACTTAGAGACAATTCCATTTGAAATACCGGTACATAGAATAATACATAGGCGCCGTGGATGGCTTTCTTTGCAAAGTGCACTTCAATTGTTATGTATTTGTTTAAGCGTACAATATTGCTGTATCACTTGCAATCGCAGGCATTCTCTGTGTTGATAGTGACAAACACAGTAGTCAGGACTCACACAGAGCTCAGAACAAGTGATATTAAAGGCTGCAGTAACAGCTTCTCCAGTCAGGGGTCAAAAAGTATGAATGGTGTGTTCATTGCCTGCATGCTGCAGAGGAGTGTCATGACCTCCTAAAGAACCAGACAACCACAATGAAGAGAATGCAAACTCAACATTCCGGTCGACAGAGGTGAAAGAATCCACTTTATACAATCCCCTCCTTCCTGCTGAAACTACTCTGAAAGACAATTGTTGAACCCCATTCAGTGTCCAGCCAAGTAAGGACAAGGGAAGGAGTGTTTGCGGACCTCAGCTGGTATTGTTGGAAGGGATGAAGGAGAAAGCATCCTGCAAGAGGTTACATCAAGTGTTGTCATCCCATTACAAAGTGTTAAAGGTTCATTTGGCTATCATGCCCAATGGTCACTTCAACCTGCCAAAGGGCTACTAACTCGGTAGCATGGTAGTGCACATGTACAAGCTACAATGGACAACATCTCACTCAATCCCTCAAACTCCGCTTTCCTCACTGGTATGATAGAGAGAACCATGTCCGGGACAACATCTCACTCAATCCCTCAAACTCCGCTTTCCCCACTGGTATGATGGAGAGAACCATGCCCAGGACAAAATCTCACCAATCCCTCAAACTCCGCTTTCCCCACTGGTATGATGGAGAGTACCATGTCCGGGACAACATCTCACCCAATCCCTCAAACTCCGCTTTCCCCACTGGTATGATGGAGAGAACCATGTCTGGGACAACATCTCACCCAATTCCTCAAACTCCGCTTTCCCCACTGGTATGATGGAGAGAACCATGTCTGGGACAACATCTCACCCAATCCCTCAAACTCCGCTTTCCCCGCTGATATGATGGAGAGAACCATGTCTGGGACAACATCTCACCCAATCCCTCAAACTCCGCTTTCCCCACTGGTATGATGGAGAGAACCATGTCTGGGAAGGCTAGTCCTTTGTCACGGCTAAACACCAAAGGAGGGGAGTGTTTTTCCCTTCAAGTTTAGTGGAAGGCGCAATGCTAGCTGAAGAGCAGCACTGTAGGCACCTCCAGGTCAGTGCCACAGCACATTATTGTGAAAGTATTCAAACTGAAGACCACCTCTCCATACTACTGTATGCCTCACTGCAGATCCACTAGGCTACCATTACAAGGTCAGGAGCTAGGATGCAGGATCACGGAACAAAGAGCAAGGAAGCAGCCTACGCAGTCCTGACCCATGGACTCGTGGAAGATAGGCGTACTTGATGCAATCAGTGCCAGGAATAGAGGACCTTTTCCAGCCACTACAAGATGCCATTCGTCGCAATCTACTCCCAGCAATCATGGGCAGAGCTGACTGTCCTCCCAGAGCGATATGGGGACCTGAGCAGTATCATCAGAAATTGCATCCAATCAGTTTGGAGCATCATCTAGCATTTCAGAACCGCTAGTGTCCCTGATTTGCCACTCACCCTGTGAAACCAATGAAATGCATGTAATGCAGACTCAAAAGAAGAAGGAATTGAGTAGAAGTTGAAGGACAAGACAACAGGAAGAAGCGAGCAATCTATGAGAGTCAATACCAACTACCCTCCAGAAATCCATTGAACTAGCATAGGAAAAAGAAGCTTCATCATGGCTGACCACAATTCCCGTTGATGAGCACGGTTTCACCTTGCACGAGCAGGCATTCGCTATGGCTGGGAGCCCACCAGACTTCCTGCTCATTGCTCCTGTGGTGTACCTTTTCCTACAACCCATGCATTCAGCTGTTCAAAGGGAGCCTTTCCATCTATACGGCATGACCAAATCTGGGACCTTACAGCCGAACTACTAACCAAGGTTGCTGCAATTTGGAAACTGAGCCAACACTCCAACCCCCCTCTGGTGAAACATTTCAAATGAGAACAACAAATGTGGAAGCTAATGTCCGACAAAACATCAGAGCCCAAGGTTTTGGGGCGGTCAGAGAGAAAGTGAATTATTTGATGTGAGGGTTTTCAACCCGTATTCGTCCTCTAACTGCACCAGAAGCCAAGCAGGCAACTACAGATGGCATGAGAAGAAGAAATGGAGGATGTACGAAAGACTAATCCTTGAGGTGGAACATGGCTTGCTCACCCCTCTCGTCTTATCCACAACAGGAGGGTGAGGACCATTAGCCCAAGTCACATTTAAGAGATTGCCAACCTTGATCTCAGCCAAGTACAGGAAATCATACAACCAAACAGTGAGCATGATCAGATGCAAGGTGGCCTTCTCTCTCATTGACTTCGCAGTGATGTGCCCGAGCCGCTGGTTAAAGTACTAGGAATTGGAGTAAGCATAAAGAATATTGACAAGCGTTTGGATTTGTTTCCAAAGCCTTTAGCCAGTGGCTACTATTCTAGGCACCCTGAAACAATACAGCACAAGATAAATAAAGAAAAGGAAAAGAAAAAGTCGCAGAAGAAATTCAATAGCATTCACAATTAAACATTCAGATGTCATTGTGACACGAGTGAGCCAGCTCTTGAAACTTCTTTGGGGATCCAGATTCACGTAGTGAGGCAGGTAGAGAGTGCCACAAAGAAGCACAAGTGTATGCAAGTGCGTGTTGCCCAAAAGTTGTCCTAATGTATTGTGTTGGTGGGTATGTAGACAAAAGAGGGATGAGAGACAGGGAGGAGCAAGTGATTTTATGGCATTTGTAAGTCAACTGGGCAAGATAAAGCGTCCTACGACAGCAAAATGAAAGACCAAGTTCCTTCTAGAGAGCAGAGGAGGAGGAGAGATGAGGGCGATGGAGGGCAAGTTGACAGGTATACGTAGCTGAAAGGGAATTGGAGACAAGAAGAGTTGCGCTGGGTACAGTTGTCCCATATACAGTAACACAGTAGTCAACCAAAGGCAGGATGCAAGACTTTAGGTAGAGGACCAGGGGAGATTGCGGAAGAAACCGAGAAAGACGCCTGAGGAGGTTCACACTATGAGACACTTTGATAACAATATGGCCGATGTGGTCGGACCAGATCAAAGTGTCATTTACAACTACACCAAGAAGTTTGAAACTGGACACTTGCTCAATTTGAGAACCAGTGAGGTGGATGCGAGGGGTGGTGGCTCAACTCTGGCTCCTGACCACCGATCATTGTTCAGTGAGAAACAGCTTACAGCTGACTTCAGGTTGATCGTTCCATGAATGTAAAATAGGGAAATCTAACAGACCAATCAGATTTGCAATACACGATGCAGGTGGGAATGAGTGCTTCAGATTAAGGCTAAGACAGCTCAACAATGGCTAGGGGTTAAGCTGACTCTAATATGCAAGACCAATAGTACCACCTTATAAAGGGCACTGAATTCAGGACACCTCTCTAATGAGGACAGTTCCCACTGTCCCGGCTCCATAGAGAAATGACTCACTCTAATCAGGATGCATTAGCCTGTCCTAAAGTTGTCCAGAATAGAGAGGAGTTGATTGCAATTCTTTGGAACTCTTTCATGTATTGCTTCTACTTCCATTAAATTATATAAATGTACTGTAAGAATCGCAATTTACACATGAACACTAAATAAAGCGTGTTCAAACTTCAAAGCACATTCACACACACACAAGCTAATATACACAATCCAACCTCCACCTCTGACACACTACACACATGTAACCAACCACATAGTGTAGCAGTGGAAATCGACAAATACAGAGCTTTCAAAAACACCAAAATGGCCTCCACGTCTCTTTTGTCTTCCACTTTGATCTCAGTTAAGGGGTCAAAGTTCTTTAGACATGTTGGCTGTACAATGGTGAAAATACAGATTATCTAATCAACCCATTAGCTACACTGGTAACCACGGTTACTGTGCAGATAATTTCATTGGTTTACAGTTTGATACAGCAGACACTTCACTGTGAAATACGTATCTATAATTGCTGCATGTTCCCTTACAAGCACACTGCATACATACATACAGTACATGTGAAGTACCACAGGAGCGTGAAGAAAAACTAGAATTCACAGATCGGCAGCAACAACACCAAATGTGAATTTAAAACATGGTCTCTCATTATCATCTCCATCTCCACTATCATCTCATTATCGTACTCCAATAAATTTAAAAGAAGGGGATGGTGTGAAACAAAGGGCCAGTACACCATCACTCACACTCCACTACACGACACACCACACAGGGTGTGCGAGCACATCGTGTAACAGAGAGAAATACTTCAATACCACCCCAGAAGAGAAGAGCACCTCAACACCATCCCATAGTCTGTCCAACTATGTTGTATGTATAGCTTTGTAGACACTATTCAATACTGTATCCACTTAACTACTTATCTAGTAGCACTCAGGTTACAACGGCAGCTGTCATTTCTCTTACATCAAAGCGGTAGACCAAAGTGTAGAGGCCGGCATAGAGGACAACTGTTGAAAGGTAGCACTGAATGAGGAACCAGAAGCTAGCAGAGTGGTGGACGATCTGTTTAGCCAGTTTGACTGCAAGGAGAGGAAAGAAGGGAGGGAGAGGAGGGGAGGGAGGAGAGGAGGGGGGGAGGGAGAGATGGAAGGGGAGGGAAGGAGGGAGAGAAGGGAGGGAGGGAGAAAGGGGAGGGAGGAGGGGAGGTAGGGAGAGGAGGGGAGGGAGGGAAGGGGACAGGGGAGGGGAGGGAGGGAAAGTGGGGAGGGACAGAGGGGAGAGAGAGAAGCGAAGGGGAGGGAGGGAGAGAAGGGAGGGAGAGGAGAGAAGCGGAGGGGATGGGGGGAGAGGAGAAAAGCGGAGGGGAGGGAGAGGAGGGGATGGAAGGAGAGGAGAGAAGGGGAGGGGAGGGAGAGGAGGAGAGTGAGAAAGGGTAGAGTGCACGAGATGTAGATGAATGGAGGAGAGAATACAAATGATACTGAAACTACGTACCATAACACACTCTACTCACTTGTGGCTGCTATCACCAAGAGGAGGTTAAGCCCTTGTACAACAGTCATTACTATGTTAACCTGCACAGAGATATACATGCATATAAACTACCTAACACACACACACGCGCGCGCGCGCACACACGCACACAAGCACAAATGCACTATACAGTTGACCAATAACAGCAAGTGATGACAGTGCGCCAACACGAGTGCGAGAGACGGCAACACAGCAACGCACACAACTATCTTACAATAAGCTGTGCCGTCTGCCTGTCTTCTTTAGATGAGTCCTTGTACACACCATCCACAATAGTAAGCACTGCAACTACCATGAGCTGTACACGGGGGGCAAATACGACGTACACAACAGTGCTATTAAGTGCAGATCCTGACCTCTCCACAGTCCGCACAATGACCCTTCATGGGGCGTATACAAACAGTCAACAATGTCAGGGTGCTCGCTAGTCGGTAGAACAGGTACATTCTAACAAGAAACAATAACACAATGGCTCTGTGTCATCAGTGTCAGTGATACAGTGGTTTCACAATTTTTAATCCCGATTGACATTTGCGCATTGCACTCAATCACGCGAGTATAGTATTGGAAGGATAGGCTCACTCGGGATGAGCATGTGCTTGTGTAAGCCTATCATCTCAATACTTTACTCACGTGATTGAGTGCAATGCGCAAATGTCAATCGAGACTAGAAATCGTGAAACCACTGTACCCTGACATGTTCAGATGTAGGATGCACTTTAGCAACACCCGGCAGAATTTAAGGATCAGGTGTACATATAGCACATGTTACATGGGGGGGGGGGATGATGTGTGTTGAGCATACTGTAGTATGCTATGTACTTTAAAGCAGTACGTGTGTGTGTGTGTGCGTGCATGTGTGTGTGTGTGTGTGTGTGTGTGTAATGGGCCATGACAACAAAACATGTCGCAATACCAACCTGCAGGAGACTTGTAAACAGAAAGAAGTCAGCCGTGAGCCACAGTGGAAGGAGGTACCGCTTTCTGCATGGATTGAAGGACATGTCTGCTTACAATAGCAGTTGAAGAAGTTATTCATAGCACACATGCTGTTTCTGCACACACACTGGCTTCCTGGATGAGTTACAATACACAGTGATAGGTGACTAGGATGGGCTACTCCTCGTGTGAATCATGCCACGACAGAGAGTGATTCATAGGTCCTCAATCATGTTCAGCTCTTGACTCCAAGAGTTCATCCTTCAGAGTGTAATGCAAGTACATGTACATAAGTCTTTGCAACACAGTGGAACCTGTCTAGGAGAACCACCTGTGGGCCAGTTCTAACTGAGCTTTATAGAGAGGTGGCTGCTCTACAGAGGTAGATTGCAATGCTTTAGTGCTATTTAGGGCCAGGGAGGCTGGCTGTTTTAGAGAGGTGGCTGCTTAACACAGTGACCATCATAGACAGATTTTTCAACGGTACATGTTCACCACAGTATATTCTGAAGGCCATTTCAACTTAACTTGCTGTTTACCATCTCTTGTGGTAAAATTAGAATAGAAAGTTCATACAAGGTTGAAAATGAATGTCATTAGCAGTCAATCAATTTCTGTGCTTGTATACCTAGCTGGGTAGGTTCATAGACTGTCCATTCAATGATAAACTCTAGCCACTGCTCGCACCATTTCACTGAACGTGATAGTGACTACATACAAACCAAACGTTAGCATAATCATTCAGTTTTAATCAGGATAGAAGAAATAAACATGGACACATTCTATGTCAAGTTTTCCATATATACAACTAGTCCTGTATAAAGGTGTGAGGCTTTCTCTAGAATACACAAACACATGAAATTGCGAAAAACAAAAACTACCCAAGATGGGCTGTTACAAACACGAATACATTCAATAAAACTACACAGTGCATACCATAACTACAAGTGCAGTAATCATTACCGGTGAGACTGCTGCAGTGAAAATAGTATGGTACGTTCTTCCTATGAATGACATACAGTCAATAGAAACTCGTACGTACGTATCTCGCCAGCTATAACACCCAACACCACACACAAGCCATAGTAGCTAGCTACTCACCTCCGTCTGTGTGCGCTACTGAACGTTGACTGCTGTGCCGCATGGATAATGTCGTGTACCGTCTTGAGAGCCTCTGAAAGCTGCATCAGCTGCTGCTCATCGAGAGTAACATGCCCTGGAATGGTACTCCGCAAGGTCCAGAGACTGTCGACACTCCTAGTGGAGTGGCCCATGCGGTTGAGAACATCATTGGGTGTATTAACGCTCCTGTAGTTGCTAGCCGGAGTTTCTTCTTCTCCCCCAGCAGACGGTAAAAGCGGGCGGGCTTCGTGATCAGGTTGATCCAATTCTGACGGCGAGGCACCGTCAGTGTCCATTTCAAGGAACGCTTCGTAACCTCTCCTGCTTAGCTTGCGTTTAGTCACGTGGATAAATACTATTGCGCAAGAGGTTCTTCCAAAGGTGACTCATTAAAATTATCCACATAACATTACGTAAGGTTACTAAATTTGGTAACCCCTTCTCCACGAACTGGTTCGTGACCGGCGTCGTATTAAAAGAATGGAATGAACATTCCTACGTGAAACTCGTATGTAAACATATGAACACAGTGAACAGACTCATTTTGTCCTTTGGCAGGAGACGTTTACTTCCAGCTGTCGTTCCAAGCAGTTATCCAATGGCGCGAGAAGCCGATCGACTCACTACTGACGGAGTGGCAGTGGATGCTGTGACGGGAGTAACTCCCGTAAGCAGCGACAGTGAAGGGTAAGCCTTTAGCACAGAGTTCTTCCAATGAGACCATGTACTGTGTGGAGTAAGCTACTGCATTCCACATATTTAGGGGGACCCTTTCACGATTAGCTATTCAAGTGAAGTTCAGAACAGGCTAGGGGCCTTTATATGTCAACATCCTCAACAGAGCATTCTAAATACTTCTCGATTCTAAATTATTACTTTCAGCATAAACATTCTTTTAAATGCCTCTCTTTGGCATACATGTAACTGAAGTATGTGATCCAAGTAAGACACACTAGTACAATTTGTAGACAATGTGTCGTGCTTATATCTGTGTACCTCAAATGCACAATGGCCACATGAATATGCCCTTTAGAGTGGTACTTCTGCCCACAGTGATGTGGTGATAGGATCACATGGAGTATAGGAAAATGCTTCTTCCTGGCTTCTCTGAGGCCAGCGTGTAGCTATGTAGCAGCAATGTGTTTCTTCTATGCATGTTTCATCAGGTGAGTTGCACTTTGCAACTGAGAGCATTCAGTTTGTGCCAGAATTGATGGAAGTCATCCAGCCATTCCCCTAAGTGTGATACATGGCCTATGGCTGTGACTGCAGTGTATGGACATTTGTAGCTAGCACATGTCTGATTCAATATGCAACTGGTTACTTACCTACTTACATACATACGTACGTATATGTCCACTGCAGGTGGTCATCCTGGCTGAGTAGTCTCATGCCGTCATGGGTGCCTACCTCGCCAAGACACCTTGAGGAAGCAGAAAGAAGTGTTCTGAAATGTGAGGCAGTCACACTTAGTCCTAGTGTGACACACACTCCTCCAGGGGTAAACGTTACTAGACTTGCTAATGTTCTTCACTACCATGCTCTGTGGATGTTGTATACTGTGCAGATTGTGGTAGTATAAACATTATAGCAATGAATTATATTATAGCAGGAGTAGATAAGAGATGAGAATATGCAACCTTGTATACTCACCTGTACAGCATTTTTCTAAAATGACGCAGCAACACACCACACGTGGGCATGGTAATGCTACTTAATATTCTGATGTAATGTGTCACATATGTCAGGGAGTGACCAAGTATTGCATTTTCAGCATGTGACTATTATCTATTTACATGCCATATGGTGCATGAATGATATACATAAATTATGTGAGTATCCTCTAAGCTGTGTACATGAACATGCACTGATCTACGTACGGTGCTCTTTGCAGATGTGAAGAACCCACATGATAGCCAGATGGTGGAGGTGAAGCCAGGGCTAAGGTTGAGAACTGTCATCTTCCCTGCTAAACACCAGCCAGGAAGAAGCAGTCCTGAGAGGAAGTTGGAGCCTCTTGTAATTGTGCATGGCTTCGGCGGAGGACTGGGGATGTTTGCAAAGAACTTTGATTCACTGTCTGAGAAGAGGGCGCTGTATGCATTTGACCTCCCTGGTTTTGGGAGGAGCAGTCGTGATGTCGTGTTCCCCACAGACAGTGACCAGGTGGAGAAGGCATTTGTAGACTCCATTGAGGGATGGAGGAGGAAGATGGGATTGGAGAAGTTTGTCCTTTTGGGACACAGTTTTGGGGCGTACCTCTCAGCAAGCTATGCAATCCAGCACCCTGACAAGGTGCGGCATTTAGTCCTGATTGACCCTTGGGGATTTTCTCCCAGAACGGAACAAGATATTCGTCAGTACCAGAGCTACCCGTGGTGGGTAAGGGCAGTCGGTGCTGCAGTGAACAGGGGAAACCCGTTGGCAGGACTACGAGTAGCAGGACCTCTTGGTGAGCCTTGTAACTGGCCAGGCGGGGGGGAGTAACAATTATGGGATAATCTGGTACAGATGTAGCTATGCCAGAGAACAGTAAAACTCACACACACAACGTAGGTTGTGCTAAGTTGTGTGATTTGCTTAAACATCCTCTGCTAAACAGTTCTGCGTGTGAGAGAGCTAGAGGATGTGATTTCAGTGGTGCAGAATGTACTCAATCTTGCCTTGCATGTCTCAGGTCCCAAGGTGTTTGGTAAGCTTCGTGGTGACCTGGATCGCAAGTTCTCCGACCTCCTCACTGACCCAGAGGATGCCATCACTGGCTACCTCTACCACTGCAATGCACAGAACCCCTCGTGAGTTTGCTTAAGCAGGCCGATTCCTCTAAATTTCATTACCATGCACCTGCTTTGATTTTGTACTATTTCCACTCCATAGATCAGTATAAACGCACCATTGCATATATATATAGTGTGAGAATTTATATGTGTATGCTATATTTAGCACTACTGCATTGCTTTCCTTACCTCAGTGGGGAAATTGCCTTTCGTCGGATGAACGAACCCTTTACATGGGCAAAACGGCCAATGTTGGAGCGGATCCCAAGTATTGACAAAGACGTTCCCATCTCCTTCATCTTTGGCAGCAGGACCTGGATGGACCAGTCAGTGGCTGAGAAGACTCGTATGCTTCGTCCCGAGTCATCCACCGGCGTGCACTATATCAAGGGGGCAGGGCATCACGTGTATGCAGACCAATCAGATGCCTTCAATAGTAAAGTGATGGAGATTTGTGCGACAATGGAGAGAGGCGAGGACTTAAAGCCAAGTGCTCCTGGGCTCCATATTGTGGTGTGAAGGACACTCTGTACATTCTCCAAATTGTTTTTATAGTAACTATGTGTGGTAATGTATTCTATTTATGTTTCAGAATATACATAATTACATGTTACATATGTCTCATGAAGTTCGTAGAATAATTGTGATTATCCTTTTAATATTTTATGATCTTTCCAGTCTCCTGCCGTTTTAAAGGTGCACGGCATCACTGATTGGCCTATTAACTGAATGTGACTGCATTATACGTGTATATATGCATAGGCTACTGTAGGGCAGCCTTGGCTTAATAGTCTAAGCTGGCATGGCCTGTGCATAGCTATAGCTACCTGCCTATCAACATACAGCCACATGCACCATGTAAATTTGGCTGACTGCATGGCCTGGACAGCTATAGACAGTATAGGCCAGCTGCAGCAGCCACTGTGCACGTATACATACTTGCATGTATATACTGTACATACAGTTGACCTTCACTCCTGCTGTATAGCATTTTTATGTACCATTTACCCACGTACACTTTGTCAATATGCTTAGCATGCATTAATTTACCATTAATTACTACAGTCGCTTTTGATCTTTTGCAGATAAATAATTACTATAATGCACATGCAATACAATGTACTATAATTATTTACGAGTACGAATATTAATTACATTCAATGCAATAATTTAATTTAGAATCAACGTTTGAGTTTCCATTGCGTTTACTGCCCAGTCCCTTCCCCGTCTCCCTCTCCTGTACTCTTCAGCCACTCCAGGAAGCTGCTAGCTGACATGAGGGCCACACCTCGTCCTTCCAGGTCCTCCCTCCCTGACGTCTCCCACCGGTGGAAGGTGTCGTCTGAGACAATGTCTTCATCATAGAGGTAGTTGAACATGGAGCGCAGTACATCTATAACAAGGAGAGGGTACGCACACAGTGGAGATCATGCTTGGGTCTACTGTTCTTACGTTGTACTAGGGAATACATAACAAATGCAAGCTGCCTCAACAGAAATGAATCCATACAAGACACAGAGAATGAACACAAGAAATCTTAACCAGGCAAAGTACATATAGGCCTTATGCATGTTTCCCATTTCCAGAAATGGCGATTGTGCAATCTTACCCTGTTGGGTGTTGGTGCATATTTGGAAGGTGGAGTACAAACTAGTGGAGAGCGATTTTTAGCCAGCGCGTCGTTAAAAGGAAGACAACCAAATGACCTTACCGTGCCTGAACTATAAAGGCGGCCGTCCTGTCGTGGTGGGTCTCTTCCTAGCCAGCAGGGTGATCTTGTGAAGCGGTAAGTTTGGTAGCACACTGAACTAATTTAAAGTAGTACATGGGCAGGACTCCAAGCGGATTGGGGCTTCGACACAGCGCGCGCAGCCTGCATTCGATAGAATAGGTTCTGACTTAGTCCCAGCTAGCGCAGGAGTCCAACTGAAGAGGGACAAAGTGAGAGGCTGCTTTCGCGATCTACTGTAACTTTGCTGCCCACATTTCGCATACTGCCCTACGGCGGATCTGCAAAATCAGGGCCGTTAGAGGCGGTACGCCGTACCACTTTTTGAACAGCTAGCAGTTTATTTAATTTTCAAAAGCAGTGTTTTTAGCTACTAAACCAGATAACCCCTACCCTACCCTAACTAACCGTTGAGGAAACAAAGAAGCAATGATCTTAGGTTGTTAGCAGATGCAATGAAACCAGAGATATCAAGTAGGGTCCAATACTTCACAATTTGCAAGCACGCTCCTTTCTTCCGCCATGTTTTGTTATGTAATCGATTCAAAACGTAATAAAGATGGAGGCCAGCAGCGCGTACGTAGGCAATCGTTTTCTCGCACCAATAGACCCACATTACCTGGCGCTACGAAGCATGGCTTGTAGCACCACACGTCAGCGAATCGCTATACCCTTAACGGTGATGTAGCAATTCAAAATGGCCTCATCGTCGAAGCACGTGGACCTAAGAACGCCGACAATAGGTGACAAGCTTCATCAGCCTTGCGCAGGTTTTCAGGAATTGCTAATCTGTGGAAATATTGATATGGCTTCATTCATTAATATATTATATATACTGTGTACAGACAATGCATGCAAAACAAGTACACGATATATTGTGAAATCTATGTAACCCTCTTAAAACGACTAACTGACTGATCGAGAGTGCATGCTGGGCTAGCAAAGGCATCACCATTCTTGAGGCACAGATCCGTAGCAAACATTATCTGTATGATAATGAAAAGTAGCTAAAAAAAATTTTCACTCGCTCCGCTCACGACATTTTCTATCCTTCACCCAATGGCCTTACCACTTCTAAATTGCCTCCAATGGCCCTGAAAATAATGTAGAAATGTGACAAGCACTGTACATAATAAACCGTTCTGGTGACATGACATCCGGTTCATCTAGAGTGGCATATAAAATTGTGCTCCATGTTCTGCACAGTCTGCACCTAATCTAGGAAAGGGGTATTAGTCAGCACAAGTATTAATCTGATGCAGCCATAGTCCCTTGGATATGCAAAGTGTACAAACTGGTGAATAAAAATTCCTTTAGAATTAAAAGGGATTTAGGAATGGCCAGTAGAAAAGCATATAAACAAGCAACAGTAACTCAACACTTTGATAAACCACATTTCTGCGGAGTTCACTCTGCATTCCCATTTTCTTGTAGCTACATGGAATACAATGTGTACGATTAACTACTCCCATGTACATACAGTAGCTACAGTACGTGACAATATGATGTTAACATTTCATTTTGTTTCGTTTTGTTCCATTCCGTTTATTACACTGTTCTCTATTCTGTTCTGTTCCGTCCCCTTCCGTTTTCTTTTGGAGAAGAAAACAATTCTAGCGTACACAAAATGAACACATGCGTCGGAACGGTTTTGGAATGAAACGATTCGAGGACGTATGGAGCGATTTATATAGGAGCAGTCAAAACGGTTTGGCGCAAATTTGTAGTATTAGACAAGTGACCGAGGTGTGTAGCAGTTATAAGAGGCAGCGGGTTCCGCACTATGAACGTATAGGCCAACGTATGACCTATCTCGCTATCGTTTTTGCTGCGAAATTGTCTTTCAATCATTTTACTCACCTGCCGAATCGTTCCGGAGAAGTTGTGCAATGCTAATGCTACCATTCCATATTGTTGTATTCATTGTTCTCTACCGTTCCTTGAGACGGGACGCACCGTTTTCCAGCGTTTTTTTTTAAAAATGAAACATTAAACATTATATTATTGTCACATACTGTACAAGGAAGTTAGGAATGCAGAGTGAGCTCCATGGAAATGTGGTTTATTGTAATGTTGAGTTACTGTTGCTTGTTTCTATGCCTTTTTCTGCTGGCCATTCCCAATTCTCCTATTAATTCTAAAGGAATTTTTTGTACACTTTTAAGAATTAAACTGACCAGATAGCTGAACCTGACTAATAATAGAAAATAATTATGAAGATCGAATAGAAGTCGCATGATGTCATTTTAATCGGAGAATGCCAATGGCCACCTATCATGTGCTGTTGCTGCTATTTACTGTAAGAGGATACCATGCATATTACCAGGAATACACAGGTGAATTATGCTGCTGCATATGGCAATGTTCGTACCTTTTCTATCCCGCTTCAGGATGTTTGCTTCTTTATGTTCTGCAATTCTTTTAGAGAGCCCCACAATTGATATGCATGCTGTCACCACTGTTCCAACAGCAGGTGTTATTTGCGACCATATACGTACGTATGCGAAGGCAGTGCTTTCACTGCTCAAGCAACAGGCATGCATTTTCTCAAAACAGGATGACCACTGAGATATGTAACCACACATGCACACACACTGCATACCTTTGGGATGCTGTTTCTGTGCCAGAGTCACTTGAATGCCATAGATGACCTGCAGCTGAAGCTCTGGGTTTCCTCCCACACACCTTTTCAGCACTGCACATCGCTTTTGAAATTGCTCTTCATTGAAGATGGCAGAGTCGCCTTCACCTATGAAAACAATCAATAAGGATAGTACAAATCGTTCCTTGCAGAACAGACGCATAAGTGGAAGACTGGACCACTAGCCGCAAAAGTACAGAAAGAGAAAGACATGAACAAAGTACACCAATCATGCAAGCTACAAACACTGCACAACGTTATAATACAAACACATTGGTATAGCACGGGAAAGCATAGCTAGCGCGATTCACAACTTCTGTTCACCTTGCACAATAGCTTGAGTGAGAGCACTCGAAAGGAGATACATGAATTCAGGACTCCTAAGTTCTTTTGCATGCTTGGTCTGCACAGGTTGATAGAGTGAGACACAGTGAGGGCATGTGGTCACATTAAACACACTTCATTGGCTAAACACATGTACATACGTATATATGCACACACATCATCAAACCTGGTCAAATTTCACTTACTTCTATGTATTTAAATAGATCATCATTAGTCGTTTGATTTGACCCTATTTGCTCCTCCAACAAACGAGCCCAGTCTTTGGAGTCACTTCGTGGCCTCGAGTCACCACCACCTTGACTCTGACCTCCCAAAGATGAGGATTGGCGAACAGGAGGCTTCTGAGTCAGGAAGGTCAGTTTCTGCGGGAGACATGTGTAGGGGGACGGTGCATTCAAGGTAGGGGCAGAGAGTATGGCTTAGGTCAGATCATCGCAATGAGGTGCTTAGCAGGACAGTCTAATAAGCAAGACTAGGGCAGGGTAGACAATCCATACGGTAGTGTTGGCTACAGAGAAATTGTTCTGTAAGCCTTTCACACTACCAATCCAAGTCCCAACCACTGCCTCGTGCATGGCAGACCCCTTCCATTTCTTATCTACTAGGGCATACACTAGATGCAAATAGGATTGGAGGACAGCGGCGTTCCAAAATTATACAGAACAGACAACTCCACATCTAGCCCCCCCCCCTTCCCCCCCCCCCCCAGTCTCGTATGTCATACATGTATGTTCTTGCGGTTTGTGCAAGAATAAGCTCACAGAGAAATAGAGGCTAGATGCGAGACTCCCCCCTCTCCTCCACCCAACCATTTATGGGCACATTAACAAATGCAAAACTCTACATTGACAAGTATAAAATTAACCCTTTAGCCACGGATGACATAAAGTGGTCATGGGATAGTTAGCAGGTGTAACCGCCAATGACCACCTTATACATGTACATTATGGGAGAGGGTTCTATTTACGGGTACAATTCTCCGGCTACACGACTCTGATGGAAACGTCATCTTCAGGACACTCGAAGCAGTGATGGAGCCTTCTGTGGGCAACCTTATCTGGTCTCCTGTCCGTATCCGAAGTGCACAAACATCTGCCAAACTTCGTGCAAACTTATGCACCATCTGTCTCACATAGCTTGCGGTCCAATCTGTGCACTGAGGATTCAGACAGTAGAGGACAGACATTCAATCTTGTCTATCAACTTTGTCAGGCGTGTCTCATTTTTCACTAGTCATTCAGGACAGAGAGAAAGGCTTACAGTTCAGCGACTATACTGTTCGTCACTACCTTGTGTGCTGGCAGCCTTAGTCCGTGTGCAGGGTCCAAAAAAGACTCAGGAAGGACCGTGAGCCATCCAAAGTAAGACAGTGTGCTCCTGGTCTTCGGCATTCGGCTGTGGATATGGTCGATAACTGCCAAAATATAGGGCAGCTAAATATTCCTTCGCGCTGCCATTATAATTCCACAACTAGGAGCAGTGCGCTAGTTGTATAATTCCGCATGTAATGGGTTAATACAAGTTCCAATAATCCTACTATTAACGCCACTGAAGACTGAGGGTTGACAGTGATACTAGTACGATGGAATGTACAGGAGACACTGGCTACTCACGTGGTCTTCCAGCAGGTAGCCAAGGTCCTCAGGGACGACGTGTAAGTGTGTGGACCAGTTCAGACCAGATTGGGACCACACACCATACACCTGGTCCTGGGTGACATCCTGCAGGGAGGAGACAGTGGAGAGATGACTCAAAGCTGACTATACTAGGCATTGCTGAAGACCAACAAAAACAGTCTTCATAGTGACAGAATACATTAGAGCCTAAAGAGTTCTAAATTCTTTAAGTTACAAGAGAAATGTACATGCTCACTGGACCCAACCCACAGTGCCCATTCTCACTGCCTCTACCATTGAGACCAATTACCTTCAGAGTGGAGCACTTGTTGAGTGTCTTGGCAACCAGCTTTCCAATCTTGCCACTCTCCAGTGGTCCTTCATGGGCTTGCTTCAGGATGACAAGGGGAAACCCCTTGTGAGCCACAGAAGGTGCTAGCAGTTCAGCAAGGTAATCCCAGAATTTGGGAACGTCACACTCATAATCCTCAGCATACTCCAACAACTCATTCAATCTGCAGAGAGATAGCAAGCACCATGACAATGAGCTCTCTTTGCTACAACATGTATGTGATAGTACAACAATAACGTTTTGTTCAAATGAAAAACTGGTTGTGGAGTGTTTTTTTCCATTATACAGAAAGACACCCATTTGATAGCAATTCACAACCGTTCAAGAAATGGCTCAGCTAGTTAATAAAGGGACAACTGAGGAACAATTTCATAAAAATTGTGACACTAGTGACACTAGCAGCAGAAAAACTGATCATGAAGAGCTCAGTGCTAGCAGTTGGACTGTCTCTTATAGCTGCTGGACATCTTGTTCACTTGTCAAATACTCAGAATTTGTGGCAAACCATTTGGACAGCGCTCGTAAAATGTTCTGTACACCACCAAATTCTACCTTACAACCACTTTAGAGTTTAATATGAAATGGAACGTAAAGCAACGGAACAGATAATGGTCAGTCATTCTGTCTAAACGGAAAGAAAGATACCCACCAATGGCTCCCCTCCAAAACCCTCACCCCTTCATGAAGGCCTCCACAGGCAACACTCCCTCCCTCAGCAGCAGGTCAAATAGCACACCAGCCACTTGACGGTCCTTGGAAGACTTCTCCAAGGTGTGGTTGAGCACAGTGGTAACAAACAGGTAGAGCTTCCCCGGAGAACGCAGCTCACTCACACACAACTGAGCTTCCTGCGAAGACACATGTAGGATTGAAGAGCAGAGGAGATAACAATATGGCTGTAGAAAAACTCAGTAAATTACAACTCCCTGAACAGTACCTAAAAGCCACAGGTAATGTTAGAAGTACACAGACACGCACTTATCACACTTATGTATCTACTGCACACAAACACTATTCCTCACAAATCCACACCTTGTAGTCTTCATTGGAGGACAGTTCTCCAACAATTGTCTTTGACTTCCTCTCTACTTCCTCGTCAGATAGAGCATCACTGACTGCAGTCTCAGGAGGTGGTGGTGCCTTCTCAACTAGCTCACCACCAGTCAGTCTGGCCACCTCCTTTAGAAGGATTCGCCGAGATTCAGCATCCGAGGGCTGTGAGGATGATCTCCGGGGCCCAGCAGGGGGAGGAGGAGGAGGGGCAATGGAAGGCTTGGAATCTCGTTTGCCCCTACAGTGTGAAGTAGGTAGAAAAATAACTAAACACAAGAAAAGAAATTAAGGCTTCTCTTTAGTATCAGCTATTGCACAAGTACAAAGCTGTCTATCTAATCTAAGCTATCTAATATCTCCGCATGGTCTAAGAAACATGGAAATAAGTTAATAAATCCTAATGCTAATCACTTTGAGGGTCTTCCTTGGTACTTCTGACCATCCTGCTTAGATGGTGATTGAGCTCTGCAAGCAACAAGATAAGAAGACAGCTTAAGGTAAGCATGCATACACACACGTAACCCAAGATAGAGTACAGAACATAATACATACAGTAACAGTACAGTTTCTTGGTTGGCCATCATTAGATAAAATAGACTACTGGTGTGGCACAGTGACAAGAAATACAAGCTAACAGGATGAGAGAAACTAGTTATGGGCAACACATATTCAAGGACTAATCAATGCAACAAATTCAAAGAAATATGATAGTACAGTATGTGATAATACTGTGTAATGTTTATGCACATTTCACTTTACAAACTGATTGTAGAGAATGAAATGATTGCTTCACTGTGCAGAGAGGCTATGCTTAGCAAGGCACAGCGGTTGAAAGTGATTTGAATGGCTACAGAGGGATTGCTCTCTAGCCGCAAGCCATTCTGACACTGCTCTTGATGGTACAACCAGCTTTGAATAGCTAGTACATCCACAAGATGGACCAAACTACACAACACAGAACTACTAAGTCATTCCATAATGTGGAATGAAATAAATAAAATATTACATTGCCACATGTACCTTCACAGCTGTATGGCCTTGCCAGTGACAATGGCACTAACATCCCTTGAATAATAATTATGACATCATACAAAAAGTCTCCTTCATAGCTACTTCGGTTTCAATATGACATGTACTCTTGAACATACTGACAATACAACTCCTCAGCACTACCAACCTTGCTGTTTGGTTCTTTGCCCATGCACCGGGGGGAGGACCAAGGCGGGTGGGCTGCTGAGGACATGAAACAAAACAATCAGTCACACCTCACACAATGCTGTAGCAAAGTATTACAGCAAGTGTAACAATGCATACACATAAACTAAAGCTATGCCAATGTAATTCGCAGTGCATCAGCAATCACTTCAACAGTTGGTACCACTGCGGATATTACTTTTGTGCAAATTGACTCTTCACAAGAAGGGGACACAATCTGTAGTACTTCTTTCCCACACTAGCTCACCCCTGTATTCCTAGACATCACTCTGCTGAATCTCTCTGCGTCAATCTTTGTTGGTGGAGCTGGTCTGTTGCCATGCTCCCCTGACGGCCAATCATCCCTTCCCCTCCCCCGATCTACGCCCCCTCTGGGCCGTCCCATCATCGGTTGGTGGGCTATCCTCTTCTGCATCTCCTCCTCCTCCTTCTTTGCCTGCTCGTGGATCTTGTCAATGGTTGTGGGGACATTGGTGGCTGCCAGCTTGCGAGGAACCCAGGCATTCTGTGAACATCAGAAGAGGGAGCAATGAATACATGTGACTTTGGGCAAGCCATGCAAGGTGTGTCAAGCAGTGGGGTGGCACAATCAAGTCACTTCCCTAAGGGACCATCAAAGTTGCGTGGTTGTTGCAACTCCCTCACTTGTCTCAAGTCCACCAGGTCCTGTAACATAAACCTGACTCGTGAGTCAACCTTCTTTACTTCAATGATGTGGTTCACTCTGTTGAAGTACTTCTCCATTAGGGGCTACAAACGCCAAAGGTAGAACAGTTACTTACTGTTTAGAGCACACTCTGTCTTCCCATGTTACGTTACCTTTCCCTTGTCGTGGTCCATTTCCTTCCCAATGGTGGACATTAGCTTGGCAAAGCACTCCAGAGACTCTCCATCTGAAGTTGATCTCAGCAGTCTCTGAACACACTCATGCATGATGGCTTCAGAGAGAAGCTGTGGGAGTGAGAAGAGGTGGTGAGAGTGGCAGGAATGGAATGGAAAAGAATGTAGGATGCAGAACTAATGCAATAGGATATGATGCTCAGGGAATTAAGACACTAGTGGAAAATGGAATCATTCAAGCATGGCCACTTCCCTTACCTTGAGCTTAAACAGTTCTCCAATGAATCTGATGTTCCCAAGAGATCTGTGACGAGACTTGAATTCTGCCTCTTCAAATTCTTCTTTCCTCTGCTTCCTCTCCTCATCCTGCAGAAACACATGGACCAGCAATGATTGGCATGCTACCCTTATGGCCATAACTTCCCTCCTCATCCCTACGAATCTAGCCACATTCATTGTGAGGAGCAGGGGACATACAGTGCCATACAGAAGCACACAGCCGAGCACTCCTTCACCTTCAGATCCCACCTCTCTGTGTCAGCATACACAGTTTTCCTGCATCTTCAGTACACTGTATCTCCTCACTCAATCCTTACGGTTACCTATCATTCACTTCTCCTCTCCCTACCTTCCCCCCCCCCCCCCCCCACACACACACACACAACTCCTCCTCACAGTCTGTGCTTCCTCCATTGCCTGCTTGAGCTTGTCCAATTCCTCATCATCTTTCTTGTCCTTTTCAAACTCTTCCTGGCACTTGGTCAACAAGAGGGTACGAAAGGACTTCATTTTGGGGGTACCATCTTCATTGACACCACCTTTGACTTTGTGCTGCAGAGAAACAAAGCAAACACTACAGTAGTACTAATCCACCTGTACGTACAGTCTATAGACGTAATTGGCATGCTCATGAATATAATGTTACACACAGACAAGGGTAAAATGGAGTTCAGAATGTCGTCAAATGTGCATACGGTGCGACAACAATTATATTAACATTTTGTTTCACTAAATGATGGTAAACAGAACAAGTATTTCGAGTTAAAAACCTCGTGGGGCTACCACCCCAACTCAAATACTTGCTACCTTCGTTTGCTGCTCTGTCACTCATGATAGGCAAACATGACATTGTGTCATACACCTCAGTGACCTCAGTGCACACACACACACACCTACCCCCCCCCCCCCCCACACACACTAGTCTTGTGTAGCCAGACTGCCATTTTGGTCACATGCAGACTCCGCCCTCCCAAAAGACGGTCTGGGGACTAACTCCCTCTTTTTGGTTATGGCAGTCTACTGGAAGTTCGAACCGTTGGTAATTGATGAGCCCATATTTTGTCACGAGGTTAACCAATCGCCACGTCTGTCAGTTCAAGGTTGCCTTCGTTCACAGAAAGCAGTACACAGACGGAATCGTCTTATCCGCATTCCCTAGCCCCGTCTGCACTGCGAATAATGTCTTCAGTCGTCCCATCTCTCCTGTGATTAGACGTATGAAGCTCCTTACCCTGTTTTGCTGCATGTGCACATAGAAATCGACTTCTAGCTGCGTTCCCTCCGGTTCCGACTGCAGTTACACAGCTGTTGTTGCTGCAATACGGTGACAGGGACTGAGTATTTACAGAAACATACTGTACCAAGGAACCCACAGTCGCGAGGGTAGCTAGTGTTCTGTGATGGCAAAAGCTACGTACATAGTTTGGTACAGCACAGTACACGTGGGCCAGGTTCTGAAGAACATTTAGAAGGGCAACTGTGCGTGCTAAGCTTTTCAACGCTACAAACAGTTGAAGAATGTTAGCGTGTACATATCACGGCGCTCACCAGTTTCTAAGTTACTCCTGTCATGTGTTTCAGAAGGCGGAGTGAAGTCCTCCGAGGTGGGTGTGGCCATTATCGAAGAAGGTGCAGGGTGAATTCGATGACCTGTTGGGCACAGTCTCGAATTTGTCTCTTTGCCCATTGACCATAAGTGCTGTAGGAGTCTGTACGACAATTAGTGGCGAAAGAGGACATCCAAAGTTCGCTAAGACGACATTTAGAAGCCAGTTTTGAAAGCCCCTTGGTCTCGCACATGGTCCACTTCCGGCCGAAGAAAATGGCGTACAATATAAATTCTCTATATCCAATACTTCACCCAATACATTCAATATAAATGCAGGCATGGACGTACAACCATAGCTTCGCGTATTATATATATATATTGTTGGTTGCCACGGCAACACCAGAAACATCGAAGGAAAGACTGGGGTATTTATCGTACATACTTCAGCTAGCCAGGTTATAAATTTACCAGGAACTCTGGGCTCTTGTTTTCAGCTAATCCGCTTCATGTCCAAAGTTTACTATATTTTTAAAATTGTTGTTCACCTTTCACACCTTTTGCACTGAGCAGCTGCTGTCCACATTGCATGCATCACTTTCTCACAGCATGTGCATGTGTCACCTTGTCATGTCATGACAGTGTATGCTCATGGCATCCCATGATTGAGCATGATTTGCTTGTGTGCATGCTATGTTCATGCTAGAAAGGAATGGTGGATGTAAAATCATTAGCAAGAAATGCTGGGAAGTGGCCATTTCTCTACTGAATACAACATTTTTCCGCTGCTGCACAGTACTGCAACAAGCTAAAGCGTTTCTGTGCAAGCAAGGCATTCTCGACAACACTTACAGTGGCTGCCTCGTCTCCATTCTGCAGCTACAGAAAATTCAGATGATGTTTACCGCAAGTAATCCAAACTCGGTAAAGTTTGGTGTACGTAACTACTTACTGCGAACCTGTATCCCGTTGTGGAATATCTTCAGAGACCCAAGATGTCGGAATGACGGTTGCTGCGCTGAAACGTCCTTCGCGTAGACCTCATTGCAGTTGAAGTAGCTACATAGTTTATACTGTTCCTCCGGCCGCGGCAACAACAAGAACAGCACTTCTACAAAAGAATCCTTCTGAGTTCTTGCGCATTCCTTCTGATCCCCTACACGCTTGGCAGCGAAACTTTCGAGGGTTCAGCAAATCGGCTGCGTTCTTCTTAACTTTTGAAAACAATAAGCCAATTATAGTACGCTAAGCCGGCCTATATGCTTCTTATTTCACTCACCCTCGGGCGCTTTGCGCCCTCATGCCTCGTGAAATAAAAAGCATATAGGCCGGCTTAGCATACTATAATTATAACATCTATATATATATATATATATAATTCAGTTCGTTTGTTTGTTTGTTTGTCTGTTCGTTCGCAATTTGGGGCAAAAACTACTGCACAGAACGCTACCAAACTCTTAGGGATTATAAAGTGGGGGTCTGCGAGTGTCCTCCACGGGTTGAAATCGCCCGTCTTGCAGCTCTTGAAGAGATATCCTTTCCTTTCCGGTTTTCGTTCACAGCTGACGGCCATTTTATTAATTATCGCTCCCTTGACTTCTGGTTGTCGGACGATTTGATTCGCTGTCGTTCAACAATAGATTTTAAACTCGGTCGTCGTTATAGCAGCTACCTTCCGTTGCTACCAGCTCACATACGTCAAAACTGGCTGGGGCCAACTCGCTGTTGTGCGACTCGCCATAGCAGAAGCCCGCCGAAGGCGGGCACCCTGCTAGTATATATATATAGTGCCCAAGTGCAAGTTGCAAACCTGTTGCTGCATCCTGCTCCAACTTGTGCCGTTCGACTAGCACCAACACTGTACTTGCATTCATAATGGTCCCCCACTGCATGCCAATCGATGCTGGTGCCCGGTCCCCCTGACCTTCAGCAACTTGCGCTGGTAGTGTTTTTCCTTTCATCAACTAGCACAAACACTCTACTTGCACTCGGGGTGGTTACTCTCGGCAACTTGCACTGGTGGTCTTGTTCATAGAAGCACTGGCGCATATATTGCATGCGCAGATTGCAACTTGCACTGTGTGGTGGTTGTATATATATAACGCAAACAGTCTACCTGCACTTGGGGTGGTTACCCTTGGCAACTTGCAATGGTGGTCTATTTCCTAGTAGCACTTGCACGTATACTACATGCGCAGATTGCAACGTGCACTGTGATGGTGGCGCATGGTGGTGGTAGTGGTATCATGGAAGTGGTGCCATGGGATGGTAGCATGTGGTGGTTGTATATTAATATTATAAGATTTGGGCACGTGACATTATAGGTGTACAATGATGTTGGCTGTACATGTATTTTCATGTGGCAGTCAGTGCTGGCAGTGCACTTGCGCGCTAGCTTGCCGTTGGCAGGATTGTGTACAATTACCCTATCACCATCTGTCTCACCATATGTGAATGTGGAAGTCAGTGGTGGTGATGGAGCACTTGTAAGAAAGCTTGCCTTCAGTGGTGGGTGTGCCAGTGGGTTAGTGAATAAATGCAAGGTGCACACACACTGGAACTGTGTAGTGTCAATAGCTATAACTATGCATGTGAAATGCAACCACAGCTAAAGTCTAAGGTGCAATACACACTACAGAAAGCTGCAGTGTACTGGGACATACACAACGAGCTGGGAGTTTATGTCTTTCACTGAATCAGGCAAGCACAGCACAGTCTTAACCCAGCAGGGCCTTCATCCAGTTGAGCGCATTGACTTGCGGCAGGCCAACTTGTGCGCGAGCGCCCTCCTGCTTACCGTATCCGCGTCCGGGTGGAAACATCCCACATCTGACTAATGGTTGAAGAGTACGCCGATGGCACTACGGCAGCGTTTCTTGGAACACTTCCTCAAGGCTCTGCCTCCACAGAGGCCGTGCGTCTTCCCAGTGTCTGTTGATTCCCCGTCTTTGCGCAGTAGGCACTCAGAATCGTCTGGAAACCCTCTCACGCTCGCGTAACCACCAAATTCCGAGGCGCTCTTGGCGTTTGCACACAGTTCCTGTCAATTGGTGCCAAAGAGAAGCATGCGCGGCGGCCCCTTCTTCCTGCCAGCTGCTTCAAGGGGGTCTTTGAGGTGCGAAAGGTGACGTCACAAAACAAACCCTACATTTTGGATCGATTGGGGTGTGACGCTTGCGTGACATCACAATAAAACATCACACTAAATTGTCAGCCTTCTAATTGAACAGCGGAGTCTTTAATTACTAATCCCTGCTGAGTGCACAGCCTCATCGACCACTTGCACTTGCCTACAAAGTTTCGTGACCATTTGCTGGATTTTCATATTAAACTATTATAACACCCACTATCAGTATAAATGAGTCATAGCAATGATATGGGGCTATGGCATTTTAGATTTGCAATTTGGTGCCACCTTGCACGTAAACAAAGGCCTAATTAAAAATTCTGTCATATTCAAAATCGTTAAACGTCCCTTAAGATTGGCATCTTACCAATGAAGTGAAGGCTTCTCAGCTGGCTCAGGCATCAGAAAGGGTTGGTTCTCCAATACCAACTTCACAATAGGATTGAAAACCTTGCCGACGTTTCGACCAGATGCTCAAAGTTTGCAAGAATGAAACGATTACAAACAAATACGAATGCTGGTGGGAGATCCAAATTTGTACAACTAACAGTGCATCTTGCCATTCACGCTTGCCCCAGCCTCATGCACCCCATTGCTGCTACTCGTTTGTGCGGCGTGAGGTTGTTGCATTAATGAACAGCTCTTGCAGTAGGCTACTGCATGGTGCGTGGCCGGCTGAGTCTACATAAAGATAAACACTGGCTACATATGCTGACTATCAATTGCACCAGTATTGGTGTCTCGGTCGGGGAGCCAAAGAACAACTGAGTTGCAAAAAGAAACAGAATGAAACAGACTACAGAACAGTCTAATCATTCTGTAAAAACGGAATGGACCAAAGAATGGTCTAATCATTCTGCAAAAACGAAACGAATGAAGCGAAATGTCAACATTATGTTGTCACATACTATACGAACAGTTCTAAAACCAAACTCCCTTATGGTGATGGATGCTTACCCCTGCCAGCACCAGACAAAGCCTGGCATAAGCCACACTGAACACTGGCTCCTCCAATGCCTAATATGGAGATACAGCAGACAGATATGAGCACTCAAACAGTTGGCAGCATTTATCATACAGAAATGCACAGTATAGTAACATCACTGTGCTTCAGCAACAATAGACCAGTTGCGGGTAACTCAGGAATGTTGTGGTTAAGGTGATACCGTATATCGCAAAATTTTCACTACCTAAAGATTTTGCTAATCGCTGCCAAAATGGGTGTAAGAAATGTTCGCAAATAAAAATTTCGCGAAGAAGACTATACAAGGTGGACATTAAGGCCTTTTCAGTGTTAATAGCAGGAGCAATTGCTTCTGAAATCAAGCAAACAAAAGAGCTACATGCCGTTTGCTGATCCACCATTTTATTATGACATCACGTGCATACACAAGTTATTATTATACCATAGGTATTATATGCATATAAAATTCGCGACAGAAATTTCCGCAAATTGGCTTCATTAGCGAAAATTATTGGTTGCGAACATTTTGCGATATACAGTAGTTGCATATGATGTCATCACTGGCAACAGTTTACTACATTGACAAGATAGGGGAAAAGGTTTTGCACCGGCAGCGTCAAGCACTTCATGCCGAATGTTCCCATTTAGATGGCTCGGCTGAATGGTTCACACAAATACACACCTGACGGTCGTTGATTGAAGTTGCTAAGGCATATGGTTGCCGAGATCGAGACTCGTGAAGGGGGATTCGCCGACATGAGTGACCAGAATGTGGTGAACGATACTTCTTGATACAATTTCGGCAAAAGCATCACAGCAGGCACCGAGATGGAGACGTCTGGAGTACGGGTCAAACGAATACTCAATATTAAGTTTGACTATTCGTTGCTTCCAATGAATGAATATTCGAAGATTCGTTCTACCGGAAGTAATTACCAAATATGGCCGTCTTCTGTGGAGCGATTACCGGAAATGGGGGGAGAAAGTTGGATGAAGAGCAGAACTGGCAAATTTGACCTGGCAGAAAGCATTGTTCTGCAGTCTCTGCGTATTCCATTAAAGATAGGAGGTGTTTCATTCCATAGATATTGACAGATTCATGAGCAAAACGTGTTTTATGTGGTTGTCGGCCATTTTCATGACGTCATTAAGCGTCACCAATATTCAAACGAATAAAATTATCCTTCGAATATTAGAGTACCGAACGAATATTCGACTATTCGTTCAACCCATAGTCTGGAGTGGGACTAACCGGCGAGTAATGGCTAATAAGGCTATGACCCGCACCCTTGCATTACCATCGCTACCTGTAGCTAACCTTGATACTTTGTAGGTGGTAGTTCAACTAGAAGCTATTCTGTGTCTAGGAGTGTCGAAAAATCCTGTCTAGAAGTCTCTTTGGCCACATTTTTGTCGGCGAGTCCCCCTTCATGAGTCTCGATCTCGGCAACCATAGGCCGTATGAACCTCAACGAATGACTTGTCAGGTGCATATTCGTGCGAGCCATTCAGCCAAGCCATCTAAATGGGAACATTCAGCACAAAGCGCTCGAGGCCACCGGTGCAACACCTATCTTTTCAATGTATTAAACTGCCACCAGTGAAGACGTCATATGCAACTATAACATACTGCATTCCTAAACGCCTAAATGCAACTGGTCTATTGGGGCTGCATTACTGAAACATAATCATTACAATCAAACAGGATGAGTATCCCTTAAACTTAAAGAATTCTTATACCTAAAGTATGTGACAATATGATGGTAACGCTTCACTTCGTTTCCTTTCATTTCATTCCGTTCCATTTACACCGTTCTCTCCGTTCTGTTCCGTCCCCTTCCATTTTTTTGGAGAAGAAAACGGATCTAATGTATACAAAACAAACCATGCATCGGAACGGTTATGAAATGAAACGATTCAAGGACGTTCAGAACGATTTATAGGAGCAGTCGAAACGGTTTAGCGCGAATTCGTAGTATTAGACAAGTGACTGAGATTTACAGCAGTTATAAGAGGCAGCGGATTCTGCACTACGAACGTATGGGACACAAAGCACCTACTATCTGCTCCTTGTTGCAAAAAGAGGGTCTTAAAGTCAGCCACGTTGGGATACATAAGTTTTTAAAGAAGTATAAGGAGACAGGGAGCATAGAGAGAAGAGCAGGTGCGGGCCGACCTAGGAAAATGACGGTGGCAGTGCAGGACCCCGTGGAACGGCAAATGAGAGAGGATGACGAAACCACCGCTGTTTAGCTTCATGCCGTCCTTGCACGCAATGGCCACACAATGACAGTAGTAAATCGTATCTCAATAGTTTTATTCACCCGCCAAATCATTCCAGAGAAGTTGCACAATGATAATGCAACTGTTCCGTATCGTTTTATTCATCGTTCTCTTCCATTCCGCAAGACAGGGCGTGCCGTTTTTCTAGCATTTTTTAAAATGAAATGTTAACATCATATTGTCACATACTGTATAAGCAGCAGGAGCTTACACAGTGCTAGTATTGCTAGCCACACCGATACCAGGCCTCCATTTTTAAAGACTATGTCACCTTGCTGAGTGATGACATAATCTGTAAAACTGGAGGCTAGGTAATGGTCGGGCTATTGAAACTAGGAAGGTGTATACAGCGCACAATGTTGTGATGAAGGGTCTCACAGCATACAAACATGCAATACAAAAGAAGTACACAGCACACAAATGCTCTGAGGTGTCACAATTATTGTGCAGAAATGTCACTACACTTACAAAGCACACCCTTGGGTATAATACATACATGTGTCCATACAGAGATGCTATCCTGTATTCACCTTGAGGAAAATTTTCTCAATGCACCCACTCAACCTCTCTTGAGAAGTAGCTGCCGTGTTCATAAGCTCCCTTGCCTGTTCAGCCAGTTTCTGAAACTTCTGAGGAGTTAACTTGTTCAAGATACCCTGGAACTTGCGGTACAGATCCTACAAGATTGTTGTGGAAAGGGAACACACACAAAACATGTTAATTATTACTAGACGAATGCAGAGCACTGTGAGGCAAGCCTGAGCAATGCATGTGCAATTCCTTTGGCTACAATCAACAGCAAGCGACTGCAATCAAGAGTGGCAGCACACACAATGTCTTAGACTAGCTACTGCTAGCACAATGAATTCATGTGCAAAGCACAACATCGTAAGGGAAAGCTTGAATGTATGGTAAGCATTGGTGCTGTGCAGCCATGTGAAGATGGAAATGTGCCTGGCATGCATAGAATGCTAGATAACATTGAGCTAGGGCAAGGGCGGTAAGCAGCCAACGTTTCATTCGCGTAGTCTACCTTGCGCTAGAAAGAGAAGGTAGTCGCTGCACCTATAAACTTGCTTTTCTGTGAATGAGAGACAAAGCCGATTGTGGACCGCGGGCTGGAGAACGCCGCAGCCTAGAGCCACAATCAACACTACGGGTCGGCGGATGGCACGGCATAGGGGCGCAATCAACACTAGGTAACAGAGTGCGGCCATCTTGCACGGCTAAATTGGAATTTGCGACATGATGTACGGCACACACATATATATATATCCCAACCAAATCGCCAGCTACCGCATCAGTGTGTGGGGCTCGCTCAGGCTTGCCCCAATCATGGTGAAGTCCATGGGGTAGACATGCACTGTGGTGCTATAGTAACCTGGGCCTCTTTCTCTTCCTCTGTCTGCTCCTTTGCCACCTCTGCTGTCCTCTTCCAAGCAACATCAGCTTTCCTCAGTTCCACCTTCTGTAATACAACAATGAAGGTAATATTCAATTCACTTAATGATGCATACAAATATTAAATGTTAAGCTAACACACACAATTCGATAACATGGAATGAGGTTTAACCAAAGGTTATACCTCATTCCATGTTTCCTTGTAGCTACATGAGACTAGCTTGCTAGACATTTGGGCCCATGTAGCTGTACAAGGAAATTAGGAATGCATAACGAACTCATGGCAGTGTGATTCATCATGGTGTTGAGTTACTGTTGCTTGTTTCTATGCGTTTTCTGCAAGCCATTCCTATGACCTTTTTAATTCTGAAGGAATTTTTATACACTAGTTATACACATGGGTTAAAGGTATCCCTTCCTATAGAGCTAGGTACAGTTGTAGTCAGCTGCATACACATACGCATCAGCTGTTGCCATATGTTTCTTGTATGGTTGGAGTGTAGGACAATAACTGAGAGTACGTAAGTCATGAAACTGCTCAATGTGCTTGCGTAAAGCTTAAAACAGATCTGTAGTCTCCCCACAAGACTATAATGCTTAATCCTTCTAGGGTGCACTAAGGCACACTAATAGCTTCCTGTGGTTGGTGTGATTCAGTGTGCTTGAAGAAGGCAGCGAAGGGTGAAATATTGCACAGAGTGCAATATCCAGAACATTGAGTGGAATACCCGAAGAACTTCATCATCCCTATCTCACCTCATGGGTGGGCATATCAATGACCTTCAGTTGGCTGGCCCTTCGGCTACCACCACCTCGAGACTGGCTCTGTAAAGAGAGAAAGAATAAGCAGTAGACAGATTGCTGGAATACCAATTATGGAACACAACATGCATAAGGACATGTGAAAAGGCACACACACACATCCACATGTGTGCATAAGCACATACCTTCTTATTTGGTCCAGTGTGTCTGTCATCTCGGGGGTGAACCCCTCCACCCATGGGTCCTGGTAGGTCACCACCAACCCTCTTGACCAGACCAATTGCCCCAGGGTTGAAAAACAAGCCTTCAGGTGGCTCCAGGCATTCCTTGAGGAATCGTAAAGACAGTAGATGATCTCTGTTATACTTCTTACGCCCACCAGCTGAGAGAGGGGAAGGAGGAGAGGAAGGACCTGGCAGTGAGCAGCATAACACAGAGGACTTGGATAAACTGCCACTTCTAGAGTTCTCAATTACAACCAACATCCTTGACATTTTTACAACAAACAATCCAATGAGCCTAACGCACCTTGTTCGATATGTCCACCTTCGCTGGTTTGGACTGTTTCTGCATCATCATCACTTGATATCTCACCCTCTTCTTTTTCCTCTTCTGCAACCGGAGGAGGCTGGTCTCTCTTCCCTGCCTTGGCTGTCTCAGTCTTCTGCTCACTAGTGGATGGGAGCTGCTCCTCCACAGTATCGGCCTCCTCTTCAGCTTTGGACTGCTCTGGGTGTGATTCCACTGGCACTTCTGGGAATACTTTCTCCTTCAGTTGTTCACCTGCCTCAGACTCAGGTGCCACATTCATTGACTTCTCTTCTGGAACTGCTGGCTCCACTGAGGCAGCATCTTCAGCGTTCACCATCACCCATTCTTCTGACGGCTTCTGCTCAACTGGTTGCTCTGGTACATCTATTGTCTCCGCTTCCCAGTCCTCAGTTGTTGGGATGCTGGTCTCCACGGCTGTCACAATAGGTGTCACTTCTTCTAGCTTTCCAACTGAGGGATCCTTAGCAGTGACAGTTTCTGTGGGCAGCTGACTACTGGTAGGTGCTGCGTCTAGCTTGGGCTGCATTGGGTTGGGTGTACGTGTTTTGTAAGTGAAGTGTGTCAGCATTCCTATACATTACCACACACCCAGTACACCACTACTACTACATCACTCATAGCCCATAGAAAGAATACCCTGTATGTATAATATCCACACACACCACTTCATGCTCTTACCGGTTCATGATCTTTCTCTGGTTCAGCATCTGATCTTGGTTCTGGCCTAACTTCCACTTTTGGTTCAACCTCAGGCTCCTTGTGCTTCACTTCTGGGACCGTGGCCTCCACTGACTTTGCAGCTTCCAGTTGTGGCTGTTGGAGAAGAGTCTGAGCGCTGGCTTGCTGGGGGGTCAGCTTTGAAACATCTCCTTGCTGTACTGCTCCAGGCAAGGCTGCATCTGATACGGCAGGCTCATGGGCAGACGGCTCCAACTTCTCAACTGGTTGAAGCTGCTCAGAAGGGGTGGGTTTCTCAACTGGTGCTGGCTGTGGAGCAGTTGCTGTTTGTAATGGTTGCACAGCAGGCTTACTTTGAGGTGGCTGTGCATCAGGTGGGGGTTGTATCACAGGTGGGGGTTGCACATCAGGTGTAGGTTGTGCCACAGGTGGGGGTTGCGCCACAGGTGTGGGTTGAACCACAGGTGGGGTTTGTGTCGCAGGTGGAGGTTGAACCACAGGTGGGGGTTGAAACACAGGCATGGGTTGAACCGCAGGTGTGGGTTGAACCGCAGGTGTGGTGGGTTGAACCGCAGGTGTGGGTTGAACCGCAGGTGTGGGTTGAGCCGCAGGTGTGGGTTGAACCACAGGTGGGGGTTGCGCCACAGGTGGGGGTTGCGCCACAGGTGTGGGTTGAACCGCAGGTGTGGGTTGAACCGCAGGTGTGGGTTGAACCGCAGGTGTGGGTTGAACCGCAGGTGTGGGTTGAACCGCAGGTGGGGATGGTACAGCAGGTGGAGGTTGTGCCGCCAGTATGGGTTGTACCACAGGTTTGGTTTGAGGTGGTTGTGCATCAGGTGTGGGCTGTGCTTCAGCAGGTGCGGCGGTTCCTACAGTCTGGGTTGTTACTGCAAGATCAGGCTGCCCAGCAGGCTGAAGTTTATGCTCAGCAGGCTGGGATTGTTCAACAGGTGCTGCAACCTGGTGCAGTGCCCCATGAGTGGCTTGGCCATCTTTGGCTGCTAATCTATCTGATGCCTGATGTGCTACTTCGCTTTGTTGAGCACTAGGGCCAAGTTGAGGTGTAGTCGAACTAGCAGTGTCAGAAGGTCCCGTCTGGGTGGAGTCGTCTAAGCCGCTGGACTTTCCACTAATCTTGGCCATAAATTCCTCCCGCTTGGCGTCCTGAGTGGGACTTGTCACTGTGGCAGGTTCTGGGGACTTGCTCTTGCTGCTACTGGCAACACCACCAAGGTCCAGGGGTTTGTTGGTGCTGGGGTCAACAATAAGGAGAGCCTTCGTAGTGCGTTTTGGGGCAGTCTGGGTCTTAGTAGTCTGCTGTGTTGATGGCTGTTGTGGTTGCTGCGCTTGTTGGGAGAACTTTGGATGGTGCGTCTGTCCTGTGGGCAAGTCTTGTCTGGGAGCAAAAGGGACTGACATGTGGCCAGCAGGTGCCATGTGCTGTTGCGGCTGGAACACCACCATCTGTCCGGGCTGTCCCCCTGTACCTAGCATCATCCCTTGATGGAACAATGGGTACGTGGGCTGCATCATGTGTTGGCCCCGGAGTAAGCCTGCCCCAGCTGGTGCTGGATAGAACCCCATATGGGGCTGGCCATACATTTGGTGCACAGAGTTGAACTACAAGTAAGATAGGAAGGGAGGGGGTCACCAGGCCAGATACTACCACACCATCGCAGCACACTAGAACAACACAGAAGTAATGATACGACTGAACTGTACAATGTACTGCACCACAAATCAGCAGGAATATCCACTGCACCAAAATGCATACAGAAGTGTATGGTATTGCTTAAGGGTCGAACCAATAACTGAATAACCGAGTATTTGATCGGCTGTCTAATATTCGAATAGTCGTTCAAATATTCGTGCATAAATTAGGACATCATAAAGATGGATGCCTGCAAAGTGGTCAGTTACAGTACTTGATCCGCCGCACTGTAACTGTTCGATAAACTTCCGCACTGACTATTGGTAATCAATAACGTTGATCTATGGTAAAGTAAACATCAAATAGTAGTCTGGACGTATTCATGCTCGATGTGACACTTCTGTGGTCGCCGCTGTGCTACCCAGCTCTCAGCTCTCTTGTTCACGTGTGTACGCAAGTATGGCTGTTCGTTCGGACTGTGGGACTTCTTTGACAAAGTTGACGAGTCTAAGGCGAAGTGTAGCTTGTGCAGCAAGGTTCTGGCCTGGCATGGAGGGACATCCAGCCTGAGAACTCATCTTATTGGCCAGCATCCTCTGCAGTACAGGAGGACAGGTGATGATAGCAGCAAGAAGCAGACTGTAATCACCAGCTGCTTCTCAGCTGTGCCCCAAAGACCCTGTTCAGCAGATAGGGCAAAAACCATCACAGACCTAATTGCTGCTGTGGTCTATGGTGACACAAGGCCTGCAGCTTTGGTGTCTGGTAGGCACTTCAGGGTATTGATGGCCTATGTAGAGCCCAATTACAAGGTGCCGTCAGATCGCCATATCATGGAGCTTTTGAATAAGAAGTATTTACTTGTACGCTCCAAATTTGAGTGTTTCCTGCAAACCGTTGACTGCAACTTTCTGGACCAGCAGCGCTAATGATGCCTACCTATCAGCCACTGCCCACTTCATCACTGATGACTGGGCTATGGAAAGTGTCATTCTGGACATCATGCCCTTTCCTATCCAGCACACTGGCATAAACATTGCTAGTACATTGCAGGAGATGTAAAAGGCTATTCAATACCCTCTGCCAAAGTGCTGGCTTTCGCCCATGATTAAGGTGAACACAATGCAATACACATATGCACACATGTGGGCTGTCTATTGCATTACACATCATTACTAACATCATGGAAATTAATGATTCTTAATTGTGAGCGGATTTGAGAAAAGGGACCACTTCGCACTATGTATAAAGTGTGAGTATGAGCGCAAACACGCAATTGAGTCATGTTTCCAGTACAGTCGGATTATTGCATCATACGCACCTGTGGTATAGTCCCAACATCCCGGCAAAGTTTGAAAACCCTAGTCCTTTCCTGCGCTTCAAACCAGAAAGAATAGTTACGCCGTTGCCATGTTTCCGAATATAGTAACGGAAAGGTTACAGGCCGTTTTCTTGTAATTGCACCGAAAGTATTTTGACTAAAACTTTTGTACGCAGCTGTATGTCCTGCATTCAGTTGTTGAATAATCTGCTACGTATTGCCCACAAACTATTCGCCTACTTTGTATTAACAAAAGTCTAAAATTACATTGTCGCATATCACATGTGAATTTCACCCTAGTGAGACCTAAAGGCATAACTACAGTATGTGACAATATAATGTTAACGTTTCGTTTTTATGGAACGCTTAAAGTACGGACCGCCTTTTACTGTTGTACGGACCATAGAACGGAAAGAATACATTCAGCCAGAAAAAGCGATCGAAAAACGAAACGTTTCCTTTGGTCCGGCGGGCTCGATGTCGAGGCGCAATTGGGCTAATCGTTCTGTAGCCCGTGGAAACGTTTCATTCATATAGGCGCACGCATCTGTAGAACTGCACAAGCGTGCTTGTCTCTGACCATTCTACGGAGCGTACAACGGACCGTAGAACGGTTGAATTTTACCGTTTAAATGGAACGGAAACGGAACGAAACGTTAATGTTATATTGTCACATACTGTACAAGTACGGACAAGGGCAATGCTCAGTGCTCACCCTCTGCTGCTGCTGCTGAGGCGGAGGGATCACTTGTGGTTGTACTGCCTGCATTCTGTACATTGGAGAAGAGCGAGTAGCACTAATAGCGCAACAACAGCATGTTAGGTACATCCAGTATGTACGTATATAGCAATCTCCACAAATGGTATGTGTAGTGTGTGTGGCATGCCTGGTGTGTATGCAAGTGTGATTCATCTGCAATGTACACAAACACATATGCAGTCGTACATGCATGTACAATGTATGTACTGTATGCACAGTGTATGTACGCATGTGTAAGAGCATATTAAGCATTTGCTCTAAACTTAAGCATTAGACTCTTCACTATCCTTGTGTGACAATTTGACTACTCTACAGAACATGCAAGAAACACTTGTACAATGGCTCATCTAAGTGGTAGTGGAACAGAACACATGATACTGTACAAATGTAGGGTGGACATGGGTCTCCTGCAGGAGATCGAGCTCGGCTCAGGATCATGGAAATTAGTACAATGGAACCTGTTTAAGATGGTCACTGTGTTAGGCAGTCACCTCTCTGAAACAGCCAGACTCCCTGGCCCCAAATAGCACTAAAACACTGTGGTCTACCTCTGTAGAGCAGCCACCTCTCCACAAAGGTCAGTTAGAACTGGCTTACAGGTGGTTGTCTTAGACAGGTTTCACTGTAATAAAACTTAATACATGAGAAGGAGTAACTGTGGCACCAATTGTAGTCATTACTTTCCAACCACAGCTACACAAGAGTTGAACCAACTAGTCACTTTGAACTTGAAGCCAGTTCTGTGGCAGTTCTCATACCAATGCTACAGGCATGACTGCAAACTGCATCCACACACACACTCATTCACTCATACGCTATTCATATAGCAGAGAATCTAATTGACTGACCCAAGAGGCATGTTGAACAACTTGGCACTCTTATCCATACTCCCACAATGCACAAAGATGCACACAGTCATACACACATTGCATAAGAGGTTGTCTGTTGAAACCACTTACAGCAGTCGCACTGTCTGCCTTACCACAATCACAGACAGCTGTTACACAACACACCACTGTAGCAAAAAATTCTGAAGTCACAGTTGTGGCATTATTGATTCCACATTCCATTTGTTCACTCAGAATATCACTTCAAACCAACAGGCTGGAAAATGGTGCCATAAACCAATTTTTAATCCACTTTAGTACAACAACTTCAAACACTGCCTCCTATTTGCAGCTTTCTCTTTCCCAAGTGAATGAGACAAGCTACTCAAAGGGACTGAAAAGGGATTTCATTGCATCGTGGGAACACTTGCATGAAGCATGGAAAGGAAGGGAAGAATGAGCTGCGCCTGAGGGAATCACACAGGCTTGTTCTTCCCAAAGAAATGCCAACTTCATGCGTGCATCGAGTCAGTGGGAAGGCCAGCACTCGATCTGCACACTCTTTTACTTTCACTTTCATTAAAGTCCACTGCTTAGACTAACACAACTACGCAGTATCCTGTCCTCCCCTCCCAACACGCCACCACAAAACACAGCTAGAACCATAGTCCTTCAGCCACCTGTCTGCTCTCCCAGCCCATCACAAACAATAGAAACATTCACACACAAGAGAGGAATGCTCCTACACTGTAGGACCAGACACAACAAGCAGTCTAAAGGCTGGCATGACACAACACCATATCACACAGTACACATCTCCCTGTACATGTACATACGTACAAAGCAACAAGTGTATGTACTGTATGTGAGAGTATTGCGACCACAGCTGTGTGTGTGTGTGTGTGTGTGTGTGTGTGTGTGTGTGTGTGTGTGTGTGTGTGTGTGTGTGTGTGTGTGTGTGTGTGTGTGTGTGTGTGTGTGTGTGTGTGTGTGTGTGTGTGTGTGTGTGTGTGTGTGTGTGTGTGTGCATGCATGTGTGTGTGTGTGTGTGTCTGGTTTGTGTGTGCACACGAGCATGTGCGCATGCGTGTGTGTGCGCATGTGCTACACACTATAGAATTTCACTTACGGGGGTCTTGTTCCTCTACCTCTGCCTGTTCCACGATTGGTATGAGAGAAAGAAGTCATGTTGATTCATGAATACGGTGGAGGTGTGAGAACTAGGACGCACTACACAGTGCAGGAGAGGACAGGATGGGAGGGGGGGGGGAAAGGGAAGAAGAGGGCAGAGGGGAAGTGGGTAGAAAGAGGAGGGAGACAATGTAAACAAAGGAGCTGTTGCAATATTTGGCCGGGTAACAGTTATTATAGGCGCTCAGCGTATGCATGTGTACACTGTATGCCTATACAAATATGGCTTATGACGGTGTTACACATGTTACATAAACAGCTAGCTGCAATGTACAGAATGAGTGTTCCATGCACGCACACGCACGCACGCACACACACACACAGCCTTGCTCTACCGATTAACAGCCAACTCCAACCTCACTCAGACGAGTGGCCACATTCAACAATATGCAACACACCCAGGATGGCACTTTTCACAGCAGTGACATGCCAAACAGCACACACACCCCTACAGACCGTCTACACCATAGAGACATCACATTATGATCAGCCACTGTCTACCCTCCCTGATAACAGTGTAACGGAAGTCCTCCAAGTTCCGTCACCCATGAAGAGTGTGTGGAAAGGAAACATGGAAAGCTGCCAACAAGGATGTGTACGGGTTGTGGAACTACAGACCAAATGTGCCACATAATAGGAAGGAATGGTTATGATACGCATACACTCTTTCAAGAACATGCTTAACTCTACTAATCGCAAAGTTTCACCCCATCAAACACACACGTTTATTTCCATACAGCACTATGCAATGTATGAAGGTTATCATTTATCTGTCATAGTCAACCCCTCAACCAGCCATTACAACTGAATTGTCGCACTTTATTAATGAGGGATGCACATGCATGCACGCACGTACACACGAACGCCTTCGTGCAGACGCGTGTGCACGCACACACACACATTCACATACACATACATGCACATACACACACACGTGCACACACACACACACACACACACACACACACACACACTACTAAAGCTGTACGTAAGAACGAACCTAATCTGGTTTCGACACTTTTAAAGAGGTAAAGTCGTCGGCCTCAGTAGAACAACATATTATAAACAGAATGACACAGCAAAAGGACAGTTTAGAGTTACTACCAAAGCCCTGGTATCTTGCTTGAAGGCCAAACGCGTTCTGGTTGGAAGGTGTACTATATTGCGACAAACAGCTACACACACCGCAACAGGCGGCCAACTGTACCAAAACTCACAATGAAGGGATTCCGGGCACGTTCTGTGGTCTGAGGGCTCTCCTAAGGGCCGACGATATGACCAAACGTCTCTCTACTCTTCCAATAGGTTGAAAGGGTCTTCGGGTGTCGCAGAGAAGCACCCTGTTCGGTTGAAGGGAAAGGTACAGTAACCATTGGCGGCCGGTACTTTAAATATTGCCCATAGTAACTCACAGACAACTACTGAAGGACTGAAAGGAACAGTCTGTCGATACAAAGAAAGAAAAGTTTATTCTGTCACGAAATAATAAGAGTTACAAGAAAGGTTTGATATAACTGAGAGCGCGCAGATTCACTGGATTCTCTTTCTGGGTCAATCCGTCCTGGGGTGAACAGGATTTCACGGGAAATTGTACCTTCGCGCACGTGACTTCAAAGGTGAACTTGATCCATCGATGACATCATTCCCTTGGTCAACCGCACCATACAGGCACTCAGCCGTCTATTCTTAGAAGAAGGGGGGGCTTGAGATTGACTTTGAAGTTGGAATTGACCCACAGTCACGTGGCGGCAGCGAGTAGCACAGACCATTCACGTTTATTACTGCTCCGAGCTGTTAGGGAAAAGATACAAGGTAAGAGCCTGTAAGGTGTCGGTGGTGGTGTAGTCGGTATCACGACGAGGCATGCTGCTGCTATAAGATGGAGAAACAACTTCTTTCTTACAATGTGGAGTCCTTAGGACAAGACATGAAGGGTACATATGTATTAGAGAAGCTGTTCTGTCGCTGTATGGTGGGAAAGAACACTTATGCGAGGAATCCCAGTTTCCATAACCTGTGGTTAAGCTAGTCATTTTCTCTGTTTCAGTTCCTGTAGCAACTGTTGCATGACATAACCGGACCTACCCCAGGGTGTCTACACACCCCACTTGTGTGTCACCGTGCAACCGTGATACCCTGTGTCTGTGCTGTACCACATCACACATCATCGCTTCACTTGTATCGTTTCCTCTCCAGCAGTGAGCGGGGATGGAGCTTTGGTTTGAAGGTGTCAGTCACACCAACTCGGTTAACAGCACAAGCTTCAATAACATCTCAGACTGGTGCCCCGATGGAGTGCCATGGATTAGGGGACAGCCCTTCGTGCAGTGTATATCTAATGCACTTCAATATGTAGCCTTTATCATTGGCCTCACCTCCAGCCTCTGCTGGCTCTGTGCTCAGTTGCCGTGAGTTACAAGCCCATAGAGACAGTGTGTACTCTCATCCATGTACAAAGTGATACAACCACAGCTGTGTGTGTGTGCGTGTGTGTGTGCGTGCATGCGTGCTTGCGTGCATGTGTGCGTGCGTGCATGTGTGCGTGTGTGCATGTGTGCGTGCATGCGTGTGTGTGCGTGTGTGTCGTATTGCACTCAGGCTGTATGTGGTTGTACAGCTGATGCCCACCAATGTGCATTTCTGTTCAGCCATTAACAAATCAGCCAACACAAACGAGCCTTTAGTATTGAAGGACTAGTGTATTTACATGTACTGGTGCAGTGTGTAAGTATGTAGTTATCCTACATACATACAGTGTTCACTCATTCTTGTGCTTGTATGATGTATGTAGCTGCATTGATACTAATGAATGAGTACCAGGAGAGTTGAGATTGACTACAGTGGGACCTGTCTAAGGTGGTCACTGTGTTAGGCAGCCACCTCTCTAAACAGCCAGCCTCCCTGGCCACATATAGCACTAAATCATTGCGATCTACCTCTGTAGAGCAGTCACCTCTCTATAAAGGTCAGCTAGAACTGGCCCACAGGTGGCTGTCTTGGACAGGTTTCACTGTGTTGCACTATTTGTCACTACATCTAAGGTGTACATGTACAGTACTGTATGTTAGAGGGTTGGGACATGTGCTGAAGGGACACATTCCACTATACATGATTACTGTCAGAGAGAATGGGAGTACCATACAAGTTCAGTACATCAGCAGAGCAGTGGCTGCATGATGTCACCTAGCATGCTGTGTGACCGCATCAAGTGTAACTGGAGTCTAGTGTTTAGGAAAGCCTTCCTTACTTACTGAGTGGTCTGTCTTTTAGGGGAAGTAGGGGATGATGACAGCACATAGCTGCTGTGATGTGGTAGAGGCTAATACCATAGCACTGAACATAAAGTGAGAGTGTTATAGCCAATTAGATGTAAATTTCAACATCTTGCTTAGGTAAGGGGTGTTATCACAGTGATTGGTACCTCACGGCATTGTCAGGACTGTTTAGTTATTAGAAGCAATTAGAACTCTGTAGTGACATAGTCAAGTCTGAGGGCAGTGAGCTCCAACCAACCAACTATTCATGTATGTTGTATTCTAGTGAAAAATGGAGACTTTTGGTTCCATTAAAACTCTTGTTGGCACAAGTGATGGAGCTGGCACTTTCCAAATACCATCCAAACAAATTACTTGTGCAGTGTGGATCTGTGTCACATCTTCACTTGTTATTGCTATTGTTTCTCCCTCACACACACACACAAACACACACACACACACACACACACACACACACACACACACACACACACACACACACACACACACACGCGCACACTCATGCACACACAGTCAAGTAATCCAGAACTGTCGCTTCAGGCGGGCGGATGTTGCTCTGTCCTTCTGGTTCCTCCTAATCTGGATCTTGGGCGACGTCACTAACTTGGTGGGAGCAATTCTTACCCACCAGCTTGCCACAGAGGTGAGGGGACTTGTGTGTGTGCGTGCGTGCATGTGTGCATGTGCATGCATGTATATTCATATGTATGTGGTGCTTATCTCTTTCTATCACACTTACGTCCCCTCCCACACACTCGACACACTCTACTGTAGATAGTCACAGCTGTGTACTTTGTGTGCATGGATGCGGTCCTGATCTTCCAGTGGTTTTACTGCTCGCTGCGAAATCAAGGCGTGAAAGGTGAGCAGACACGTCTGGCGTCAGCTCAATGCTGACAAAAGGCATTCCAGTGCAGTATACCCTAAGTTGCACTGCATTCATTGTCATTCATTCATGTATGTACGCACATGGCATACTTAGAGTCACTGTCCTTGGCATGTTAACCATTTCACTGTTGATCATTAATACCCCCCTCCCCCCCCCAGGTCTCATCCGCCCGTGTACCGACTGCTATCAGCATTGTAATCGGTGCAAGAGTCAGAAGTCTGTCCAGGAGAAGGAAGGGGGGTCTCTCCTCCCTGCGGTGATTGCTCCTCTGGCTCTGACCTGTTTCCTAGCAACCAGCCTGTGTGCATTAGGGACCATGTCTGGTGTTGAGTTGTTTGGACGTGTGCAGGAGCCATCTTCCCAGACTGCTGCTGGGTTTAGGGGTAGGCGGCTGTTGGGGAGCAATGGTCAGAATGAGGAGCCCGTTGTGGATGTGACCGTGAGTGGGAAGAACTCAGTGTACACACACACACACACACACACACACACACACACACACACACACACACACACACACACACACACACACACACACACACACACACACACACACACACACACACACACACACACACACACACACACACACACACACACACGTACACACACACACACACACACAAACGTACCCCCCTCCTCCCTCCTGTACAGAACTGGCAGAGTGTGCTAGGATACACCATTGGCTGCGTGTCGGGGTTCCTATATCTTATATCACGACTTCCACAAATAGTAAAGAATGTAAGTAAACTGTGCTGTCATTGTGCTGTCTACAAGAGACTGGTGTGCTTACGTACAAGGGATGACACTGTACAGTCAATGTCGGTGTGAGACAGCTCGGCTGACTGTAGGTTACTATGGCAATGAAGGTCAAATGTACGTGGTACATACTGTATTACATACATACTATATGTCTGATGGTTAGTAGCTAAGTGTTACATATGGCATATTTGTGTTGAGGATGAAGGTACTGTAAAACTCATCACTTTGTTTGTATTCTCTTTTACACTTGCACTGATTACAACCATGGCATCTGGTTAAATGTCAGATAGGTTCCATCTCTACTTTCCATGATGGTGTATTCTGAGACCTACAGTATCCTAGCTCATATAAGAGCCAGCTGAGAAGCCCTATTTCAGTAGTACAGTGTCATACATGGACTGTAGCTATGCCATTATATTGTGACCTGCACTTTGTACCTCTACAGTGAGTGCGCAGTGCAGCCTATGTTTCTCTCTCTCTCTCCCTCCCTCCCTCCCTCCCTCCCTCCCTCCCTCCCTCCCTCTCTCTCTCTCTCTCTCTCCTCTCTCATTGCTCAGTTTCGCAGACGTTCTGTTGAGGGCCTCTCCTTCCTCCTCTTCTTTTTTGCTGTCATGGGCAATGTCACATACTCACTGGGTATACTCATGTACAGTGTGGAGGAGATCTTCTTATTGCAGAAGCTCCCCTGGCTCATTGGAAGGTGTGTGTGTATGTGTGTGTGTGTGTATGTGTGTATGTGTGTGTGTGTGTGTGTGTGTGTGTGTGTGTGTGTGTGTGTGTGTGTGTGTGTGTGTGTGTGTGTGTGTGTGTGTGTGTGTATGTGTGCATGCATCCTTGTTCTGATACAGTATTGTGTATGTGAGAGAGATTTCGTACATGTGTCACCACCTCTCACACGACCATTCCCTCTCTTACCATCCAGTGCTGGAACCCTCTGCCTTGACTTTACCGTATCCTCCACATCCTGTTGTACATACATAGCCGTTTCCATGGTAACATTATAACTTGCTCTTCCATGTGAGAGGGGGAAATGCCATAATTACATACATACATGTGTTTGTTTACTCTGTTGCGCTACGTCAAAAGCACATTTGGCTATGTAGATTTGTAGTTCATCGAGTGACCCTATCCCATGCTGAGTGTGGACGAGGCCCTGCAGATTGTCATGGCCAGCACACAACGCTTAGGACACACCACAGTAGATGGGCTTCAGTGTAAGCCAGAGATGTAGCCCACCCTAGTGTTTGTGAAATGTACCCCATGCTTCTACTAGCTGCTGTGTGTTGGGTCCTTTGACTTGAAGTCATTGAAGAGATGTGACATCGAGTGAGTTCATGGTGACCTATGCTGTACTTCCTGTGAATCACACAGTATTGTGTGTGTTTTGTCCTTGATGTTGAGCTGCTAACAGATTTTTGTTCAGTTCTGTTTGTTTGGGACTCGTGAAGATTGGAAGAGGAGTTTGTGTGACTGTGGCTGTAGCAGAGGGGACAGTGGGGAGACACAGCCTCTTCTTGAAAGTGATTACTACCCCAACCACAAGACAGCAGATGCACTGAGGAGTATCCCTCCACCTAATTCTTCATAGCGTGTGGTTGTACGTGTGTACATGTGTATGATAGGGGTATCAACACATCTATGTCAAGGTGCACCTTAATTATTGCAAGATTAACACATAATTATTACGTGCTATTAATTTTATATTCCTGCACATATGCACTGACCAAACACTGGTAACCACATGTACAGGGTGGTTAACTTATCGGAGTCACCAGTCACATTTTAATATGTACTCACTCTGGATCTCTATTCATGTATTTATACATACATACTTTATTTAGTAGGAAGTTGTAACTATTCACTGAATATAATTGATGTTATTGTCATTATCACATGGATCTTGATGCACTTGATTACTAAGTTAAATACAGTGGAACCTGTCTAAGGTGGTCACTGTGTAAGGCAGCCACCTCTCTAAAACAGCCAGCCTCCCTGGCCCCAAATAGCACTAAAGCATTGCAATCTATACCTCTGTAGAGCAGCCACCTCTCTATAAAGGTCAGTTGGAACTGGCCACAGATCTTAGCCAGGTTTCACTGTATTGTGTTCAGTGCTTTGGATTATATCAAGCACATGTTGTGCTACAATTATAGCATTTGACTAACAGTTCAATTCAATGTCTGTGCGCATGGCCTAGACCTACAGTACGTACATATAGCTACGCGTGTGTGTTTTGTGAATTCAAATGCTGCATCAATTGAATTGGATTCTCACTCCAAAGGTGACTAATATTGGCTGGTGTGCTTGATTGCTCGCCAAAAGGAAGCACCAATAATTGATCACTGTATAACATGGGCACCACATACACAACATGGCTGGATGCCTATACGCTCACATCAATAAATATGAAGTACATGCATTAATTATATTATGCATATATATATAGCTAGTACCAGTATACTGCACCTGTACAGTATGCTATAATGTAACTACATAAGCCATGCTCAGCACAGGGTGGTCGTGCATGAAGTACTTGAATTAGGTATATCACAGATTTCTAAAGTTGCATAAACCACATAGAAATGACATTAGCTGATCAGCATATGTAGATCAAAAAGATACAGACTTGCACAGTACACTAGATAATGCCAACACAAGAAATGGGTGGAAGGAACAGATGAGGTGGAGGAGTTTCAATGTGAATCGTACATGGTAAAATGGATAGTTTATGCATGCAAATACAGTCACAGCGTTGAAATCAGTGAGGGGAGGGTGTCAAGGTAAGCGTCTGTTGTGGGACACGTGATGACTGGCTACACACGAGCTGGTCTGAGTCGCTTGTTTAGTCAGCATGGTCCTCTGGTCCCCCTCTGTTGTGGTCAACGACAAGAGTGGCCGCCTCAGCCTCTGGGTCAATGTCTGTCTTCACCCGGACACAGGTGAAGTCCACGTGCCTGCTCTTTGCTTCCTCCTTCTCCCATGACATGCTGACAAAGGGACGTTGGACATAGTTGTATAACACTGGAAGGGAAAGGGAGGCATTTCAGCGTTCATACACGGATGACACACACACACACACACACACACACACACTACACACCCAGTCCCCCTACCCACCTTCCGTTCTGCCTGTGTTTGGTCTCACTCTGACCTTATCCTTTGTAGTGGGGTAGCCTGGAGGTATGGCAAGAACATTCAACCAATCAGATTGCCGAATTGGTCAACAGCACAAGCTTTAAGCATGTCATGTACAACAGTAGTACGAGTAGTGCCCACACTGCAACTACACACTATTCCACACCCCACTAAAGTACACATCTCTAAGGGGAGCTACTGTCACAGTGTCCATCCAGAAGTATACTTATGTACGTACATGGAATAGTACAACTGAAGACACCACTAATGTCCTCACTACAACTGAGCTACATACAAAGAGTGTGCATATCAGTACAGCTAGCCCATAATAGAGCTTCTGTAAGGGAAGAAACTTGAGTGTTTGAATGGGCGATGCACTGTGATAAGCTACTTTTGGTAGATACGCACGTAATCTCATCACCAGTGTGCTGAATAGAGCATCATGAAAGTGAACACCACAGAGTCACACACTATACAGACCACACACAGCATACGTATTAGTACAGCAGACGCACCTTGGCGTACAGCGCGCACACTACACATGGATATACACTCAAGCGTGACAAACCTTCTACGCCAAACTTTATCTTCTTCATTCCCTTCTCCCTCAACACCTCCTTGGCAATGTCACGGTTTTCAATGTACTTGCAGAAGCGGCACAGTTCTGAGCTGACCACACCTGTACACGCATCCGAAGGAAGAGGGGGAGGGGGAGGGGGAGGGGGAGGAAGAATGCAGTAACAGTAAACCAATGTGATACTGTACATACACAAATGTACATAACAAAGAAACACATAAGTATTACTGTATGTCTGCAATCACAGTCTATCACACATATCAATACACACACCACACACACTCACCACATGCACACACACTAACACCCCCCACCCCCACACACACAGACACACACACACACGCACACACACCAACTCACGCTGGATGTTCTCCTCCCCAGTGTATGGCGGGTGCTCTGTGTCCCACTCAATTGTGTCATCGTCCATCAACACTATTATGTGGCATTCCCTCTCACCTTTCTGCAGGAGCAACAAGACCAAGGAAGAAGCAGAGAGGCAGGCAGTACAAGTGCAACAATCACTAACCATGGCTGCTATGTATATGTATGGAGGCATTCCTACGTACTCTAATGACACATGGATGTACATACACAAATGCCCCACCTACCCACTCTGTCTGCCTCGCCCACCCACTCTTCTATTGCCCCGCCCACCCATTGTCCCTCTGTCCCGCCCACCTTGGCACAGTCCACCATGACTGGGAGGAGTACTCTATTGATTAGTTTGTCAAACTGTGCCCGAGCACCGTCATTGGACAGTTCGTGCATAAAGTCACCTACAGGTGGAGGAGGAGGGTAGGCTACTACTTGTATCACAGAGACTACTGCAACATACAGCTTCACAGGCGGTAACAGGCAGAGTTTGTGATGGCATAATGATGTTTCGTTTTCAGAGAGCCATTGCAGAATAGAAATACTCAATAGAAAGATCATTGTCATCATATGTGTGTATGGACTGCAAAACAGACTGAAGAAGAAGTGGTAGTAAGTAAATATGCAGCGGTGCTTGAATGCTGCAGGGAAGTGAGTTTCCTAAATGAGGCACAATGGTTGGAGACTAACAGAGTGATTATGTACTACGGTAGTTAGTGCCATTCTGGTGCTCCTAATGCATGCTTCAGTTTGGTAGTACACCAGTTTTTGTCCATCAGCAGAATAGCCTGCAGGATGCTCCATACAATTGTAATATCATTTGTAAAAAGGACAGAAAGAAGACGCAACAATTTACACATGCATGCCCACTTCCACCCGCCTACCCACTTTCCCCCACTCACATAAGTTAGGAGTTTGCACCGTCTTTTCACTAAACGGCACTAGCAAGTAGTCACACGCCTCTCTCAGCTCCTGCACTGACACAGAGGCAGGACAAATAATCTGGCCAGTTTGGTAGAACTCCTGCAAGGAGGAAGCATATTGAGGATAAGCTGATGCAAGCTATGAGGCTGCTGTACACTCTATGGGCAATCACTTGAAACACAGCACGTTTTGAACATGACAGCCCTTAAAGTCATCACAGTTGTCACGCTACACCTATCATCATCAGCAATCATCATCACCAGTGCCGTCACTGTCGTGATCATCACCTGGTCATCCCGCTCCCCTTGGCTGCTGACATATTCACCACAGGTACAGTATACGTATGTACACAATGAGTGACAAGTACAGTATTGAGTCCATCAGCAAAACACAATCATGCGCAGTTACAATGTCTACGGTGGTAGAACACCACACACACACACAGCACTCCACCACACCTCACACAGCACTCCACCACACCTCACACAGCACTCCACCACACCACACAGCACTCCACCACACCTCACACAGCACTCAACCTCACAGTGATGAACTGTACAAACTACAAAGTGGCCAGACAACACAACATGCCCCGTGGTGCAGAGTATCAGTGTGATAAACCTGACCTTGCATTCACAGACAACTCAGCAATGGGATGCACCACTCAGCATGCCTTCATGCACATCACACACACAATAATAGAAAGTGTACCGATCCTCAATAGTGCCGCCTATCATCTTGTAGCCGTATTTCTGTACTGATAGACTGTTGGCTGCACTCATGGCTATGTGGTGTATATGTACTGCCTTTTTGGGCATATAACATGACTAGTTCTTTCAATGCACATTGAATAAGTGTATTGTGTGTGTGTGTGTGTGTGTGTGTGTGTGCGTGTGGTGTGTGTGTAGTGTGTGTGTGGTGTGTGTGTGTGTGCGTGGTGTGTGTGTGATGTGTGTGATGTGTGTGCGTGTGTAGTGTGGTGTGTGTGTGTGTGTGAGCAATGTGGGCTACTTTCCCACAAATCACATTCTACTGATGTCGTGTATCACTTTCCAATGAGTCACTGTCTACTACAGTGATCTCACATCATTAGAAGGTGACAACACTTGTTTAAGGCCACACACCCAATGAGGGACATGACCACAGATGGATTATGGGCTGAGCTCAATGATGTTCTGTAATAGGACACACTATACCTCTATGGACACACAAAGCATGGACATATGGAGGTAGTATGCATGTAAGTGACCCACAGGGCTGGTGAGGTCACAAAGACAGGTAGGTGGAAGTAACGCCAGTGTAGTTACATCCTAAAGGACAGCTAGACACTTATAATCACAAGTAATACACTACAAACAGTTTCCAAATGATTTTTATTATGAGTCGTATTAACATTTTTACACACGTCACCCCTACCACAAGGTGTGTGCATATGGGGATGTTGGGCTAGCGGGTCTAGGAGAAGATGGTGTTCACCCCAATCACCACTTGTGAGCACCAATGCGATCAAGAGTGCGTCAGAAAGGACTCACTAGAATGAGCTTGAAGACTGACGGTGAGAGACCCTTTGCCACTTCCAGCTCCCCCGAGCTGTTGGTGTGTGGTGTGAGGGCAGAGCCAAACATCCTGGAGTGAAAGGGGAGTGGATGAGTGCTGTGCTGCTGCCACCACAGTGGTTGGTGGACACATGACACACACACACACACACACACACACACACACACACACACACACACACACACACACACACACACACACACACACACACACACACACACACACACACACACACACACACACACACACACAGGATCCGGAGCGCGAACACACAAAGACACCGTCCACAGCCTCACCTTCCTAGCATTGTTTCAGGATGCTTCAGAAACAGTGAGGGGTTGACAGTGAACCGCTTGCCCGCCACGTTCAGTGTCACTTTCTCCGATGGTTTGGGGGAGGTACTCACCGCCTCCCCTTTTACGCTTCCCTCGCTGGAGTTGCCGCTCTCCGGCTCAGAGTCCACGTCCTGAAAGGCTCTGGAGTGCCTTGGGCTGTGAGCGGACCCAGCACCGTGGTGGGAAGGCGTCGCAGGGCGCCGCAGGGAAGCTGTTGGTAGCCTAGACATTGCTTCGACACTGTTCGCCGTGTGTGTAGAAATTATATACAACACTGCAAGAGGATACCCCACAATGTAGCCGCAGTGACGTAATCAGGGCGTGGTCCATCAATCATTTGTGGGCGTGGTAGGTGTAGGCCCTGTATATATACACAGAGTCGGAATACTCATTTCACAGTAGAACCATGGGAAGGAACAAGTCAAGGAGACGGAAGACTGATGCCAAATTTCCTATTAGCCATGGAGTACCCAAGGCGGAGGTTCGATCTGAGCAAATTGTGGTTTCTCAAGCAAAAGGTGATTTGCTAGCCAACTACATAGCTAGGTAGCCACAAGAGCCTGAAGGTGGTTTAAAACTAGCCAGTCGTTGTGAATTCGAAGAGTAGCTACGTATGTTTGACTACTAAGCAATAAAAATTAATGCCTCTCTCTACGGAGTAAAGCACTGAATAGAAGAGTTCACTACGTCCATCAGTCTTCAGAAGGATCGATGGAAGCTAAATAGCTAGCTAGCTACCGTAGCTATCTTCAGACTTTTCAAGAGAGCATCTATTGGCTTAGAAATAAACTACTGAGGAACTGAGTGCTGGCAAGAGTTTCTTGTCTGTCCCCGGACTAGAGTACTATTTGGTCACAGTTTGATGCCTATAGACTGGCCATTAGCCCCTAGCTATTATTATAGATATTTTGTCTTCTCTTGTGGGCTGACAAAATAGGAGCTATTGGCCAGACTAATGTTTGTACTAATCAGCGTCTAGTAATAAAATGTATCCACAAGCTGTGTAGATGGACTTCAAGCAGAAGCTGCTCTGTATTGCCCCATACTTGAAAATCTGGAGTGGATTGTAGATGGTTATGTTTTTGTCTTAAAGATGTCTGGTGGCTGGGTGCAATTTGAACAGTTTTGTGCACTTGACAAATGTGGAAAGTAAAGAAATATTAAACAGAATACTGTGACCGTGGCACCTTCACTTCCTGCATTGGTAATGTGGCATGCTCCAGTGTATGTATGTACGTAAACACTTTGTATTTGGCTTTTCATGTTATGGTGGGGAGTTTATTTTGATGGATTGGTGTTTCTGAGAGCAATCCATTGTTTTTCCATCTGCATGGCAAATTGTTCACGTATAGTATCGGTATGGCATAAGGCTTACCTAACCACCAAGGTTAATAGGCAAGCAAATGCTATGTGTTAAGCTATCTACCATAATAAATTGTCTAGCGATATGGTTAAATGTTACAGCAGCTATGTATGTGTGTACAATTGATTCCTTAACTGTTATCTAACATGTTAGATCCACACAAGTGTTGTGAATGGATAACTACACAATTTATGTGACATGTAACTCACAGATAGTGCTTGCTGTGTACAGTTTCTTCATGCAATACTATGCATGTTCCCCTATTCCACTGCAGCAGGAAATTCAGCCGCTAGTGTGATTCAAGACTTCTACGACAGGCTAGTTGAGTTACCATTGGATGAGGTCTCACCTAAGTTCTTTTCTCACAAATTGATTACTAGGACCACAGTAGAGACAGTGGGTTTGCCTACCTTGATTCGCCAAAAGAAGAATGAAGCCATCCTCCTGAGTGTTATTGATGCTGTACAGCAGAAACCAGACATGCTGTCAGATTTCTGTGAAATTTTGAAGACCATGGACATTGCTAAGGGGTTGGCCCAGCAGATCAAAGGTAATGATAGTGCAAGCATCTGAACATTATTATTACTAGCTGAATACCCACCCTTTGGGTGGGTTTCCAGTCTACAGTTGGTAATTTGAGCATTGAATCAATGAAAACTGTCCATTTGATTGGTATTATTCTGTAGACTCGCTCTGTAAAACTCAGTGCATGCAGAATCTGCTTATGCTAATCCATTTCGTGTAAAGGAGTCCAGTGGTGCAGGCGCTAACCACCTTAGGTCACCCCTGTATTGCCGTGATATACTCTTCCAAGTTTGGCGAAGATTGGTGAAAAATTGAAGCAGTTTCTGGACAACGAAACATGATCTTTTCCCTATCTCTTAGATATGGTGGCGACCGTAAAAGTGGCAAGAACTTGGACGGAACAACATTAAACCAAATTTCGGCTCAGTGAGGTTACTCACAGTACACCTCTTCATAATCCTACCACGTTTTGTGAAGTTCGGTCCAGAATTGAAGGAGAATATCCTGGACAACAAAAATGTGCGTTACGTTTATTATATTAAGATTATTGGCTTCTGCAGCAGAAATAAGAACATTGTTAATGCATATTATTGGTGCTATCTTTCTTTGCCATTTCCCTCCACCTTAAGCTACTGTGCATTGTATTATGCTGCTACTATTGACAGTTAACTTGCGTATCTGGCCATACTCTTCTCTGTTTTACTTCATAACTACTGTATCAAAATGATATTAACTAGCAGGGTGCCTGCTTTTGGCGGGCTTCCTGATACAGCAAGTCACATGCCAGTGAGTCAGCCCCAGCCAGTTTTAAAGTATCTGAGCTGGTAGCAATAGAGGGTAGCTGCTATAATGACAGTGAAATTAAATTTGATTGTTGGACGACATGAAATCAAAGCAGCCGATAACTGGAAGTATAACAGAGGCTAACAGAGCAATAATTAAAATTTGCAGGCAACTTTAAAACGTAGCACTACAGATTGACTCTCAGAACTGCTTACTTAGTACTATGCTGTCTCCGTGTATCCTTCATCTCCTCAAACAATTCACCCTTATTGGTCAAATGTTAAGTTGAGTGGCCAAGCATTCATAGCCTCGTACCCAGTCCCTATTTCCATTCCGACTTCCGCTCGGGAGGGAAATAGGGCCTGGCAACATTGGGGGGTCCAAGCCGTCGACTTCCGTCCCACGATTTCGGGGGGTACCAATCAGATTGCAGAATTGTGCATGTGACTTAAACACCGGCAGTACGTAGCTAGAAAAATTGAATCCTGGAGGGAATCAGCTCGCCTTGTTTGCCGAGAGCCGCTAAAAGGTTATAGACGGCAAAAACGGAAAGCGCTCTTCACAGTTGCTGGTCGCAGGTGCAAAATAGTCAAACGGTCGGCATATCTGTCCTGCCTTGCTGCAAAGGACGACGATATCTCCGAGTTTGCTTGCAGGAAAAGGCCATCGACAACTTGGACATGGACCGTGTAGCTTGATGGCTGCTATTGAGGTAGCCCAACATGAATGGTTGACTCTGGAAGTCGACCCAAAGCCGTAAGATGTTAGGCGTGCCGACGAAGACGTCTTTTCCACCGAAGAAGGCGCACACAACTTCTCCCTGTTGCCAAATGAAGGTGGGACCTCCGTGCTGATCTACAGCTGTACGTGATCGCCTTCCAAAGCCTCATCTGTGGCACGGTTTAGGAGCTGTGTCACAATATTACTTCCGAATTGGTCCAAAGTCACGTGGATTGTGACATCACGGGTGTCGATGGCTTGGACCCCCCAATGTTGCCAGGCCCTATTTCCCTCCTGAGCGGAAGTCGGAATGGAAATAGGGACTGGGTACGAGGCTAAAGCATTCACTTCCTCAGACACTATTGCATCTGTACGTACACCTACAAGAGCCCTGTTGTATGTGACTATCCTACAAATATATATATAGTTGAAGCCTATCAGACTTGGCAGGGAGACAGTTATGTGTCTACCTTCTCAGCCGCAATGATTTTTTATTACATTTCATTTATATACATTTATGTTCATTGTGCACCTCTTGACTTGTAGTGGATAGAGCACAATTGCTCCTAAGTCTTGATCAGATATATAGGAGTAGCTCTGTTTACATAGTCCCATGTGGAAAGTAAAGATATACTACTATGCTTGCATTCAAGACTTCCACCTTGTATAATTGCCTATTATGGTCACATTGCTCTACTTGCTAGCACAGACATTTTGGGGACTTCCTTGTTCACGAGTTTGCACATTACCTACTGGTAGGTAGAGGCAGGGATGGTTGTGACCCAAACCCTTTTTGGCTTTGATCACTATTGCCCGAAAAGGGTTGCATCAGCTGTTGCAACCTACCATATAGCAGAAAGGAATTGTGGAAGAAAATTTCACGATTTGCTGGAAAGCAGGCATTTTGTGGTTTAATTTTTGCAATTTGTGTGTGGATATTTCCCATTTCTGTTTTGATATTGTATGTATTTAGGTTCTTTTACCAGTGAGCAAGAGAGTGAAGTGTGTTCGCTTTGGCTGCAAGCCCAGGAACTTCAATTACACTTGAAGGCTGCATAATAGGCTAACAGTGCTTTGATTAGCAGCGGTTCTGTCAAATTCCTATTTTGTAATTCTCTTCATACTGTACTTCTGATTCCACATTCTGATGGTAGCTACGTAGCTAGCTGCCTTATGTCAGATGTACGCCCCATTGCTTGGAATACATCACTACTGCCCAAGTATTTGCTTACTCCATTGTGTAGTTAGCAACCTCGGCCTTCTGTTCAGCTGTGAGAGGCCTGGAACGGTCATCACTCACACTGGAATTGAAATTGAAAATGCAGAAACCGTGAAAACTTTCAAACTGCAAAGGCTTAACCCCGCGAAAGTTAAAGCATATACGGTATGCTGTGTGCAATGGTTGTTAGTTTAGAGCACTCTCACCATCTGTTCAACCTCCCAACAACTCTATTCTGGTTGTACAGACCGAACGACATAAGCTCTTTTAACTGCTGCCGAGATTCCCATGGAAAGTGCTGACAAAGAGTGTGGGTGAGCGACTCACCGCATTGATGACTGTTCAGTAGCTCTGTGCTCTCGTATCTGGATCTTCAACTTGCCTTTGTGCTCATCGTACTCCCTCTTCATCTTCTCCAAGTGCATCAGTTCATATTGGCACTTGCGGCAGACTGTGCTGGACTTATTCTCGCATAAATCCTCGTCTATCAAGCCTCAGTCACACTCCCTAGTTTCATGGCCTTCCCACACCTGTCATGCAGTCGATAGGTCTCCTGCAGCATCTTGCTGCACACAGCACAAGTCTTCGCCATTGTATATGTACACATCAACACTGTCACGTGTTATCCTATTGCATGCGTGTAATAATTGAATGTGTGAATCACATGCTGAGAAGCACCAAAAGTGCAATGTGGTCTAGACCCTCTCTGCTGCTTATGTTACCTAAGTCCCCTGGGTGGAGAGGGTCTAGCTCACTGGACTATACATGGTATTGCGAGGAAATTTATGTAGCTACGTGTAGCTACATATGATGCATGTCACGCGCACACCTTGTAGGGTATACTAGCTGTAGCTGTAGTTCGTTAGTCTCGCTTCCAGACCCTATTACTCCGCACGTATATTATTGCACAATCGCAGAGAAATGGGTCTGGTCAACTGCCAGACCCTTCTCCCCCACCTATGATGTCATTAATTAAAAATGGAGCGGTCTGGGCTACGCGAGACTAGTAGTTCGTGGTAGGGTCATTCGAACGTAATCACTGTATCTTGACCCCAGCATAAACCTGGCTAGTTGGTATTGTGCTGTCTTCAGTGGGTTTCTGTCCAGCTCTCGTCTGTTCAATTTGAGACCATGAGCCATAATGCTAGGTGAACGGCATCAGAGCACTGAACATTCTCACTTTTGTGCACCTCCTCACCTCTCACTGGTTCCATAATCTATTCATTAGTCTGAAGAAAGAGCTCCTTGCCAATCCTACCCTTCTCCTCAATTCTTCACTCATGTCATTCTTGGGGAAGATGGTGCCTTTAAAGTATTTGGAAGTCTCCACATCTTGAAGCTCAGTGTTCCATCACCACCTTCCACTAAGTTATCACCATACCAAACATCTGAGAGACTTGGAGAAATCTCTGGATAGTCCTGTTACGGCACTGTGTAGGAGTTTGCAAACATGGCTGTACTGTCCAGCACCTTGTTCAGCCAAGGGTTTGGAAACCACTTGGTATTCATAATGTTTCTATCCTCTTACAGCATCTCAACACACAACTCTCTCAGGTAAACTGAGTCACGAAGGAAAGGCTATCTTTGTCAATGCAGACAGATACAGTATGAACAGTACAGGACCCTCCACAGACCCCTGCTGAACGCCAGTATGAATGTGAAACCTCAATACACCCATTTCTTTGGTGCACCTCCATCGAACCCTTATTTATATGCTTCCACAAGGTTATCTTCCCCCCAACCTTTCATAGCTCAGGAGAAAGGCCATCCTCCCAAGGTGCATTTGCATTCTGCATGGACTGCACTGCTTTCCACTTTCTTTTGGGTGATGGAACGAGCTAGAACTTCAGCTACAAGCCTCAGCTCCAACTTCTCGATGACAAATTTGTAGTCCATGCTTTGGTCTTGATTGAGGACACGGTTGAAGTGCGGACAAATTAACTCCACAATCTCCTTGGCATTCTTGGTTACCCTTTCAGTCCTGGGGGAAGGCTGATTGGTCTCCTAACTGCGGGGCCAGATACTTCCTTTGACAGCTGATACTGTAGCTTTACTTTAGGTCTCACATCTCTCCTGCCCTCTCAAATCGATCAGCATGTTTGTTTCATCATTTGTCCTTCAGAAGAGCAATCTTTTGTTTTGCATCTTGGCAGACATTCCTGGAGTTCACAGCTGCCTTCTACTCTGCTACAATTGCTTCCACTTCCACCTTGTGGTCGTACACCCAGTATGTTGCTTTATGCTTTTGTAGTCCACACTGTCTTCTTTGTGTGACTGTACTGCCACCATGAGACATCTGTCCAATTCATTCCTGACAAGTCCAGAGCAGCCAGTGTACCTGCATGCTAATAGGGGCTGTAGGAGGTTGGACACATCTAGCTGTGAATGACAGGTACCATTCAAGGTCTTCTGCCTATGTTGGTGACGTGTCTCTGAATATTGTGGCTCTCTCAGTCTGATAGTGCTCCGTACTAGGTGACGGTCCTCCTGTGGGTACAGCTGTCTACCCCCCCCCCCCCCCCCCCCCGAGTGCTCTGGTCATGTTGAACCTAGACAAATGCCCACATCTGACTACAACATAGACCACTAACCTCCATTCACCATTGTTCCAATTGTCCTTGTAAGTCCCTTATGTCTCTCATCTTATCATTGTGGACAGTGTTGAGTAAAGACTAGGCTGAAGCAGCTACACAGCTTGAGTAGATGCAGACCATTGTTGCTGATAGGTTATCTCAAACAGCCATAAGGACCAACCATCTGCTTCTGGCTGTTGGAGTACTCCTCATGAGGATTGATGTTTATTGATGAGTATTTGGGGTGTATCATAGATGTATTTCTGGATCTGAATGCAATGGTGGATGATAAGGTTGAGGCATGCAGGTAGAAAGGCCCTGGGTTCCTGCTTCGGGGGGCTCAGTCAGTTGTGGGAGTGTTGTTTAGCTGCACTTTTAAGACGCTGTATGACTTCTTGGTGCAATCCGCTGACCTGAAGCTTGGGGTTGCCTTATATGCCTGGAGCCCATGGAACAGGTCCAGTTAAGAGCCTTCTGATCCTACTCTGGTGTTTCCAGGTCCCATCCTGGGACATCACTCGTTGCAGAGGTGGAAGTGTTGTTTGTGGGTTGGGAAGTCAGAATAAGGTTGTTACCTTTGCAGCGTCTGTTGGTAATATATGTGGCTTACTGGTAGTCATTAACACTTAGACACTGTCAACTACTGATTGTTACTAGATATAACGCTTTACTATTATGGTTGTGTTGAATGCTGTATATTCTGTATGTAGTTACTATTCCTGTAACAATGGTCTTTGTCTTGTAACTGTCTTATATTGTACATGGTGTCAGTAGTGGGATGGCTAGCGTCCGTCTGCAGCCTCCCTCATCCTTCGACTTCAGGAACCCAGATGAGAGGCCCCGTTGGAAGCGGAGGTACGAACCGTTTTGCCTAGCGTCAGGTCTGTCAGCCGAGTCCGACGACAGACAAGTCAGTACGCTGCTGTACTGCATGGGGGAAGATGCGGAGGATACCCTCGCTTACACCAACATCTCCGACACTGATCGGAAGAAGTATGCTGAGGTGATCAAGAAGTTTGAGGACTTTTTCCAGGTGTGGCAGAGCGTCATCTTCAAGTGAGCAAGATTCAACCGTCGCTGCCAGGCAGCCAGAGAAAGTGTGGGGCCACTCTTCTCTGACCTCTTTCAGCTCAATGGCATAACCTACTAGCTGGTAGTTGATTACTTCTCTCGGTACATGGAAGTTCCGACGCTTACCACTACCACTTCTGCAAGCATCATCTGAGCGCTGAAGGCCATTTTTGCAAGACATGGCATTCCATCAGTTCTAGTCAGTGACAATGGGCCAGAGTACAGCTCCAAAGAGATGCAGGAGTTTGCGGAACTCTACAACTTCCAGCATATGATGAGCAGCCCACACTACCCTCAAAGCAATGGCATGGCTGAGAGAGCAGTCAAAACAGCCAAGAGCTTTCTGGAGAAGTCTGCTGACCCCTACATGGCTCTCTTGAGCTACTGAGCAACCCCTCTACCATGGTGCGGACTCAGCCCAGCAGAGCTTCTGATGGGCAGACACCTGCAGACTGACATACCGTATTCGCTCTATTAGACGCCGCGGCTACTATTTATTTCGCTAGGCAATTTGGTGCGGCGTCTATTGGAGAGCGGCTACTAATAGAGAGCGGCGTTTATTAAACTCAGGGGCATCCGTCGGTGACTCGGTCGGTGAAGTCTTTTGTGAAGTAGAGGCTTTGAGAAAAGCCCCTACCTCAACCGGTCCCTAGATTTACCCAGCCGCTGGGAATGTGCGTGCTCCCAGCAAAGCGTTGTGCCTCCAGTGGGTGAAGGAGTGCTGGGAGGCGCTTCCAACAGAGACCGTAAAGAAGTCCTTCCGCGCGTGTGGGATTTCCGTGCACACAGACGGCACGGAAGACGGAGAAATCCACTGTCTTAAGGAAGACGGAGTGGCTGCAGACGCCAGGAAGACAATTGAAAGAGACACTGCCGCGCTTGCCACTGCAACAGATTCGCTCGAGGAATCAGACCCCTTCGCCGATGTTGAAGAGGACGAAGAAGAGTTGGAGGAGAACGAACTTGTTCTAGAAGACGCTAATTCATTATACTATGCTTTCTACAATCCTTAAAATGTAGCTACTGTATACCTTTTGCTTGTATTGCTATCTCTGCTATTGCCGTCGAGCGATCCCAAGGTTGTCTACTCGAATACTAGCCGCGGCTACTAATAGAGAGCGGCTACTATTTCTTTCAGCACATCCGAAGGTGCGGCTACTATTAGAGAGCGGCGACTAATAGAGAGCGGCGTTTAATAGAGCAAATACGGTACCTCAACCCAAGAGAGTGTTCACACCTGACTGGCCATATCTCACAAGCATCCGTGAAAAGGACAAGGAGCAAAGGCGGCAGCAGAAAGCAGAGCATGACAGGCTTAACAGAGCCAGACCACTGCCACCATTTCCAGATGATGAGTCAGTTTGGGTGTGAACTAAAGACCAACAGGTCCCCGGGGGAGTCATCCAACCAGCAACCACACCGTGGTCCTACGTCATGGAGACTCCATCCGGTATCGTTTGTAGGAACCAGAGCCACCTTTCACCAAGACCTGGTGAAGGACAGTCTGTTACAGTTCCAACTGAACCACCACAGTGTACCATCGTCACGCGGTCACAAACAGGAACTCATGTTGGTCCTCCCTCTAGACTCAAATACTGGAAGAAGGGAGAAGTGGCATACTGGTAGTCATTAACACCTAGACACTGTCAACTACTGATTGTCACTAGATACAGTGCTTTACTATTATGGTTGTGTTGAATGCTATATTTTCTGTATGTCGTTACTATTCCTGTAACAATGGTCTTTCTCTTGTAACTGTCTTATGCACGTGTTGCTAATAATGATATCAGTCTTGCTGCGCTATCAGTGAAGGTGAACCGATCGAAGACATATTGTACAATATACACCCAACACTTTGTTGTATATCAGTTTATTGTTTGGTATCCTGGTGTATAGACTTCTAAACTGTCAATTCGTTCCTAGCTTTAAGTAAATCAGCACAATGTGCCGAGTTGGAAGGTTGTTTATCTCTGTGGCAGTGGCTGCTAAAGCTGACATGAAGCGGCCATCGTGCGCTACAGATGCAGAAGGCGGTGGTAAAGTGTATATCAGACAGCACGGTAGTGCTGTCTGTGTAGGGATGGCCATGGTTGTTTGTATGCTGTACTACAAACGAAAAGTAGCGCTACTCCTAAACAGAAGTAAGAGCCGGCAAAAGGAACTGCCAACAGGGAAGGAATGCTGTACAGTTTACATAGCTAATCTTACTTCCAAGCGCCAAGCGCCAGGGTGCTGTTGAGTAGAAAACGTCGATGCCTTTTTCCGTATTTTGTCTTCTCACAAACAATAAGGAGTACTGTAATAGAATAATTTATCCGCAGTTCTATGACACTTTCGGCAGGTAAGTACCTTCTGTAGGTTGGAGGGCTCTGCAAGCCAGTCCACAAATGGAGGTTTCCCAGCCTTCGTGAGACTTTGCTTGGCGCAAGACGCAATTTTACAACAACGTAATCACATGTACAACGGTTGGTCGCTCCTCTTTTAAGTTTTTGACCAATAGCCCCAAACGTGGCCAGATGAGTGTTTGCAAGTGTATACGGCAAAGCTTCGGCCGCCATTAGCCAGCGTGCTGTTAGCCAGCGTGCTGTTAGCCAGCGGGCTGTTTAGAAGGACATCTGCCATGGTTGTGCCAGTGGGCCGCCATTTTGAGGTAGCTTCGGTGGATGTTTCCAAGTTCGTACGGAACCCAGGTTGTAACCTCCACTTTGGTTCAGCTCCAGAATAAAAACATGAGGGCCATATACCTGTTTTGCTGCCCTGTGGTTGTGGCAATATATCATATCTGAGCTTACACTCCATAAAAAGTGCAGAAACAATAAAGAATAAAAACTTTCCACAAAAACTACTAAAGATGGGATGTAGGGCGGGCATAAAATGTACAGAATCAAGGAAAAGCTACTATACACAGTGGAGAATTTACTATTGTCCCTACATGCAAGGGTGTAGTACTATATAGTGCAGCACTCTTCCTTGTTTCTGTACTTTTATGCCAGCCCTACATCTTTAGTAGTTTTTGTAGAAAATTTTATTCTTTCTGCAGTCAACTTTATGTAAATTGATAATTGAATGAATAATAAAATTGAATATAAAATATAATGATCAACCGTTGTACATGTGATTACGTTGTTGTAAAATTGCGTCTTACCTCAAGTCAACTCTGAGTGGCATCACAGATATACACTTCCAGGATGATGACCCAACCTGGACACAAGCCACACTGCCTGTGAAGTTGGGGGGACTAGGTATCAGGAGTGCAGTGCAGCTAGCACCCTCTGCCTTTCTGGCTTCGGCTGCAGCATCCTCTGACCTTGTCCACCACATCGTTCCACTCCGGCTCCAAGGCTCTCCACTCCCCAACGTGGATGATGCAAGTGTTTTGTGGTCCAAGGATCACAATCGAGCACCTCCTGAGGGTGTAGCTCAACATCAACAGAAGGCCTGGGATATCCCTAAGTCATCTGCCCTGGCTGAATCCCTGCTGGAGAACGCACCAGATCCCAGATCACGTGCCCGTCTTCTTGCCTCTTCTGCCTGGGAGTCAGGAGCCTGGCTGAATGCTCTACCCATCTCCTCCCTTGGCCTGTGCATGGATGACGACACTATCAGGATAGCAACAGGCCTCCGCCTGGGTGCCCCCCTATGCAGGCCACACACGTGCCACCACTGCGGAGAAGAGGTGGACAGCCTTGCAACTCATGGACTCAGCTGCCGTTGGAGTGAAGGGCGTCACCATCGACATGCAGCAGTGAACGACATCACGCACAGGGCCCTGGTCGCAGCCAAAGTACCATCCCGCCTTGAGCCTTCTGGCCTCTATCGTACAGATGGTAAGCGACCTGATGGCATCACAGTGGTTCCTTGGAAGAAGGGGAAGCTGCTGATCTGGGATGCAACCTGTCCCGATACTTTTGCTTCCTACTACTCCTCAAGTGCCACCAGGGAAGCAGGAGCTGTGGCAGCCCTGGCAGAGGAGAGGAAGACAGCCAAGTATGCCCATCTCAACCCCACGCATGCCTTCACTCCAGTTGCCATCAAGACATCTGGAGTCTTTGGGCCACAGACCATGGCATTCCTGAAGGAGTTGGGTCAGCGGTTAGCTCAAGCATCTGGAGATGAGAGGTCCACCACCTACCTCTTCCAAAGGCTGTCTGCGGCTGTTCAGAGAGGGAACTCGGCATCAGTGCTGGGGACCACTGGCCAGCTGCCTGGTCAGGACTTCCTTTTTTAACTAGCTAACTAGCCAACAGTGAAGCATGACCATTACTTTATTATTCATGTTATAATTTTAGAAATTTATCATTTACTCAGTGAAAATTAACTTGCAATAATGTCAACCCGTGTGGTTGCCTATGTATAAAAAAATGATCAATCAATTATAAGTTACAAGAATTAAAATAATTTAGATAATGCATTAAATAATACTAACAACTACATCTAGGAATCTACTGACCCTACTAATTATTCTTTCTTGTATGTAATAGAATGTTGGTGACCTAGGTTTCTGTGAAAATGAAAAATGCAAAAATTATGGAAATCCTCCATCTGCGAAAGTAGTCAATGAATAATTTGAGCATGTATGGCATATCTTACATAAGTGTGGATTACAGTGGTTCATCTCACTCATCAGCATGATGTCTACGTTGTTGAAGATGTATATAATGTTTGACCTGCAATTTAGGAAATTATAATTGATTCATCTTACCCTTATGCAAATTATGGTCTATGTATACAAAATGGATGTTACCCATTCTTGAAGTTGTAGAGGCTCATTGCTATGTTAAGTTGAATCAGAGAAGTAAATTGTGTGCATCAGACGTAGCAGATGGGTAGTAGACAATTGAGACAGGACGTTTCGGCCATGTAGGCCTTCGTCGGCTGTACATGAACAGTTTATGTGGCCGAAATGTTCTGTCTCAATTGTCTACTATCCACCTGCTACGTCTGATGCTCACAATTTACTTCTCTGATACCCATTCTTGTGGTTAGTTTTCTTAACATTGGAACTCCACACCTCTCTGTTTTCTCTCACACACACATGCACCCACCCACCCACCCCTTTCCCTACACACACACAATCCCATGACTCACCCAATGGAATTATCTTGCAGACACCTTTGCTGCAAAGTGCACCAACCCACCTCCGGCTGTGGTGCTCCAAAGTGGCCACAAAAGAAACCTGGTCAATAACTGGACCTATCATACAGGTGATGTATTCTTCTTCGTTATGCATGGGTTCTGTGATGTATCAGAATATTGTATAGTAGTCAAAACCTTACTGACTTCAGGGTTATATTAACCTGTTGTCCAGTGTGTGTACCTCTATAGTTGTCATTTCTAATTAAATCGTAGTATATAGTTTTTATGCCCACTTTAAGCTAAGATAAGCTGTTTGAATGAATTTGCCCACGGGAAAGTAGCACAAATAATTGGTGTGGCCAGTCAGAGTGAGGCTGAATCGCAGTCTGTGGGCATGGAGCTACTCACAATCACACACTCTAACTTGTTCATGTGAAAACTGTTAATAACTAAATCCACGGTAAAGTTTTAGCAAGAAATCTAACTTCCCGCCCAACCAGAACTAGTAATGCATCCTTACATACAACTCTTCACAAGGACATAACATTGGATGCTCTAGCTCACATGGAAACGTTGATCACTTCACTGGCCTTCAGAATTAGCCATTGCCAAGCCTAAACTTCACCAGCAACTTGCCACACAATGAATTCCTGACACGACAAGTTACAGATTGCCGAACAGACATTGTCATGTAACATTCTTGTGATATCCTGCTGAAAAGTTATCATAATATATTGAATTATTTATCGCATGTGGGACATGTCCAGTCTGTTTACATAACGTGGACCTTGAGGTATTCACACCTTGAGGTGTGAATTTCCTATGTTGCCATGACTATGCATTTGCTGCATGTGATGTGCGCGTGATTCGTGAGGTACAAGAGAACAAACGGCGGTGGCAAGAAACAAACTTTTAGAGGACAAGAAGAAGTTTTGGTAAGAGGTAACCAGAACTGAAGTCTTCATCGTTCTCAAACGTCGAAGGGATCGACGTTTCAAGCCGTTATACGAAGGAATCTGGCACTTTGAACTCGGCGTACGTTGAATGACGTCATATGCTTGCTTCCGTTTTGTACTCCATATATGGTTTGTCACAAGAACGCCATGTGATGCACTTAGCAAAGAGGCTTTCCTGCCATTGCTGTCACAAAGCGCCATTACAGCAATCGTTGAGACGATTTCTTGGCCAGATGAAGATTGAAATGGTTAGTCAAGCGAATTTTCTAACTTTTCCATGAGGGATTATGCTTTGTACTTTTACTATCTAGAGTTAGGCGACCTGAACTTTTTTAGATAAACAAGTACTCGTAGTTTTCTTGCTGTAACTTATCAGTAGTTACGTTGATCAACTAATCTTTCATGCAAAAGTTAGATAGTACTGTTGTGCATCCAATGATGCCGTTCTCTACACGCTGCACCCTTGATTTGGACATCGCCGTTTACTGCTATTTTGGTGGCTTCGTAATTGTCACTATAACTCGATTTAGCAAAGAATTATTATCAACGCTTATGCACCGAGTTATAGAAGGGTTCCTTGTCTTTGCTTTCGTACTTATCCCGCTCTGATCCAGCTGAGCCCATAGGAGATATAAGCAAAAATACGAAGGTCAAAATCGGTTGCACGGAAGCCACGTTGTTTACATAATGGACATGTCCCACATGCGATAGACCTGGAAGATGGCAATGCCACCTCTGTCGGGCCGCTCTATAATGTCTTAATGCAATCTTCATGGTCGAGGAAGATTTGTACCGGTGCAGCATTAATATACAATTTGGCATTTTGATCACATGCAATTCTCAGTCACATGTGCAGTATCATCTAAATAATGTGATAAAATCATACGGTTCGGGAACCCTATGTAAAGTAACTATCTAGCTGCAGACACATACATAATCCACATGTATGCACACAGTATAGCATGCATGCATATTGCAGACTTTCAAGTGCTAGCTATAGCACAATGTGCCATAATAATATTAGTATTCATGCAATTGCAAGTATGCATGCATGATGGTACAATTGGTATAATTTGTGCTTCTCCTATGCAGCCATGTTTGCCGGAATTATTGCCTTCCTGTGTATTTTTGCTTATGCCTTTTGGGTCTATCTGCCGCAAACTGCTGAAATGCACAGGACAGGACTGCCACAGAAACCTGATCACTTCGTAAACAGAGAGGATGAGCAATGGATGATTATGCAGAGTGTCACTGGTAGTATTTCACAACGTTCTCGTATTATCACAATTACAGGCTCTCCGGGGTATGGTAAGACCACTTTAGCCAATGTCTGCGGTCACAGATTTGTGTCACAAGGAATTCGAGTTCGCTATGTGGAATTACAGCATGTGTGTACAATCAAGGGAATCATTGTTAAGATATTACATGCAGTAGGCTCGACCGTCCGTGATCCAAGCATGGAGCAGCTAAGCATGTGGGCAAGGCAATGGCAAAAGGGTGTGCTGGTACTTGTGCTGGATAATGTTGATTGTTTCACTCTGTCTGGTGAAGGACTGAAGAAGGAGTTTAGTCGTCTGATCAAAGACTTTATTGTGAAGCCATCACTAGCCATTCATGTTATTCTGACCACACAGTATCAACTTGGCTACATAGACAGTTTTCAATTGGTTCCCCTGAAGAGGTTGTCGGAATCCCATGCGAAGGAACTTCTCCTCCTTTGCCACCCTTCTTTAACTGCAAATGTGACTTCTACCCTTGCTAATGTTACGGATGGAAATCCGCTTGCTCTGCGAATCTTGTCTGCATTGCTTCGTATGCCAAATGCCCCTCCAATCCCAACTCTTTTGCAGCAAATGGACTATGACCCTGTGCAAGCACTGAGCCCTGAAAATGTACACGAAAAACTCAATCATGTCTTTAAAGTAGCAATAGGTTATCTGTCTGAGGCGGACCTCCAGTGTTTTCTAGTTGTCTGTCAATTTCCAGATTCATTTGATGATATGTGGGCATCTGTTGTTTTATCGCATTTTGTCAATGAAAGTACTCACACATGCCTTAAACATTTGTGGGATCGTTCACTCCTGGAATACAACAGAAACACTCAGCAATACATTGTGATCCCTTTACTCAGAGCATTTGTTAACAGCACTTCACAGCGTTATAGGGTGATGGTGAGTCAGTTCTTTCAAGTGTATGCAAAACACCTGCTGCATACTGCCGCAAAGAAACAGTTGCTATCTGAAGTACATTTTCTAAACTACTTAAAAGCAAACTACTTAGGAGTGCAATATGTGATTATTGGATTTGTTGGCTGGAGTAGCAAAAGATCGGATACTGATGACATGGTGCATTTGATGCTTCCATTTGCATTGTCTACTTTTAACATTTTACCTCTTCTGCAACCTGTGGACGTAGTGGAAGAGTTTTGGTTCTCAGTGCAGAAACTGACTTGGAATATTACTAGTGAAGGCATTGGAGGTCAGTGTCATGAATATTTAGAACAAGCCATTGAATTAGAAGCATTACTTGCTGACTATGTGTTCAGCACTGGCAGAAATAACACTGTGGAAGCTGTTAGACTATCAAGTCATGCTCAAATGTTATCCATACACTCTGACAAACTTCAGCTTCTGGCTGAATCCAACTGTATGGAAACTCTGACTCTGCTTCGTTACCTTGGAAATGTAGCCAAGTGTAGTAGTCATGACAAGGCAGTGTATCAAAACCTATTAAAGGCAATTATGCACATTGCCTCAACCAAGAATCATTCTTCCAATGATGCAGACGTTGGTTTAATTTACTTTGAGTTGAAAGAGTACAAGCTTGCAGTGGATTTTCTGAACAGATCGTTGTCTAGCAAACAAGGAATTCAACAACAATTGAATGTTGCCAAGGCAATTGTGTTATCTTTACAAAGAAGTGGCCAACAGGAATTAGCAGTGGATACTGCAACTAACTTATTACCCAGTGTGTTGGAGCAAGCTGGTTTGGAATTTCGTAATGGTACAGAAGAGCATAGAATAAATCACCTGAATGCCACTGACTTTTATCTTGAGTTATATCCGGAAACTGTGGAAGCCTCTACAGAAATGCTAAACAGATTGGCAGATAGAATATTTGCTGCTGTAGATCTATCCATACATGTGAATGCCACCGAACTGTCTTTGACCCTCATAAAAGCAGCAGATGTGCTATCAAATATGCATTTGTCCTTGAGTCCAACAATTAATTTCTACAAGAAAAACTGCATAGACGTGGAGAGCACAGAGATTATTTCGAATATTCTGTGCTTGACATTTGCTAGCAACATTACCAGGCACTTTCTGGTGCATATGCGGTATCAGGTGTATCAAGTTAGAGTCCTTTGCGAACGTGCGAAAGCCATGATGAGAACTACACTTAATGATGCAAAGATGCATGCTGATGCACAAAACCAATCCCAAATAGGGGCTGAAATATTTAGATTACTGGTGGACATGGAATTTCAGGTAAAGAAAATGCTTATTTGCAGTCGTATGGAAACAGATTCTGTTGAGTGTCAGATGAGTAGAAGTCAGGTGCAGTTGTTGTGGCAGATGCAGTATGAACTTGCCGATGGCCTGGCATTATTCTTTTACCATCTTGATCTGTTAGAACAAGCGAAGAATTATACTGAAATTGCCATAGACAGACTTCCCAAGTCTTCAGTTAAGAAAAAATGGAAAATTATGGTTGACCACAAGCTCAATCTAGCAAAGATTGAACTGTGTCTTGGGAACTATTGGAATGCAGTATACATTCTACGAAATTGTTCTTTGACCATTGACAAAGAAATGATCGAGATCATCGAGGAAGCTGCAGAGTCTACTCGGCAAAGCCATGATCTCTCTTTGTCTGGTCACTTTTCTGTATTAGTACATCAGTTTTATCTTATCTTTAGTGCATCAAAGCTGCTGGCTGCAGTGGTATCTGGTGCAGCTAGACTCATCTCACGTACAGGCGCTGCGATCACTGCCAGCCATCTTCTCTTTGCAGCTATTGTGGTTCTATTGTGGTTGTCCATGTTCACATTTCTAATTCTGATTGGTTCAGCAGTGTATTGCATTAAGTTGATTTGTTCACGCTGTTCAGGTAGACATAATTGTTTAAACAATATTAGATTGCTTTTCTCTGATCTTATCATTGTAATGTGTTTATGTTCACATGTTGTGGTGTTTTATGCTTATGTTCTGCATTTTCATACTAGTGTTCTGCTCCACTATCTTAACTTTATCTAAATAAGCAGAATGGAACAAGTGCTTCACTGAGCCACTTATTACATTTTCTTTCATTGACTGTACACACTTTGAAAGTTGTAGGAATTAAGTTTGTGAAAGTTCATATTGCCAACAGCATTAATCTTATTGTGTGATTTTGTGTGTAATAATTATTGTTTAGTATAATTATACTTACCTTCAAATGATCATGGCCAGGTGATTGTGTGTCCCGTCCTAGTACTCCATGCATGTGCTCCTTATTGGGCAGTCATTGAGAACTCAGCATCAGACTTGCATGCAGCTTGGTAGGCTTGTGTGGAACGTGTATAATATATATTTGAATCAGCTTTGAAGTTCTGAACATTACATGTAACCATGCTTTGTATTGGCATAAGTTAGACAATCAAGAAGAGCAAGCCCTTCAACATGGGAAGAGCTAGTGCCTATCATTTTGCCAAGCATCTTATATGGGCTATAATGTTATCTTTTAGGCTGCAGTACGGCTACATATAGCAGCTATACTGCATGAAGTTGATGGCAAACACACAGAGGCAGGGCAGTACTTTCAGGAGGCACTTGATAGGCTTCCTCTTATCCATGCTGATGCAGGTTTTATTTTTAGTTACAAAGAGTTCAACTTATGATAATAAATTATGAAACCAGCCAGTACATAACTTTGCTTAAACACTATGGTCAGTGGGCTGAGCTGGAAATGTCTTGGCCTGTTCGTGCACCGCGATATATTTTGGATTTGTCTTATACAATCCACCTGTTTGGAGCAGTACTGGTTTAACTGAAACAGATGACTCCATAGACCACATTTTGGGGATTGGAATTTGAAGCACAGCACGGCAGTTTCTAGATCTCTGTTTTATATGTAAACTAGCAGAGTGGCCTGCCTTTGGCGAGCTACGGCGCCTGACGCCTGTCTCCCGATGCCCTCAGCAACATGTTACTGCTACTACAGCTCAAAAATTATTGATTAAATTCGACCATGGAACGACAGCGAATCAAATCCGGTTAAAACTGGAAGTCAATGGGAACAATAATTAGAAAATGGCGGTAGCCGCGAAGGAAAAAGCAGAAGTGGACGGATAATGGGCGACGTCAATCCTGCTATAGCCTGACACCCGATGCCCCCAGCAACCACAGCGAGTTAGAGGTTGATAGAGCAAGAAACGCGCGCGCGTATCGCGAACACACACACAGACAGAAAGACAATTTTGGCTTTATATATATTAGATGTTTACAGGTTAAACTTTTTCTATATATGCTTTTTCTATATATGTGTTTGTCTTCTTCTTGCACTCCTTATTGTCTCTACTGTACTTCTAATCTTGGTCTGCATTTTGTGCATTCCAACATTTTATTTGCACGACCATCACGATTGTTACGTACTTTAATGTTTACTTTTATCAGATACTCTATTCTGCTTCTCCGATACTGTTTTCACTACTTTTTGTTTTATGTATTCACGAAACACAAGCTCTGGTTAACTCGCAAAGTGCCTATTGTTCCAAAACCCATTGTTAATGCATTTTGGTGCAATTTTGTAAGTGTGCTGGCCTGCACGCCTGTCATTGCATTTTGTTCACTTCTATTGGACTATATCTTTACTTAACACATTCTGACATTGCATGTAGTATCAAGCACTAGGCAATACCATAATATGACCATGAACATTAGAGATGAACCTTTTATAACATATACTCATAGCTGCTGTTACCTATTCAGTTCTGTTGCATGTACCTCGCAATCTGGTTTCAATTGTTTCCAACCTATTTCGTACTTTTGCTTTTAATTCCAGTATCATTATATATTATTGCTTTATTATAGCAGTGTTGTAGTTCTCGTGCATGCCCAGTGTAATACAATGTATGTGATCAAGGCTTACATGCTGCTACTGCATGGTACATTGGGAGCCCCACACTAGCTATGGAATGCATTTTCGTGGGAGAGGAAACTCATATATCTGACATGTAGGATTCTTGTGCTAGCTACGTACCTGTTACCGTAAGTATGCAACTGCATGTCGTAATTGAGTGCTTAAGACCACATGCCCTTTACAGGCCTCATGTGTGCACCTTCTGCTTTTCCTTGACATCTATTCTCACCATAATCTTACTCTTCACACATGCACAGGTGCTCGTAAAACATGCATTAATCATTATACAAAGGGTAATTCCCCTACACCAGTAACCACTGCCACTATATAATACTATAGAGCTTTAGTACATCAGTCTGTAAAAGTAGGGTGCACATGCACGTGCGTACCAGAACCCTTTGGACCTGAAGCCTGGAGAGAAGTTTGCTATTCAGCGGCCTAGTTATAGCACCGGGCCATGTGACACTGAACTTGCATGAAACAAATGCAAGCTAAGATGGCTGTGCTCATTTGTATGCAGCTGATTGTTGATTATGCATGTATGGGCATGCATACATATGTGTAGCTTAACTGCACGGCCATGCATACATATGAATTATATAATAATTTTATGCATGGACATGCAGTCAATCTGCAGTCACGTACGCATATATCTAGCCACATGTGTACATTAATCTTATAATGTATTATGTTTCTCACATGGATCGAGGACTGGAGTGATAGCTATAGATAGGCTAGCTATATAGAATAATAGATCATGCATTTGCATTAAATGTTTCATTTCCAGTTAGCTAGGTTCATTGTATTATTGCTGTATTTATTATAGCAGTGTGTATTGTACCTAGGCCAGTAAGCACAAAGTTGTGTAAGGGGAGAGTTAATCACGTGACCGGTGATCGAAAATGGCGAGAACTAGAACGCTAACAGACTGGAAGGGAATGAACCAAGTAGCTGGTGAGTTTCAGAAGCTCATTAATTTATTAATATAATAATAATTATTATGACTTGTACTGTAGCTGATCATATACAGGGAGAGTAAATATATACTGTGTGATGTACACGCATAGTAGCTAATAAGTTGATCGCGATCAACGTGCACGGAAGAAACTAACTAGCTACGTATGTAGCTATGTAAAATTCTCTGTTAACTTTGTTTCCTCTCTAAAACGATCCAGTGCAACCTGGGCAGTGGCCATGTGCGTGGGCTGCCAAAGAGGCTTTACGGGAACATCACAGAGAACTGGTGAAGCTGCCACTGCAGGATCTCCTTCCAGACCTGTTTGGTGACGGCCTCATTACGGAGGAGACACAGGAGAGGATTTTACACCCACGGGCAGTGTTTGTCAAAAGGGAAGCAAATCAACTCATCCTCCACGATGTCAGGGAAGCTGTCAGCAACCAGTCTGAATGCTTTGACAGATTTCTTAGAAGCCTGCAGTCACTGCAGCCAGCAGTGGGTTTGTCACAACGAATCAAAGGTATGCATATAATGGTATTACCCAAACTGCATGCTGTACATCAGAACCGTATCCACCAGTTTGAAGTGATCAGGGCTAGATGCAGGCATTAATGGTATAACAAGTGCCCCTAGCTCCTATGTAGGGGAAGCTTTGGAGGGTTTGGCCTTCTGGGATCATTTCTGATGAGATTGTGGGTGTGATCGAGAGCAATTATTGTGATCCAGTTGAATGCTAGTCGTGATTAAGTGGCATTCACTATACTATTATGGATGTGTGACTACGAATGATAATATTTCACATTATGGACATCCCACAATACATCAAAGAAGAATGGAAGCAAATAGTGGATAGTGGTTACTGGTAGTGTAGGAGAATAAGATGGTTAAGCCTTGCTTAAGTTATTGTATTCCTGGACAGGTGAGACTTACAGTAACACAGGGTGCTTAAGAGTTACGTCACTTTTACAATCCATTTGATATGTGTAAGGAGGAGAAGGGAATATGTCAACATACAGCGTCATGCTGCAATGGCTGCATGCCATTGTAATTAAATTGCATGTAAGCGAAAACCACTTTAAGTTAACGTGCTGTGGCATGTAGAGCATTTTAACCATTGACAGTGTTAGAGTAAGTGGTACTGTTTGTACTTGTTATTATCTCCTATGAAGTTATTAACTTCTAATGCTAACCATGTATGTAGCTGTGTAGTTAGATGGGGTGGAAGTGCAAGTTTGCTGAGCAGCTATGCTCCATTCAACACATCTGTTGTCCTCCTGACCCAGTAGGAGGTACCCGTAGGCTGGGTGTGCCTGCAAAGGAAAATTTGCTCCTGGCTGTGTTTGATCCTGGTCAACTCCCAACAGTTTACTGTTAGAGTTAGGTGTCCTGGTGTCTGCACCAGTCAGACAACCTATACATATAGGTAGAACCCTGCCTCTTCTATGTCTCACGGGTAGGGATAGTAAAATACTACTAGAACAGGATGTATCAATATGCGTTGCATGCACAAAACAAGGGTCTCGAGTTCTGTATGTGCAACTTGGTCTGTTGCTGATTGTACATGCATATTTGTGTAATAGTTTAGTGCCGAGTGGTCTAAATCTTCAGAGCACCAATTTGTCAGCATTTAAGTGTTATAGATCCCAAATAATTGGGTGAGAAGCCGGCAGTGAATCAATTTACCTACTCGTCCCTGCGTCATCACGCGTCTTCCGGAAGTAGTTAGCTACTTCTGACAGTGGCAGAGAAAACATTGTGTGATTCGGGTCTCAAGTTGGGTTGTTCATCTCGCAGCGGACGCTTCCTACTGGTCAGCAGTGGATGCGGCGCGTCAGCTAAATGTAAGCTTACTCACTGTCAGTTACATCAGCCACAGCGTTTCCCAGAGCGGTGTCTTTAACTAAAGCTGGTTCCCAGCTCGTAGCTAGCCAGTTCCTTTCTCAGCTCTGGTTCATAGCCAGATTGTGGCTTTTCCCTGTTTCTCGATGAAACAAGTGAGCCGGGCAACCTGTGCATTGTATGTTAGGGCATTAGCTACTGTTGCTTATCAGCTTATCACAGCTGCATTTTCTCTGCTATAGACCACGAGCCTAAGCCACACCTATGCTCTAAATTGGTATTTAGAGCACAACAGCTGGGGTGTCTATGACATTTAGAAACATCATTTAGATGCACGTTACCATGGCAATGGGATCTATGTACATATAGGATGGTGGTGTAAACAGTTTCAGCTCATGATGCACCTCTGAACTTTGATCTCACTTCACACCATGTGTAAGTATGGCACATAAACCATCAAGGCATTGCTGTTACACCATCAAAAGTGAGATCAAAGTTCAGCGATGAGCTGTGGGTTGATTTCATAACAACCATGCAGTTTGCAAATTGCTGCCCTCAGGCTACTATATAATAATTTTTGAGTGTAATGCCACTACATATATGGTGGTGGTTCAAGTAGCTGTGTAGTACACATATAGATGTATTGATGTGACAAATGCCCGACGAAGATGAGGCATTTGCTGATGATCATGCAAATCAGAATACTTGTTGCATGCATGGTTTAGTGAAGTGATGTGGCATTCTGACAAGAGTTGGGAAGGAAAATACCTGCATCATGTACATGTGTACATATATGTGCACATGCACAATGTGGGCATGCACCTGCAGTCATGTGCGTGCATGAACAGTGCATGCACACATTGTCATACTTGTTCATGTGTATAGATTCCTTTGATGCAACATGTGCTAGCCCACCACCAGCTGATGTCCCCTGGAGTGCTATCAGAAGAAAACAATGTAGTCAATGGGCATACTACACTGGTAATGGACTATCAGATGCTTTTGCTTACATATCTTGCACATGTTCACAGAGTCATGCCCCACATGTGTTTGCAATGCTCTACAATGCAGTTGAACATGAAAATCACCATGCATGGATTTCTGCATTTCCTGTATACCTAGAGATATAGTTGATCTGCATGCTCAATAACCTTAGTGTGACCTGCCATGCATCTGGATTAGCTAAGTTACATGTGAACATATTGAGGGTGCAAAAATGAAAGATTAAATTATAAGCCCACATGCAGACTGATGATATAATATTCATCATCATCATCATCATCATCAATCGTCACAGCTTTATCTCCTTAGCAGGAGGTAGCCCAAAAGAACAAGTACAGTATACACAGGCATAAAATATGAAAGACATTGTATAGTTATGATAGGGTTTATATACAGTCATTGAGTCATTCATCTATAATGGAGATATTCTCGCGCCATCTCTTTCTGGGTCTCCCTCTACGCCTCTTTCCCTTTGCTTCCTCCTCATACACTATCTTCACCAACCCGTTGTCTCTCATTCGTTCCAATTTTGCCTTCCACTTCCTCTGCTTCTCCTTTACCATCTCAATCACTGCTTCCTGCTCAATATATAATATTAAACTAGTGTATAAGAATTCCTTTAGAATTAAAAGGAGTTTAGGAATGACCAGCAGAAAAAGCATAGAAACAAGCAACAGTAACATTGCATTCACATTTACAGATGCATGAATAACATTATGTGTGCCTAATATGTGTATGCACGGTTTTACAATAATATGCCTCTCTGCTTTGCCTGTGCAGCCATGATTGTTGGAGTTATTTTCTTACTTTGCATTTGCATTTACTTTTATGGAATTTATCTACCACGAGCTGCCGAAATGCACAAGACAGGACTGCCCCAGGAACCTGATCACTTTGTAAACAGAGAGCAAGAGCTAGAGACTATATTGCAGAGTGTCACTGGTAGTGTATCACAGCGTTCTCGTATTATCACAATTACAGGCTCTCCGGGGTACGGTAAGACCACTTTAGCAAAGGTGTGTGCTCATAGATTTGTGTCACAAGGAATTCCAGTTCGCTATGTGGATTTACAGCATGTGTGCGATATCCAGGGTATTGTTAGTGAGATTTTGTATGTGGTAGGATCAACTGATAGATACCCAAGCAAGATGCAGCTCAGCAGGTGGGCAAGGTGGAGAGCTAGTAGTGAACTGGTGCTAGTGCTGGACAATGTTGATTGCTTTACTCTGTCTGGTGAAGGACTGAAGAAAGAGTTTAGTAACCTGATCAAAGACTTCATTATTGAACCATCCCAGGTGATTCATGTTTAACTTATTATAACTACCCAGTACCAGCTTGGCTATATCGATAGTTTTCAGCTAATTGTTCTGGATAGGTTTTCTGAATCCCATGCTAAGGAACTTCTCCTCTATCGTAACCCTTCCTTACCTGCCAACGTGACTACTACCCTTGCCAATTACACGGATGGTAATCCTCTTGCTTTGCAAATATTGTCTGCATTGCTACATAAGCCCAATGCCCCTGGAATCGTAGTGCTTCTGGAGCAACTGCGTTTTGATCCTGTCAAAACTTTAAGCCGTAATGATGTACATGAAAAACTCAATCATGTGTTCGCGATAGCAGTGGAGTATCTATCTGAGAAAGATTACCATTGTTTTCTAGTTGTCAATCAATTTCCAAGTTCATTTGATGAAGCATCAGCATCAGCTGTTTTGATTCACTTTCTAAATGAATCTGAACCCGCTTGCCTTGGACATTTGTTGGCTCATTCACTACTGGAATACAACCGAAACAGTCAGCGATATGCTGTGATCCCATTACTCAAAGCATTTGCTGCAGGTGTTAATATCTCGCAGCAGTATAGCATGGTGCGGAGACAGTTCTTCCCAGTATTTGCAAAACAGCTGCTTCGAACGGCCATGGAAAGACAGCTTTTATCTGAAGTGCATCTTTTAAACTTTCTGAAGGCCAACTATGTGGGAATACAATATCTGATTAATGGATACGTTAGTCGCAGTAAAAATGTATCAGATTTTATTACCAGTCTGGACCTTCTTCTTCCATTTGCTCTGTCCACATTTGATATGTTGCCCCTTCTACAACCTGTAAACAATGTGGAGATGTTTTGGTTCTCAGTTCAGAACTTCACATGGAATATCATGAATGAAGGATTTGAAGGACAGTGCCATGAGTACTTTGAACAATCCGTTGAATTTGAAACACTTTTAGCTGACTATTTGTTAAGTGCAGGCAGGAACAATACACTGGAGCTCAAGGCAGGTAGACTGTCAAGTCGTGCACAAATGCTGTCTGAACAATTCATAAAACATCGTGTTCTCAGTGCTTCAAAATGTATAGAAACGATCACTTTACTAAAGTATTTGGGACATGTGGCCAGGTATAGTAAGGATGAAATAGTGTATCAAAACCTCTTAAAAGCGATCATGCACCTTGCCTCAAGCAAGAAACATTCTTATATAGATGCAGACATTGGTACAATTTACTTTGAAATGAATGAGTACAATCTTGCAGTGGAATTTCTGAACAGATCATTGACAAGTAGCCAGGGAAATCAACGTTTGAATGCTGCCAAGACAATGGTGTTAGCACTTCAAAGAAGTGGCCAACACAAATTAGCAGCGGACACTGCAACTTGGCTAGTACTCTATTTATTGGAGCAAGCCTCCATGGAATTCCACACTGCAAGGCTATCACTATTTCAAGATGGTGAAAAATATTTGAATTATGAGACTTCATTACAAACTGCTACAGAAATGCTTAACAGATTTGCAGACAGTTTCTTTGCAGCTATAGAGATTTCCACTACTGTAAACCGGACTTTACTGTCCTCAAGATTGTTGATCCATGTATATGATATATTCTTTAATGTGAATAATTCCTTGCCTCCATCAATTCAAGTCTACCTCGAACACTGTCTTGGAGAGCCAAGAAGATCATCTTTGTCCCAACAGACATGGAGGAATCAATGCTTGGAAATGGAAGATATAATGACTAGACAGCATCTAGTGTTTAAGCAGTTTTCCATGTATGAACGGAGAGTTCTTTGTGATGTTTCACTAGCCCTTACAATTGTAAGGGCTAGTGAAACATCACAAAGAACTTTGTATTCTCTTTCAAGCAAAGGATTATATCATTATCATTCAAATGATGTCAAGAATAATGACTGAAATGTTTAGAAATTTGATAGTTGAGGAATGGTTTTGGAGCACTATGCATCAGTACTTTTGTGGAAGAACAGAAACACATTCTATTGAGTGTCAGATGGCTAGAAGTCAGGAACAGTTGGTGTGGCAGCTGCAATATGAACTTGCTGATGGTTTGGCAAGGTCGTTTAGCAATCTCGGTATGCAGGAACAAGCAAGGGAATATACTGAAATTGCTTTAGAGAAACTTCCCAAGTCTTCAGTTAAAAAGAAATGGAAAGTATGGGTTGACCACAAGCTCAACCTGGCAAGGATTGAACTGTCTCTTGGAAACTATTTGAATGCATTATATATCTTGCGTAACTGTTCCTTGACCATTGACAAGGAAATGATAGAAAATGTATACGAAGCCACACAGCCTCACACTACATGGCAGGGTCATGATCTCTCGTTGCCAGGTGGCCACCTGTCATACACTTTACGGCAGAATTATATTTATTCCATTTTCAATATTTCAAAAGTGATAGTTTCTGATGCATATGCAACCAGTCCCATCTTGCATAGAGGCATTGTGACCCATCTTTTGTTTATAACCATTGTGGTTGTTTTGTGCTTGGTGGTGTTCGTGATTCTATTTATTTTTGAGTCAACCATTCTTCTTGTTAATTTTTTTGCTCATGTTGTACCAGTCAGCAAAGGTGTTTAGACAGAATTAGGTTGTATTTCTTTGATCTCACTACTGTCATGTGTGCTTTTTCACACATTGTGGTATTTTTTGCTTATATTTTGCATTTCTATACCATCACATTGCTCACATATCTCAACTATATATAACACCTTACCAACTCCTAACTAAAGTATAGATGTAATTAGTATTTTGTTACTATTATTATGTTTGATAATTTCATATAATTATATACATTATTGATACACATATTAAATAGCATAATCAGCTATACTGGAACAATGAAAAGCTTCTTTATCAGCTGAAACTAGTGCACCTTATAGCATGCCAGATAACTTGCTTAACTGCATGCATGCCTTTCATTTCTATATATTACAACTTGCTATGTATTCACTTTCTAATTCTTGTATGTTGTGCAAAAAACTCAAGTTATGAATTAAATTGTGAATGCATTATACTTTATTGTACATTTATGTATAATTTTGTGAGATACATGTATAGTGGAATCTGCTGTATACATTGAGATTGCAATGGAGGGTATCCACAATATGTAGTCTGGATGAAGATAAATAGCTATACTTGACCTTTGAATTCATCTTTGAATATAACAAAAGGGATTGATGAAGGTGAAGCCACTGTGGGAATTAAACCCATGGAGCTGCCAGTGCTCTATAGCTACTGCTGGGACAAGTGCACTGGTGCATGCCAGTACAACACACTAGTGGCCACCATTACCCTATGTTATATGTCCTTCTTTATTGTAATACCTGCAACAAAGAGTGTGGATCATGCAGGATGTGAGTGCAATTTGTAAACAGAATTAGACGTAGTCTGGCCCTTTGACTGTCACAGTTGTAGCCCATGCCAAAGCCATGCACCTTTGAAATCTGAAGTTTTGTTAAGTGGAAATCATTACACTCTCCACCTTCCTCTGAATGCGGTGAGCAAAGAAATTGTAATAATTACACCTGATGACCTGCTTTAACCTATACTTACCTATCCTGCATTGCACTTCACTGCATTTGCTCATTTACCATACTATTATTAGTAATAACAACATTGATGCATTGTGTACGTAGAAAAGCGAAAGATGTGAAGACTGTTGAGTGGAATATATACATAGGACCTGTCAAGATGAGTGTACCTTCTCAGCTTGTTCTTCTCTGCGGCGGCTGCAGCTCCTCCTGCTTCCCTATAGATGATGCATGAATGTGGGAGTCCAAAATGACTCCATGCATGTTGCATCCCACACGAGGAATTTCCCTTCTGTTCATGGAATGAGGGTAACACATGCAGCCTATTATTATTATTATTAGTAGTAGTATATAGTATATAGTAGTATTTTATATATATTATGAGTGTACATAAGTGAGAGTATATAATTGTTTTACATTATAATAAAATACAATAATAATATTAACCACAATTATAATAATTACCACAAATTCTGACACACAGTGCATATACCCTAAATAGTGCTATATAAAAGTACATTACACCCTAAATGAGTGCACATATGCATGCAAATACTAAAACAGAACAATCAAAGATCAAGAATAATGTCAACATTGACACTGTTTGGGAAGGATGCAATTACTGACGCTGCATTTCTGACCTGGATGGCGATGGAGATTCTCTGCAGTAGATACATGACCGTGCTTCCCCAGTAACCATCTTGAGACATTGGCCAAGCTCCCTTATAGAAATCCCTGGACTTTGAACCCATGGTACTGCGAGTTTCCAGAGCAACTGGCTGGAAAAGATCTAGGTGAGCATACTTTTTGGCCTTCTTTTCTTCAGCATATGCTGCTGCTCCTCCTGGCTCTGTGGCTGTTCTCAGACAGTGTGACTGCGAAACATATCAATATGTGGCATCCCATACTAGATAATTTCCAGCCCTGTTCCCAGGGAACCATGGTCATCTCATCAGGACGCTTCCCATCTGCCAGGTGAAGGCTCTAGCTGAGAGGGGATTTTTGCAGCTGTGAGGGTGTGTTGGATGAGACTATTCACAGTGTTGTGATGCAACAATCTCCCCTGGCTGAATCAACAACTTAGACCATGTCTGAAAAATTGGTCAACATCACTGCTACAGTGTGAACACTGGTGTGGCTGTTCAAGGGGAGCTCCCACTCTCAAACCCACAGCAATCCTGATGGCCTTATCACTGATTCTCAGTCCAAAAGAGGAAATTGGCGGAGCATTCAGCCATGCTCCAGATTCTGCTGAGCCAGCATGCAGCCAGCAGCCAGTAACCTGGAACCTAATTATTACCTGGACCCTAATTATTATTATTATTATTACTATTTTAAGAAGGATACCCCGCCTGTCTCGACCATCTGCTGCTAGAAAGCTCGCCGCCATTATTGAACAAGTTGTGTCTCGTAATGACGTCCCATCCTGGGCTAGGCTTCTCCAATTTCCCAGAAGGTGTCTTCGCCGTCCTGAGCGAGGGGGTAGGCGGTGGAGTTTGGCTTCTTCAGTTAGTAAGCAAGTGTCCGAAGAGAACGGTGATCCCGACGAGTCGTACAGTACTGGAAGCTATGGAAGACGGCCAAATCGCGGAATTCCACGGAGGCATTGGCGGCCAGAGTCAGCAGCAAGTTGGAGGAAGGGGACTACAGAGGTGCAGTGAGGTTGGCTTGTAGCAGGGACACAATAGCAGAGCAGTCTCCTTCCACAATTGAAGCCATGAAACTGAAGCATCCCCCGCGGAATTTGAATACCATCATTGAGGATCAGCCACACCCGGCTCCCTTGGGTTTCACTGTTAATGAAGAATTGATTAGAAGAGCAATCATGTCGTTTCCCAGTGGCTCTAGTGGGGGAACTGATGGTTTGCTGCCACAACACCTGAAGGATCTTATTGGACCTGCAGCAGAGGATGGTGCTGTAAGTGTTTTGAATGCGCTAACTGCCTTGATTACCTTGATTCTAGAAGGTAGAACATCTGTAGCAGTACGCAGTTTATTGTTCGGTGCTAATCTTACAGCGCTCACAAAAGAAAATGGTGGCCTTCGCCCAATTGCTTTGGGAAGTACCATCAGGAGGCTTGCTTCTAAGTGTGCATGCCTTCATGCTCTCAACACCAACCCAGATATCCTGGCTCCCCACCAATTAGGGTTTGGAATTCCCAGTGGAGTGGAAGCAGCAGTGCATGCCACAAGGATTTATTTACACAACCTACCATCCAACAAAGCCCTCATTAAGGTAGATTTTGAAAATGCATTCAACAGTGTCAGGCGTGACAAGATGCTTTATGCAGTGAAGAAGTTCATTCCAGAACTATTGCCATATGTCCACTCAGCCTACTCTACCGAGTCAGTGCTTTTGTGGGAGAAAGTGGAGATCATCTCATCAGAGGGTATACAACAAGGAGACCCTATTGGCTCATTGTTGTTCTGCTTATCCATCTACGACCTTGTCTCTAGTTTGAAGTCAGAGTACAAGATCTTCTAGCTTGATGATGGTACAATAGGAGGCACACTTGAGGACATCTCTGCGGACCTGTCATTCATTGAAGAAGCAGGGGAGCAACTAGGCTTGCGAAATAATGTAGCAAAGTCTGAACTGATCTGTAATGATGGTTTTGATACACAGGATATGCCTGTGCTGGCTGATCTGCAGAATGTTAGTCCTGATCAAGCAATGTTACTGGGGTCTCCTTTGGGGGCTATGTCATTGAAGAAAGTTTTGGATTGCCAAATTAGCCAGCTTCAATTGATAGAAGAACGCCTGCACCACCTCCATGCACATGATGCTCTTACTCTCCTTCGGCATTCATTCTCTGTCCCAAAACTACTACATATTTTGCGTACATCACCAGCTTTTCAGACACCTTTGTTAATTTCTTGGGACCATCTGCTGCTATCCATCTTGTCTAAGATCACCAACCTCAACTTCCATCCAGATAATTCCTGCTGGCTTCAGGCCACTCTTCCTGTCTGGTGTGGTGGACTTGGCATACGAAGGGCCTCCCATCTTGCACCTACTGCCTTTTTGGCTTCAGCTGATGGAGCCCTGTCGCTTATGCTAGACCTGTTACCAGCTCACCTCTCAACAACTCAGTATGAGGAAAGAGATTTTGCTTTGAGGGTGTGGAAGCAAGACCTACCACCCGAGATGCCTGCACCCACTACATCGAGTAGGCAGAAAGTCTGGGATAGGCCAAGGATTGATGCTCTGTTTGACACCATCCTCACACTCTGCAATGATGATGAATCCAGAGCCAGGTTGCTGGCTGCTGGCTCAGCAGAATCTGGAGCATGGCTGAATGCTCCGCCAGTTTCTTCCCTTGGACTGAGAATGAGTGATGAGGCCATCAGGATTGCTGTGGGTTTGAGAGTGGGAGCTCCCCTTGGACAGCCTCACCAGTGTGCACACTGTGGCAGTGATGTTGACCAATTTTTCAGACATGGTCTAAGTTGTCGTTTCAGCCAGGGGAGATTGTCGCGTCACAACACTGTGAATAGTCTCATCCAACACGCTCTCACAGCTGCAAAAATCCCCTCTCGGCTAGAGCCTTCAGGGTTGCACCGGGCAGATGGGAAGCGTCCTGATGGGATGACCATGGTTCCCTGGGAACAAGGAAAGTATCTAGTATGGGATGCCACATGTGTCGATACGTTTTGTCAGTCGCCCCGTCGAAGAGCAGCCACAGAGCCAGGAGGAGCAGCGGCACATGCTGAAGAAGAGAAGGCCAAGAAGTATGCTCACCTGGACAGCATGTATCTTTTCCAGCCAGTTGCTCTGGAGACTTGTGGTACCATTGGTCCAAAGTCCAGGGATTTTCTGAGGGAGCTTGGCCAGCGGCTCAAGATGGTTACTGGGGAAGCACGGTCATGTACCTTTCTACTGCAGAGAATCTCCATTGCCATTCAGGTCGGAAATGCAGCATCTATGATTGCATCCCTCCCTGACAGTGCTAATGTTGACATCAGTTTGATCTCTGACGATTCTGTTTTAGCATTTTGCATGCATGCTTATTTAGGGTGTACTGTACTTTTAGCACTATTTAGTGTTTAAGCACTGTGTGTCAGAATCTGTACATGTGGTATTATTATTGTGGTTAATCTATTATTGTATTTTATTATAATGTAAAGCACTTACGTACACTCATACCATTATTACCTATTCATTGTACAGAATATGAATTATTATTATTATATTCTGTACAATGAATAGGTAATAATGGTATGAGTGTACGTAAGTGCTTTACATTATAATAAAATACAATAATAGATTAACCACAATAATAATACCACATGTACAGATTCTGACACACAGTGCTTAAACACTAAATAGTGCTAAAAGTACAGTACACCCTAAATAAGCATGCATGCAAAATGCTAAAACTTATTATTATTATCATCATTACTATTACTATTATGAGAGTACATAAGTGTTTTACATTATGATAAATGATATATTATTTATACAGTGCAAGTTACAATATACACCACTAATCTAAAGTAAATAATATAATATAATATAATATAAATAAATAAATAAATAATTCCCAGGGACGTTGGCGGCCTTCATGAGCATATGCTAGGTATGGCTTTGAAGTATGGGAGATTTTAACACTTTTAAATGAGACAGAATTTTTAATTAAGTCTTCATTCTTCTACAAGAAGCCTGCAAAATACTAATATAAATGCACATAGGAGAACACTTAATGTATGGTGCATTTATATTGATGCATAGTGGTATCTTGTATATTAATGCAACTGGGCTCGTTGAGACATGAAACTTGGTGGACACATCCAAGTGGTCCACCTTCCTATGTTATTAGCGGGATTTCTTAATTAGTCTCAAAATGGCCAACATATGTGAGGTGTACAATTTATTTAACCAGCCAGGCCCACTCAGTCTTGACACTTGGTGGACCTAGCCAGATAATCCAACTGTTCATGTCATTAGCAGGATTTCTTAATTAGTCGCAAAATGGCCGAGAAAAGCGAGGTTCAATGCATATCCCACCTACCCGGCCCCGCTAAGTCTTGATACTAAGTGGACAATGTTAGATGGCCCATTTGCTCATGTCATTAGCAGGATTGCTTAATTAGTCACAAAATGGAGGCGATGTTCTGAACAATCACATTTTGACACCAATTTGTAGGCATTTGCTGCTATGCTGAAGCAGAGCAGCACCCACATATACACTTGCTCAGTACTATTCAGCCACAATATCCAGCTACTATACCACCACATATATAGATAAATACAAACACCATCACCACTACCACAGTGGAAGTTGCAATGAGTAATATATTATGTGCTACAGCTGCAAGAAAACAGACCACCACATCAGCTAGGCGCTGCTACCACATACTACTACCACCACCACACAGTGCAAGTTACAATATTACGGCCACCACATGCATTCCTAGATGAAAATTACCGCCACCGCCACCACATGGTGCAAGTTTCAATGCATGCATTCAGTATATGCGCCATTGCTCTAGAAAAAACACCACCACCACCACCACCACACAGTGCAAGTTACAATATCGCAGCCACCACCACCTGTGCCAGTAGAGTATCTGCGTCAGTTGGTCATAGAAAAAGACCACCAGTGCAAGTTACAGTAGCCACCACCACATGTGCCAGTAGAGTATCTGTGCTAGTTGGTCATTGAAAAAGACCACCAGTGCAAGTTACAGTGGCACCAGGCCAGCACATGCAAGTTACAGCCGGTCAGAACCTGCACCGCTGCCATTGGAATGCACGCTGCAGCAAGCAATTGTAAGCTTGCCTAAGGGCATGCCATTGAATTGAGGGTGCATGGGAAGAAATTCAATTGCATGCCCTTAGGCAAGTTACAATTGCTTGCTGCAGCGTGCATTCCAATGGCAGCGGTGCAGGTTCTGACCGGCTGTAACTTGCATGTGCTGGCCTGGAGCCACTGTAACTTGCACTGGTGGTCTTTTTCAATGACCAACTAGCACAGATACTCTACTGGCACATGTGGTGGTGGCTACTGTAACTTGCACTGGTGGTCTTTTTCTATGACCAACTGACGCAGATACTCTACTGGCACAGGTGGTGGTGGCTGCGATATTGTAACTTGCACTGTGTGGTGGTGGTGGTGGTGGTGTTTTTTCTAGAGCAATGGCGCATATACTGAATGCATGCATTGAAACTTGCACCATGTGGTGGCGGTGGCGGTAATTTTCCTCTAGGAATGCATGTGGTGGCCGTAATATTGTAACTTGCACTGTGTGGTGGTGGTAGTAGTATGTGGTATATAATTATATAAATAATGCATAATATATTATTATTATTATTCAACATCTATGTAGGACATAGCTGCTAATGCAACTGCAATAATTACAATATATAACTGTATATAATACTGTCAAGGTGCTAGTATATACAATAAATGGAAAAGTTCCTTAAAGTCCATACATGTATACATATTTAAGATTATCATGCCATCTCTGTCTTGGTTGACTTCTTGGTCTTCTCTTGTCAACATCACCCTCATACACCTGCTTAACCAGTCTACTACCATCCAATCCCTCTAGCTCCTCCTTTCACTTATTTTGTCTTTCCATTATCATCATCCACTTGTCCCAGAAACTCACAAATATCCTCATTTCTCACCCTATCAAGTCTTGTAACCCACTCTATTCTTCGCAAACGTACATCATTTCACATGCTTGCAACCTACTTACATGCCTCTTTTGCACTGTCCACGTTTTGCAATCATAGAATAGAGTACTACCATCACATTGAACACCTGCAGTTTCGTTTCCTTCTACAACTCCCTCTGCTCCATTGATATCACTTCTTTTTTGCATTGCACCAACCACTCTCGTCGCAGCCCTAGCTATTCGTTATTCCATATCCTCATCACTCGATCCATCAGCAGAGTGATGAGGATATTGAACAACAATTAGGGGCTGCAATGAGGTGGTGGTTGGTGGTGGAATTATATAGATTATATTAATTTTACGTATTATCATGTTGCAACCATTTAGCTAGCTAAGAAATAATAGCTATTAGCTAGCTAGATGGATAGAAAGATCCATTAAACTTCCTCCTCGGCATCAGAATACCATCTAACTGTCACGCATGCATGCAGCATGCATAACTATGCATATGCCACACGATCACATCGATCACCTGTGCACATAATATTAGCTATGTAAAATTTCAGCCATTTTCTTACGAAACTGAACACAGGTGTTAGTATAAACATTTTGTATTAGTTACTTGTACTGTATTTACTTTATTGTATCAGTATAAAAGGAGCTGCGATTGCAAATTGTCTCGTGACCATATAGGCCTGAGGAGAATGGCGAGAAAGAGGTCGAGAAGAGGAGGGAAGGAAGTGCAACAAGTAGTTGGTGAGTCACTGTAAGTGTATGCTAATTGTAGCTGCTGTTTACCGACCGTAATATTATGGTTTCGAACGCATAATTTTGATAGAGGAAGACTTACTAGTGCATGTAGCTACGTACATGTTTGTACCCTCCGACGACCCAGTGAGACCCGACCAGTGGGCAGCCAAGGAGGCCTTGAGGGCACACCACAGGGAGCTGGTGAAACTTCCGTTGCAGGACCTTCTTCCGGACCTGTTCAGTGACGGCCTCATTACTGTGGAGACGCAGGAGAGAATCCTTCACCCCCGAGCCGTGTTCATCAAGAGGGAAGCAAACCAGCTCATCCTCCAAGATGTCAGGCAGGCTGTCAGCAGCGCGCCTGAATATTTGGACAATTTTCTGAAGTGTTTACAGTCACTGCAGCCAGCAGTGGGCTTATCACAGCGAATCAGAGGTACGTACCCTATGGTAGGGTATAGGGGGACTCTGAACAAGATGGGATTTAGCTACGAACACGGCGCCATTTGTGTCTGTACTCGGTAAAACAGCTACCTTTTTGCACGCAGTTAGCGAAGGAGTCAATGTGCTGACTGACGTTGTGAGAAGCTGTTCCTTTTAGTATAGGCAGAAAGCGGCACCGTGTTCGGAACCCCCAACTTGTTCAGAAACCCCCTACTTTACCTTATACATGAAGTCATGGTGATTCAGAAAATTTATGTAGCTATGTGTAGCTATGTACGATGCATGTCACGCATACACCTGCTAGGGTATACATGACGTAATGCAATGTAAGCAACTGTATCAGCTAGTTAATACAGTGTCTAAGATGGTCACTGAGTTAGGCAGTCACCTCTCTGAAACAGCCAGCCTACCTATCTCCAAATAGTGATTAAGCATTGCAATCTACCTCTGCAGAGTAGCCACCTCTCTATAAAGGTCAGTTAAAGGTGGCTCGTGGGGTGGTTGTCTTAGACAGGTTCTGCTATATAGGTAATGTCAGTTCACCTTGTGGTCATACACCCAGCATTGCTGCTTTGTGCTTTGTAGTTCACACTATCTTCTTTGAGTGATAGTACAGCCACTGTGAGGCATCTATGCAATTCAGTCCCGACTAGTCCAGAGCAGCCAGTGTACCTGCTAGCTGGGGCTGTTTGTGCTTGGAATCATTCAGCCGTGGACGACAGGTACTATTCAAGGTCTTGTGCCTACGTTGGTGATGTGTCTCCAGATGTTGTGGCTCTCACAGATCAGATAGTGCTCCATACTAGGTGATGGTCCATATGTGGATACAGCTGTCTAGTCCCCCCCCCCCCTGGAGTGCTCTCGTCTTAACCTTGTGGAGGGTGTTGGTAAAGCAGCTACATAGCTTGAGCTGATGCGTGCAGACCATTGTCAATGATAGGTCACCTCAAACAACCATAAGTACCAACCGCCTGCAGCTGGATGTTGGAGCACTCCTCACAAGGATTGATGTTAGCAGTAAGTCCCTGAGAAGGACCAGCATGCCACTGTCTGGCACTTTTCTTAGGGTGTAGTGTAGTTGGTCATAGAGCTCATCTTTAGCTGCCTCATTGCTGACATTTGTTGGAGCATACGCTAAAACTGTCCAGCTTCTTTGCAAGTTTGGCAGAGATGAGTCTGTTACTAATGGGCTCCCACTCACCACTGAAAATGAGCACAATTCTTTCCTGTCCACAAGTGCCATACCGTGATGATTGCGTTGTCCTTCCCTTGCATCGGAGAAATAGATATTGTATTTGTTCCATTGACATCATACTCCTCCTTAAGGAAATCTCTGCAGATCTTGGTCTCTGATATATTATATAATATTGCTACGTAAATTGATCCTGTGCCAATTCAAAATCTTGAGAACAGTTTTAGTCTTTAACTCAGGGTTCTTCTTTGATTCAGCTAACTCTCTGACATTCCAAGTGGCTATCTTTAAATTTTTCTTGGGTTAGCAGGCTGTCATCATCAAACGATACTGAATTTAGGTAAAACTACTTGATCAGCAGGTCTAACAACTATTCAAATTAGAAAAGTCAATGCAACTATCCACTAAAAACTGAGAATGTATTGAGTTGTGGTACTTTCTGACAGAGAATCAAATAGACTAGAGGCTTCTTTAATGCCACAATCTGTCCGCCATTTTATTGTTGACCATAACCACCACAATAACTATACACCATCATAGAATTCTTGAGTTTTGTCTACTAGCTGAATGCCTGCCCTTCGGGCAGGTTCTCTGCTTATCGCAAGCCAGTGAGTCGGTGCCTTGCCAGTTTTGAACTATCTGCACAGGTAGCAACGGAGGTTGGCTGCTATAACGACGGTAGAGTTTAATTCGAATGTTTGCCGACAACAAATAAGATCTTCCGTAACCAAAAGTCCCAGAAACCAATAATTAAAAATGGCGTCTCGGCCCGTGGGAAAAAAGGAAGCGCTTTCTTTGGCTGCAGGGCAGCTAGGTTAACGGCACCCCTCTAAGCTCATGTCCCCCCACTCCCTTAACTGGCATGGCTCGTATCAAGTACGCCAATGACTGGTAGTGGAACGGCCGGTCGATAATGTTAACAATGGCCTATCGGCCCGTGGAGAATTGACGAAGAACATCTCCCTTTTCGGCCGCAAGGCAGCTAGGCTAACGGCACCCCGCTAAGAACATGGCCCCTGAGTTCATCATCTGGCACAGAGCGTCTCGAGCCGATTCCCGGGAAGGCGCTAATTTTATGGCTGAACAAACATACATAAAAATTCTAGATCCCGTGAATTATAGTAGGATACACGTACCTGTTATGTACGTACCTATATTAACATACAAATGCATGCACCTGTAGTTATATTATAGCTTACATAGATGTGGATCACATGTTCATCTCGCTCATTAGCGTGATATCCACATTGTTGAAGATTTAAAATTGTTTGACTTGCAATGTAGGAAAATAAGCTGTCTCATCTTATCCTTATGCAAATTATGTTTTTGTATACAAATTGATATATTTACTATTCCTGTGGTTAGTATTTCTTAACTTTGGAACTCCCAGCCTCACTGTTTCTCTCGCGCGCACATGCACCTACCCACCCACCCCCACTCAACCACACACACGCACAATGCCATAATTCACCCAACGCAATACTATTATCTTACAGACACCTTTGCTGCAAAGTGTGCCAACCCTCCTCCTGCTGTGTTGCTCAAAAGTGGTCACAAAAGAAACCTGGTCAATAACTGGGCCTATCTTACAGGTGAAGTATTCTCCATCATTATGCATGGGTACTGTGCGAGATGTCTCAAATATTGTATTATAGTCATATCCTTACCACATTGAATTCAGGGATTATATTTACCTGTTGTCCAGTGTACGTACGTAGTTGTCATTTTATATGTATGTATGTAGTTATGATCCACTGTAAAGTTTCCAAGAATCCACTGTAAAGATTTAGCAAGAAATCTAACTTCCCACTGAACCAGAGCTAGGTATGCATCTGTACATACAACTCTTCACAGGTAAAGCCCTCTTTATGCCAGGATGTGCTGTGTGAATGAATTTGCCCACATGACTGTAGCACAAATCATTGGTGTGGCCAGTCAGAGTGAGTCTGAATTGCAGTCTGAGGACATGGAACTACATACTCACGATCGCGCAATCCAACTTGTCCATTTGTTCATAACTAAAATCCGCTGTAAAGTTTCAGCAAGAAATCTATCTTCCCACCAAACCAGAACTAGGTATGCACCTGTACACACAACTCTTCACAGGGACATCACATCAGAAGCGCTATAGCTCACATGGAAACATTGAACTTCACTGGCCTTCAGAATCAGCCATCATCAAGCTTAAACTTCACAAGCCACTTGCCACATGATGATTTCTTGGCAAGACAAGTTGCAGCTTGTCAAACAGACATTGTCATGTAACATACTTGTGATTTTCTGCTAACATAGAATATTTCTAGCCCTAGGAGGTGGTGACATCATCTCCTTCAGGCCGCTCAACAACCTGTGCATGCGATCTTCATGGCTGATACAGATTTGTACCATGATTGCAGCATTAATATCGTACAATTTGGCATTTCGATCATACTTAATTCTCATGCATGTGTTGTATCTATATATATAACTAGCGGACAGACCTGCCCTTCGGGCAGATCTCTCCGCGTGCTCGGTGTATGCCAGCTGGTCAGTAATGCCATTGCTACTCAGGCCTCAGCTAGTAATGCACTGGCTGGTCATGCATGCTCTGGCAAAGGATAGTCCAGGCTAGCTTGGTGATGTCAGTGTGACTGACCTACCATGTGTGCATGCAATTTATATGGAAGATCACCGTAGACAAACAATGGATAGTTGTAAGAAGCTGATGGTTTCTGTGTGTGAGACAACCCCCCTTTCCTTTTTCTCATCATCGAACGGCATCGCGCAAGCTTGGGTGTAATCCTCGCACCTGCGCGAACGCCTAGGATACAGCATACTTTCTTCCAAGATCCAAGATGGCCGACGGTCGGTTCATCCTGGGTTATCGCCGCGCGTTCCTCGGCAGCAGCTTATTTTAGCACGTCTACCACCTTATATTGATGTGAGGTACAGCGTGCGACAGTTGGGAACGTTTGGGCGCTTTTCGTCGACGTTCGCGGGAGGAGTTCGCGAACAACGGTTGGGTTCTTACTTTGTATTGGCAGCATAGGAGCGTGCGCGGAAAACCGTATATTTTCTCCTTAAATCCAAGATGGCGGACGGTCGTTTGGAGGTTTTTCGCCGCGCACTCCTCGGCAGGGGCTTCTTCGCGCACGTCGCCCCGCTTAGATCGAGACCGGGTGTGGCGTCCGTAATCTGGGAAAGTTTGGTGTCCATGCGCCGTTGCTCGCGGGAGGAGAAGGTTGTTCGCGAAGTCCTCCCGCGAGCGTCGACCAATCATGACCAAACGTTCCCAGCCGTGGCACGCTGTACCTCACATCAACATAAGGTTGGTAGACGTGCTAAAATAAGCTGCTGCCGAGAAGCGCGTGGTGAAAACTTAGGATGAACCGACCGTCGGCCATCTTGGATCTGCGAAAAACGCACAGGACCCCTCTACAGGACGCACTAGGACCCCCTACTGGAAGCACTCGACCACTTTAAAGTATACAGCTGGACCCTCCTACAGGGCTTGCCGAAGGCGGGGGCCTTGCAGCTAGTCTTATTATAATAAACGTAACGCATGTTTTCAATGTTTAGGATATACTCCTTCAATTCTGGGCAGAACGTCATGAAACATGGTAGGATTATGAAGAGTGTATAGAATAGTGAGAGTAACCTGGTCCAGCTGAAATTTGGCTTAAAGTCGTTCCGTCCGAGTTTTTGCCACTTTTACAGTTGCCGCCACGTCTAAGAGATAGGGAAAAGATTGTGAATTGTTGTTCGAAAACTCCTCCTTCAATTTTCTACCAATCTTCACCAAACTTGGAAGAGTATATCACAGCAATACGGGGGGGTGACCTAAGGTAGTTAGCGCCTTCACCACTGTGCTCCGTTAGACGAAACGAATTGATTGACGAAATTCTGTATGTATGAATATTTATGGAGTGAGTCTATGGAATGCTCCCAACTGAATGGATAGTTTTGATTGGTTAAACTCTCAGATTATAAACCATAGACTGGGAACCCACCCGAAGGACGAGCACTCAGCTAGTCTGAATAATAGAGAGCTTTAGCATAGCGTAATGACGTTGCGGTATCCCATGGATACCTTGGATATTGTACCGTTATTACGATGCCTTCAACGTGTTTAGCATAAGGTAATTTGGTAAAAACAGTATAAATAGTAATATGGCGGCACAGAACTCACGTATTGACCGATTACTTGCCAAAGCCAGCAAGAAGACAACGAGCAGGAATAAGATGTCGCCCTTCGCAATTGAGTGCAAGAAGCAGCTAGACCGGTAGCGACTTCCACCGCAGCAGGTAACACTATACAGGGAGTTTTGTTCGTGTCTGACGAACACGTGAAGCAGGAGTATGTCGTCAGCAATACTAAATGGTACAGATGAAGCTGTGTGTATCATTGTAAGAAGAGCGACAGCCGTATAAACTAGAGGAAACTCCGCAGAAGAAGCAGGAGGCATTGTTGAAAGCACGCTCGTGCTGACAAAGCTGGATACTTGCTTATAGTTTACTGGTAAAGCATGCGTAACTACGCTGTGCGCCGCTCGCTGGCTGAGTAGGGGCATGCGCACAAACGCTGTAGAAGTACCTAGGACGTTCACAAACACTGAAAAGATGGTGACGCTTATACCATAAAAAGCAACGATATAATTCGGTTCTATCTTAAAATACAGAAGCATTTTAACGTACTTCATGATTGTGCAATAACTTATTGCAAATTGTATCGTTTTACGCTATGCTAAACCTCTCTAATGTGATAAAATCACACGGTTTAGGCATCCTATGTAAAGTGACTATCTAGCAGAGGACATACATGACCCACATGCATGCACACGGTATAGCATGCATGCATATTGCAGACTCAAGTGCTGACTATAGCAAAATGTACCATAATATATTATTTTTCATGCAATTGCAAGTGTGCATATTGATACAATTGGTCTGCTTCTTCTATGCAGCTGTGTTTGCCGGAATTGCCTACCTGTGTGTTTTTGTTTATGCCCTTTGGGTCTATCTGCCGCACACTGCTGAAATGCACAGGACAGGACTGCCACAGAAACCTGATCACTTTGTGAACAGGGAGCAGGAGCTGGAGATGATTATGGAGAGTGTAACTGGTAGTATTTCACATCGTTCTCGTATTATCACAGTTACAGGCTCTCCAGGGTATGGTAAGACCACTTTAGCCAATGTGTGTTGTCATAGATTCGTGTCACAAGGAATTCCAGTTCGCTATGTGGACTTACAAGATGTGTGCACAATCAAAGGAATCGTTGTTAAGATATTGTATGCAGTAGGCTCAACTGTTCGTGAGCCCAGCATGCAGCAGCTCAGCCTGTGGGCAAGTCAAAGGCAAAATGGTGCGCTGGTGCTTGTGCTGGATAATGTTGATTGTTTCACTCTGTCTGGTGACGAACTGAAGAAGAAGTTTAGTCATCTGATCAAAGATTTCATTGTTAAACCATCACTGGCCATTCACGTTATTCTAACTACTCAGTACCACCTCAGCTACATAGACAGTTTTAAATTGGTTGAGCTGGATAGGTTATCTGAAACCCATGCTAAGGAACTTCTCCTCTATCGTAATCCTTCCTTAACTGCGAATGTGACTACCACCCTAGCATATTTTACAGATGGCAATCCTCTTGCTTTGCAAATTTTGTCTGCATTGCTACATATGTCAAATGCTCCTCCGATCCAAACACTTTTGAAGGAAGTGCATTTTGACCCTGTGAAAGCGCTAAGCCCTGACAGCATGCATGAAAAACTCAATCATGTCCTTAAAGTGGCAATTAGCTATCTCTCTGATGAAGACCGCCAGTGCTTTCTAATTGTCTGTCAGTTTCCAAGTTCCTTTGATGACGCATCAGCAACAGTTGTATTATCTCACTTTGTCAATGAAAGTGAGTCCACTTGCCTGAGACATTTGCAGGATCGTTCACTGCTGGAGTACAATAGAAACACTCAACGATATGCTGTGATCCCCTTGTTGAAAGTATTTGTTAATAGCACATCACGGCAATATAGGGAGATGGCGAGTCAGTTTATCCCAGTGTATGCCAAACACCTGCTACATACTGCCGTAATGAAACAGTCACTATCTGAAGTGCATCTACAGAACTACATGAAGGCCAACTTTTTGGGAATACAATATTTGATGAATAGATATAGCCTGAGTAATAATGCATTAATATTCACAAACGTGGACATCATTCTTCCATTTGCTCTGTCTACTTTTAACATCTTACCTCTTCTGCAACCAGTCGATGTTGTAGAAGGGTTTTGGTTCTCTGTACAGAAAATGACTTGGAATTTCATGAGTAAAGGTTTTGGAGGACAGTGCAATGAATATTTGGAAGAAGCCATTGAATTTGAATCGTTGCTTGCTGATTATATGTTAAATGCTCACAGGAATAATACATTGGGGGTAACTAGACTATCCAGAAGGGCTCAATCTGTACAATTTGACAAGCTTCACCTCCTTGTTGTCTCCAACTGTACCAAATCAATCACTTTGCTCCGTTACCTGGGACATTTAGCCAAGTGTAGTCGGGATGAAGGAGTGTATCAGAACATATTGAAGGCAATCATGAAACTTGCCTCAAGCAAGAATAATTCTACCATTGATGCAGATTATGATATAGGTGTAATTTACTTTGACTTGAATGAGTATAGTCTTGCAGTAGAATTTCTGAACAGATCGTTGATGAACAACCCAGGAACTCAGCAATTGGATGCTGCCAGGACAATGGTGTTGTCTCTGCAAAGGAATGGTCAATACAAATTAGCAGTGGACACTGTAGCATGGCTAGTACCTTATTTATTGGAGCAAGTCAATTTGGATATTTATAATGCCACACAGCATCCCCAGCCACTATCAGTGTTCCTGAATCACCTGGAAACTGTTGACTTTGATCATTATGAGGATATTGTGCAAAATGCTACGGAAGTGCTGTCTAGAATTACTGACAGATATTTTGCAATTTTTGATCTCCCAATAGCTGTGAACAACACTGTGCTGTCTTGGTCCTTGTTGCAGAATGCATCTGATGTGCTCTTAACGGCTTTGCAGAACGTCAATGTTGTTTCCTCCAGTCCAACAATCATGCACTACAAAGAATTCTGCCATGAATCTAATGAGTCAAGTAGGGACTCCCTGTACCAACTGATAAGGAAGAGTATGTGCTTGGAAATTGTAGAATCTGATAATGTAACCAGACATTTGCAGGTGCTCTGGCACTTCGAGCTCTATCGTACTAGAGTTATTTGTGACTATTCAAAAGCCTTCCTGAAAGCTATTCTGAGTGCACAATATCTATTGAATATTACTAGTGAAAGTGCAGAAGACAAATCCGAACTAGCGACCCGAAAGTGCAATTCATTACTAGAGTTCGAACAGGACATAAAGAAACTACATGCATGCAAGATATTTGGAACAGGCTCTGTTGAGTGTCAAATGAGTAGAAGTCAGGTTCGGTTGTTATGGCAGATGCAGTATGAACTTGCTGAAGGCCTGGCAGTGTATTTTGCGAGCTTTGGTGTACTAGAACAGGCAAAGAAATATACTGAAATTGTTATAGAGAAGCTTCCTCAGTCTTCAGTTGAGAGAAAATGGAAGGTAATGGTCGACCACAAGCTAAATCTAGCAAGGATTGAGCTGTCTCTTGGCAACTATTGGAATGCAGTATATATTCTGCGAAACTGTTCATTGACCATTGACAAAGAAATGATTGAAAACATCTACCAAGGCACACAGCAAAGTACTATGTGGCAAAGTTATGATGTTTCTCTTCCAGAAAGCCAATTTGCTGTACTAGTGCATAATTATGTTTTCAATACATCAAAACTGCTGGCTGCAGTAGTTTCTGGTACAGTGAGACTCATCTCACAAACAGGGGATGTGATCACTGGCAGCCATCTTCTTTTTGCAGCCATTGTGGCCCTATTGTGGTTATTGGTTTTCATGACTATACTAATTCTTGGGTCAACATTGTACTGTGTTCAGTTTATTTGCTTATGCTGTTCCAATAAGCATAACTGTTTAAGCAAGATTACATTATATTTATTTGATATTATTACTGTCATGTTCGCATTTTCACATGTTGTGTTATTTTATGCTTATGCTTTGCATTTCCATACCTCTATTCTGCTCACATATCTCAACTATATATGATTGATGAGTACATGGAAACACCACACTGAACACCTAACATAATTACTATAACTTTGTAAGTAGTTGTATTGTATGTTCTCTGTATGTTTATGTTTTGATACTAGAAGTACACAATAACTAGTTTATACCGATATTACCTTATCCTTAACTATATTGTGAATTTGCTTATAATATTATTCATTGTATATTCTTGCATGCTGTGTAAAATGCATGGCTGTGTTAATTGTACTGGATGTATCTGTATATTGAGCACTAATGTAAGTCATGACTCAAGAGAACAGGTAAGGAATAGAAATTTGCCACCAACCTGCAGAATCCAAACCTGGGACCTATGCTGTAACATGGAGTTTTCAGCCATGGGGCTAACCAATTCGACATTGACAATTTGCCCCTCCTAGCTCGTGTAGCTTGACCAGAATGATCGCTTTATTCTGCTAACCTGCCTGCATGTGTAATATTCTATGACATAATTTACTCTGTCAGTTTTATTATTGGTATGATATGTAGATTACACTTGTTGTATTAGTAGTATACCTAGCTATAGCTATATAGATACATAAATTTATATCTACAGCTTATCAGACGTCACACTAAACGTCTATTTGGGAATGTACCCAATAAAAATGGCTACTTCTATCTTAATGTAGTAGTGCATAACAAATTCCTTTACAATTAAAAGGGATTTAGGAATGGCCAGCAGAAAAAGCACAGAAACAAGCAACAGATTTGATATACCACATTGCCGTGAAGTTTGCTATGCATTCCTAATTTCCTTGTGCAGCTACATGGGCCCAAATGTCTAGCTAGCTAGTCCCATGTAGCTGTACCAGGAATTAGGAATGCATAGCAAACATCACGGTAATGTGTACATGACAAAGTGTAAATTCATTTGTACATACAGTCATGGAAAGCTGCTATGATATGGAAAGTATAGATCCACTGTCCAAGATGTTTTGGAGTATTCAGTGCTTGGAATTTGCTAGCAACATATGCGTTATGACGTGCATCGAGCTAGAGTCCTTTGTGACCATGTGAAAGCCATGATGAGAATTATGCTTAATGCAAAGACGTATGCCATTGCACAAAACCGATCCCAAATGAGGACTGAAGTATTTCGATTATTGGTGGACATGAAGTTTCAGGTACAGAATGAATGTTTGTGGTGTTAAGGAAACAGTATCTGTTGAATGTCAGATGTCTAGACGTCAGGTGTGGTTGTGGCAGATGCAGTATGAACTTGCTGATGGCCTGGCAGCATTAATTCTTTTACAAACTTGGCATATGTTAGAACAAGCAAAGAATTTTATGGACATTGCTTTAGACAGACCTCCCAAGTCTTCAGTTGAGATGAAATGGAAGTTATTGGTTCACCATAAGCTCAATCTAACAAAGATTGAACTGCATGTGTCTAGGGCAACTACTGGAATACAGTATAACATTCTACATAACTGCGTGTTCTTTGACCATCAACAAAAAAATGATTGAGGCTGTTGATCAAGCTGCAGAGCCTACTTGGCAAAGCCATGATCTCTCTTTGACTTCTGGCCACTTTTCTGTATTCGTGTATCTGATTCAGTTTTATCTTATTTTCAGTGCATCAAAGCTGCTGGCTGCAGTTGTATCTGGTGCAGCTAGACTCATCTCACATACAGGCGCTGTGATCACCGCTAGCCATCTTCTCTTTGCAGCTATTGTGGCTCTATTGTGGTTGTCCATGTTCACAGTTCTAATTCTGATTGTTTCAGCAGTGTATTGCATTAAGTTGATTTGTTCATGTTGTTCAGGTAGACATAATTGCTTAAACAATAATTATTAAATTGCTTTCTTAGATCTTGTCGTTGTAATGTGTTTCTGTTCACATGTTGGCATATTTTCTGCTTATGCTCCGCATTTTCATATGCTAGTGTTCTGCTCCACAATCTTCACTTTATCTAAATGAGCAGAATGGAACAAGTGCTTCACTGAGCCACTTATTACATTTTGTTTCATTCACTGCACCTACTTTAAAGTTGTAGGAAATTCATGGGTGTTCATTTTATTGCACGTATAATTATTATATATAACATTGCTTAGTAGTACTTACTTTCAAATGATCATGATAAGGTGGTTGTGTGTCCTAGTGCTCCCCATCCATGTGCTCCTTATTGGGCAATCACTGAGAACTCAGCATCAGACTTGCATGCAGCATGATAGGCTTGTGTGGAATGTGTGTATACTTGCATCAGCTTTGAAGTTCTGAACATTACATATAACCATGCATGGTTTGTATTGGCATGAGTTAGTGCCTATCATTTTGCTAAAGCGTCTTATGGGCTATAGTGTTATCTTTCAGGCTGCAGTACGGCTAGCAGATATACTGCACCAAGTTAATGGCAAACACACAGAGGCAGGGCAGTACTTTCAGGAGGCACTCGATTGGCTTCCTTTTATCCATGCTGATGCAGATTTTATCTTTAGTTTCGAAGAGTTTGCTGTAGGTCATCTTATGTCAATAAATAATGAAACCAGCCTGTACATAACTTTGCTTAAACACTGTGGTCAGTGGGCTGAGCTGGAAATGTCTCGGCCTGTTTGTGCAGTGCGATGTATTTTGGATTTGCCTTACAATCCACCTGTTTTGAGTAGTACAGGCTTAACTGACACAGATTTCTCGAGCTCATTAGATCACATTCTGGGGATTGGAAGTACAGCAGTTTCTAAATTTCTGTATAGTATATACATGTTTACATGCAGGCTAGCCTTTTTCTATGCCACCAGCATTTTTATTCTTCTTGCAATCCTAATTGTCTCTATTGTACTTCTAATCTTGGTCTGCATGTATTGCATTCCATAACAACCATCACGATTGTTACTTTAATGTTTACTTTCATTGGATACTCTGTTCTGCTTCCCCTATACTGTGTTCACTATTTTTGTTTTATGTTTTCATGAAACACAAGCCCTGGATACCTTGCAAAAGGCCTATATAGGCCTGTTGTTGCAAAACCCATCATTAATGAATTTTGGTACTTTCTTATAAGCATACTGCTCTGCACTGTCATTGCATTTTTGTTGACTTATATTGGAATATTTTTAATGTAGCACATTCCAACATTATAGAATTCAGCACTAGGCCCTACCATAATATGACCATGAACACTCGAGATGAATACTTTTATGACCGATACTCGTAGCTGCTGACGTTACCTATGCATTAATCATTATGCAAAGGGTAATTCCCCTGCACCAATAGCCACTGCCACTATATAATACTATAGAGCTTCAGTACATCAGTCTGTAAAAGTAGGGTACACATGCATGTGCGTACTTAAACCCTTTGGACCTGAAGGCTTAAGAGACGTTTGCAATTCAGCGAATTAGCTATAGCACTATGTGACACGTGAACTTGCATGAAACAAATGCAAGGTAAGATGGCTGTGCTCATTTGTATGAAGGCAGCTGCAGGTTGACTGTGCATGAATTGGCATGCATATGCGCAGCTTGGCTGCACGCGTACGGCCATGCATGCATATGAATTATATAATAATCATATGCACATGCAGTCTATCTGCAGCCACGTACGAAGCCACATATGGAGAGTTAATCACGTGATCGGTGATCGAAAAAATGGCGAGAACTCGAACGCTAGAAGAATGGAAAGGAATGAACCAAGCAGTAGCTGGTGAGTTTCAGAAGCTCGTTAAGCCTTCATTTATTAATATAATAATTATGACATGTATTGCAGGTGATTAAAGTGAAAGGAAATGTATACTGTATGATGTACACAGTTGATCGCGATCAACGTTACCATACGTAAGAAACTAGCTAGCTACGTGGCTAGATAGCTAGCTACGTATGTAGCTATGTAAAATTCTCTGTTGTTCCCTCTCTAAGACGCTCCAGTGCCACCTGGGCAGTGGCCATGCGCGTGGGCTGCCAAACAGGCTTTACGGGAACACCACAGGGAACTGGTGAAGCTGCCACTGCAGGATCTCCTTCCGGACCTCTTCTGTGACGGCCTCATTACGGAGGAGACACGGGAGAGAATTATACACCCACGGGCGGTGTTTGTTAAGAGGGAAGCGAATGAACTCATCCTCCACGACGTCAGGGAAGCTGTCAGCAACCGATCTGAATGCTTGGACAGATTTCTTAGTAGTTTGCAGTCACTGCAGCCAGCAGTGGGTTTGTCACAACGAATCAAAGGTATGCTTATGATGGTATCAGATGCAGGTGTTAATGGTGTTAACAAGTGCCCCTAGCTCCTATGTTGGGGAACCTTGGAGGGTTTGGCCTTTTCTGATGAAATTGTGAGTGTGATCAAGAGCAATCATTGTGATCCAGTTGAATGATAGTCATGATTAAATGGCAATATTGCTAGTTGTGATTAAATGGCAATATTATGGAGGTGTGAGTATGAATGATAATACTTCACATTATGGGGCATCTCACAATGCATCTCTACTAGGTGATTACTCCAGCTGTTAAAAGTGTCATCATGAGAATTGTCTAGCTAATAATGAAACTACACACCAAAGAAGATCGGAAGCAAATAGCAGATAGTGGTTACTGGTAGGAGCATATAAGATGGTTAAGCCTTGCTTGAGTTATTGTATTCCTGCACAGGTGAGACTTACAGTGACGTAGAGTAAGACACTTATACAAACCATTTGCCATGTGTGGGGAGACGTGAATGATCTATGTCGACATGTGGTGTCATGCTGCAATAGCTGCATGCTGTTGTAACCAATTAGCATGTAAGCGAAAACCACTTTAGTTAACATGCACGAAGAGCGTTTAACCATTGGCAGTGTAAAAGTAAGCAGTGCTGTACGTACTTGATATGATCTTCTATTAAATTATTCTTATGCATGTATGTAGCTGTGTAGTTAGATGGGGTAGAATTGCAAATTTGTTGAGCAGTTATGCTCCATTCAGCACATCTGTTACCCTCTGGCCTGACCCAGTAGGAGGTGCCCATAGGCTGGGTTTGCCTGCAAATAAAAGGTTGCTCCTGCCTGACTTTGATATGTAAATATTTTTCAGTTCATGACACACCTCCAAACTTTGACCTCACTTCACACCGTACTTAAGTAAGGTACTTATATGAATCATCAGGTATTGCTATAATACCATCAAAAGTAAACTGTGGTTCATTTAGCTGAGTACATTGATGAACTGAAGTGACAAATGCCTGATGAAGATGAGGCATTTGCTGATGATCATTAACAAATGAAAATACTGGTTGCATAGTTTAGTGGCGTGATTGGCATTCTGACAAGAGTTGGGAAGGAAAATACCTGCATCAGTACACTTGTATATTCATAAATGCACATGCACAGTGTGGGCATGCACGTACAGTGCACATATTGCATTCCTTTGTCATGCATGTGTATACAGATTCCTTTGATGCAAAATGTGCTAGCCCACCACCAGCTGATGTCCTACGGAGTGCTATTGGAAGAAAACAATTCAGTCAGTGGGCATACTACACTGGTAATGTATTGTCAGATGACTGCTTGATGTATAAACAATACATGCTTTTAGTTAATACCATACTGATTGGCTGTTAAACACACCCTTCTTATAAGCTCATATCCTCTGGTAAGCACACATCTCTTTACCGTTTTTACCCTATCTGTTAGGCGCATAGTGATTTCAAGGGTTCACCCCTTCTATTAGGCACATAAAATGACTCCCTGGTAGCCTAGCCACTTGCCTGAAGTGTAATAACTAGTAAAATAGAGCTTAAATGAGAACTCACTTACTGGGCTATGCAGCAGCCATGTTTGCATCTAATTATTATTTCTTGACCCATTAGTATGTTAAGCGCATATGCTTTATTAGGTGCACAATAATTATTTCTATCCTGCCAGTGTTGTAAGTGCATGCGCTTATCAACCGATCAGTACGGTATTATTATGTTTAATATATATATTAAATGGAGTGAAGGAATAGCTTTGTCATGCATACACACCTCCCTTTACCTGCATCCCCACTCCGAATTTGTGTTCCTCTGACATATATACTAGTCCTCTTTCAAAGTACTGAGGCATTCCTAAAACCTAAGATGCCTCTGCCTCATCTTCACTCCTGCATACTGGCAGACAATGCTAAGAAGCAAAAAATGGAATGGAATGTCATCACTTAATTGGCATTCCATGGATGACTGAAAGGAATGTAATCTAGAAAATGGGTCACTGTTGAAGCTTTTGTTTGCATGCATGCCTTATTCATACAAGCATGCCCCACATGTGTGTGCAATACCTTACAATGCACTGCCAGATGAACATGAAAATCACCATGCATGGATTTTCTTTATTTTCTATTATACGTAGCTAGAGATACAGTAGATCTGCATGCTCAATGTATAATTCACTTAGTGCAACCTGCCATGCATCTGGATTAGCCAAGGTTGCATGTGGGCACGTGGAGGGTGCAAAAATGAAAGATTAGTTATGAAATGTAACCCACATGCAGATAATATGCAAGTTTCCCACTAGACACAGTTGCATACTTCTACAATGAATATTATTGTGTGCCTGATATGTCATATGCACGGTTTTCCAATAGTATACTTCTGCTTTGTCTGGCTAGCTAGACTGACCCAGTAAGAGCCGGATGTGCAGAAGGGAAGGGATGGTCTAGCAGGCTTAGCGACTAGTTCACACCTTTGAGTTATCTACATCACACCTTATATTATACAGTTTGCATGTGTAACTGTAACTGTTGCCATCCTGAAAATGGAAAGGGGGACAATTGCTTTTTGCAGTTGGCCACTGTGAGGTAATAGATTGAAAGGGTAATCACTGGGTATTACGCCTAGCCTACCAACTACGCAGTATTGGTGTCTCAGTTGGTAAGGGGGCACAAAGCCCTATTGAGGTGGCACCCAGTGATTGCCTCCCCCAAGTCGTCCAACAAAGATGGAAGAGCCACAGACAGCTGTTTCGCCCTAATTGGGGCTCATCACTGTGGCGTACTGATGGTTGATGGTTGGATGACTGGCTGTTTCCGTATCCACCACAAGTTAAACACTTGTGGTTTCAACAGAAACAGACAAATGAGCTCGAGGCTACATGTATAGTCATCACGACTCAAGCATTGTTGAAAGTGGGACAATTGCTTTTTGCAGTTGGCCACTGTGAGGCAATATATTGAAAGGGTAATCAATCTATTGCCTCACAGTGGCCAACTGCAAACTGCAACTGAGACACCAATACTGGTGTAGTTGGTAGGTTAGGCATAATACCCAGTGATTACCCTTTCAATCCTGAATATTGTTGCCACAAATTTGTGGCAAATGCATCTGAATGCTCAAAAAAGTGTGAACTAATCGCTATCCCTGCTAGACCGTTCCTTTCCTTCTAAGCGCCAGGGCATAACTGGCACTGTCTAGAGAGCCAGACTATCCTCTGCTTTGCCTGTGCAACCATGATTGTTGGAGTTATTTCCCTACTTTGCGTTTGCACTTAATATAATTAATATAATCTCTGCTTCTCCTATGCAGCTGTCTTTGTCGGCATTGTTGCCTTCGTGTGTATTTTTGCTTATGCCTTTTGGGTCTATCTACCACGATCTGCTGAAATGCACAAGACAGGACTGCCCCAGGAACCTGATTACTTTGTCAACAGAGAGCAGGAGCTGGAGACTATTTTGCAGAGTGTCACTGGTAGTGTATCACAACGTTCTCGTATTATCACAATTACAGGCTCTCCGGGGTATGGTAAGACCACTTTAGCAAAGGTCTGTGCTCATAGATTTGTGTCACAAGGAATTACTGTTCGCTATGTGGACTTACAACATGTGTGCGATATCCAGGGTATTGTTAGTGAGATTTTGTATGTGGTAGGATCAACTGATAGATACCCAAGCAAGATGCAGCTCAGCAGGTGGGCAAGGTGGAGAGCTAGTAGTGAACTGGTGCTAGTGCTGGACAATGCTGATTGTTTTACTCTGTCTGGTGAAGGACTGAAGAAAGAGTTTAGTAACCTGATCAAAGACTTCATTATTGAACCATCCCAGACTATTCATGTTATTATTACTACCCAGTACCAGCTTGGCTATATCCATAGTTTTCAACTAATTGTTCTGGATAGGTTCTCTGAATCCCATGCTAAGGACCTTCTCCTCTATCGTAACCCTACCTTACCTGCCAACGTGACTACTACCCTTGCCAATTACACGGATGGTAATCCTCTCGCTTTGCAAATATTGTCTGCATTGCTACATAAGCCCAATGCCCCTGGAATCGTAGTGCTTCTGGAGCAACTGCGTTTTGATCCTGTCAAAACATTAAGCCGTGATGATGTACATGAAAAACTCAATCATGTGTTCGAGATAGCAGTGGAGTATCTATCTGAGAAAGATTACCAATGTTTTCTAGTTGTCAATCAGTTTCCAAGTTCATTTGATGAAGCATCAGCATCAGCTGTTTTGATTCACTTTCTCAATGAATCTGAACCTGCTTGCCTTGGACATTTGTTGGCTCATTCACTACTGGAATACAACCGAAACAGTCAGCGATATGCTGTGATCCCATTACTCAAAACATTTGCTGCAGGTGTTAATATAGCACAGCAGTATAGCATGATACAGAGACAGTTCTTCCCAGTATATGCAAAACAACTGCTTCGAATGGCCATAGAAAGACAGCTTTTATCTGATCTTTTAAACTTCCTGAAGGCCAACTATGTGGGAATACAATATCTGATTAATGGATACGTCAGTCTGAGTAAAAATGCATCAGATTTTAATACCAGTCTGGACCTTCTTCTTCCATTTTCTTTGTCCACTTTTGATATGTTGCCCCTTCTACAGCCTGTAAACAGTGTGGAGATGTTTTGGTTCTCAGTCCAGAACTTCACATGGAATATCATTAATGAAGGCTTTGAAGGACATTGTGATGAATTTTTTGAACAAGCCATTGAATTCGAAACACTTCTTGCTGACTATTTGTTAAGTGCAGGCAGAAATAATACAGTAGAAGCAGGTAGACTGTCAAGTCGTGCACGAATGATATCTGAGCAATTCATCAAGCATCAGGCCCTAATTGCCTCAGACTGTATAGAAACAGTTACTTTACTAACGTATTTGGGACATGTGGCCAAGTATAGTAGAGATGAAACAGTGTATGAATACCTGTTAAAAGCAATAATGCATCTTGCCTCAAGCAAGAATCAATCTTTTGTAGATGCAGACTACAATATTGGGATAATTTACTTTGAAATGAATGAGTACCATCTGGCAGTTGAATTTCTGAACAGATCTTTGACTAGCAGCCAAGGGAATCAACGCTTGAATGCTGCTAAGACAATAGTGTTAGCACTTCAAGGAAGTGGCCAACAGGAATTAGCAGCAAACACTGCAACTAGGCTAGTACACTATTTATTGGAGCAAGCCTCTTCAGAATTTCACACTGCAAGGCTATCACAGTTTCAACATGGTGTCAGAAGTTTGAATTATGAGACTGTATTGCAAAACGCTACAGAAATGCTTAATAGATATGCAGATAGCTTCTTTACAGCTATAGATATTGCCATTACTGTGAACAAGACTGAACTGTCCTTGAGTTTGTTGCACCATGTATGGGGTATATTCTTTAATGTGAAAAATCCCTTGCCTCCATCAATTCGAATCTTCTTCGAACACTGCCTTGAAGAGCCAAGATATTCATTTTTGCTTCAACAGATTTGGGTGGATCAATGCTTGGAAATTGAACGTAGCATGACTAGAGAATCTCTAGTATTTATGCAGTTTACTATGTATGAAACAAGAGTTAGATGTGATGTTTTACTAGCCTGTACAAGACCTAGCATTCTTCAGCATGCAAAAGATTATACTGCGGCTCAAAGGATGTCAAGACTAATGACAAAAATGTTTAATAATTTGGTAGATATGGAAGGGTTTTGGAGCAATTTATGTGTAATAATGGAAACAGATTCTGTTGAGTGTCAGATGGCTAGAAGTAAGGTACAGTTGGTGTGGCAGCTGCAATATGAACTTGCTGAAGGTTTGGCGAGGTTGTTTACAAGTCTCAATATGCTAGAAAAAGCAAAGGAATATACTGAAATTGCTTTAGAAAAACTTCACAAGTCTTCAGTTAAGAAAAAATGGAAAGTATGCGTTGATCATAAGTTCAACCTGGCAATGATTGAGCTGTCTCTTGGCAGCTATTGGAATGCAGTGAATATCTTGCGTAACTGTTCCTTGATCATTGACAAGGATATGATAGAAAATGTATACAAAGCCACACAGCCTCACACTACATGGCAGGGTCATGATCTCTCGTTGCCAGGTGGCCACTTGTCATACAATATATGGCAAAATTATATCTTTTCCATTTTCAATATTTCAAAAGTGATGGCTTCTGTTGCATGTGCAACCAGTCCCATCTTGCATAGAGGCATTGTGACCCATCTTTTGTTTATTGCCATTGTGGCTGTTTTGTGCTTGTTGGTGTTCACAATTCTATTTATTTTTGGGTCAATCATTCATCTTGTTAAATTTATTTGCTCATGTTGTACCAGTCGACAAAGCTGTTTAGACAGAATTAGGTTGTTTTTCTATGATCTTACTACTGTTATGTGTGCTTTTTCGCACATTGTGGTATTTTTTGCTTATATTTTGCATTTCTATACCATTACATTGCTCACATATCTCAACTATATATAGCACCTAAGTCCTTACTATAATATGTTTTGTAAGTTCATATAATTATATACATTATAGGTACACATATTAAATAACATAATCAGCTATAAGCTTCTTTATCAGCAGAAGTAAACCTTATACCGTGCCAAATCACTTGCTTAACTGCATGCCTTTCATTTCTAGTATATTACAGCTTGCACTGTATTTGTTACTAATTCTTGCATGTTGTGCAAAAACTTTAGTTACGTATTAAATTGTGTATTATAATTTATTGTACATTAATGTATAACTTTGTGAGATACATGTATAGCGGAATCTAATTAAGCTACTGTATACATTGAAACTAATGGAGGGTATCCACAATATGTGGTCTGCATGAAGATTAATAGCTATACTTGACCTCTGAATTCATCTTTGATTATAATATCAAGCGGGATTGATGAAGGTGAAGCCACTGTGGGAATTAAACCCATGGAGCTGCCAGTGCTCTACTGCTGGGACAAGTGCACTGGTGAAAGTCTATATAACACACTAGTGGCCGCCATTACCATTGTTATATGCCCTTCTATTATTGTTGTACTACCTAGCTTGCATGCAACAAGGAGTGTGGATCATGCAGGATGTGAGTACAATTTTGTATTAAACAGAACTAAATGTAGTCTGGCCCTTTAGCCGTCACAGCTGTAGCCCAAGCCAAGGCCATGCACCTTTTGAAACTGAAGCTTTGTCAAGTGTGGAAATCACTACGCTCTCCACCTTCCTCTGAATGTGGTGAACAAAGAAATTATAATAATTACACCTGATGAACTGCTATTACAGTAATCCAAAATGTCAGAGTTTCTTGGCACATTCAGTTAGAGATGATCATGCATGGAATTTTCACTGCCTTATAGTAGGTGATGAAATTGAACTGTTTGCGTTGACTTGTTGATGGTGTTTGCAATGGATCTGTAACAAGATTTTACCTGCAAAGAATAATATTCATTTTTGCAGTTTGCTAATCAATGTGTAAGATCTGTAAAACCATAATTAGTGGATGGAACAGTTCTGCACTTAACGTATTACCTCCATACACATCACGCGCAGCCTATATTTATAACTGCAGTACTGCATGACTTAAAAAAGTACATTTATGATGAAATATAATATTATACGTATACGTGGCTGGAGAAAGCCATGCACCGAGCTCTAGCTTATATAATCTGCATGAGAACACAGATTTATTATATGCATGTACTCTTGCATGCAAGTATGATCAGGTGCAGCTGACAATGATCCATGCCTTAATGTACAATGCCAGAGGATGTCTGTATATGTTCATATAATTATGGTGTTATAAATAAATTATATGAAACAGCAGGCAACTCATGATTCTATAATTGTACTTTTGTCCAGGCTATTCCTTATATCACAGGTTTATATAAACTCTATAATATTTGGTGCATTATGCTGCTTCAATGAGTAAAATTCCATATACTCTGCAGTTTTCTCATCCAGGGTGTATGGGTTGACAGCAACTTCACTTAAATTTAGTCTTCATGATCCCTTTATAGGCTAACATGTACATCTGTATTATATATACAGTGCCCATCTTGACTGCAGACTGCCTATCACTTTGCAGTGCATGTGTTATAGCTATGAACCATGATGCCATTTTCAGGCTGCAGTATGGCTATATAATTATAGACACTGCACCAATTTCATGTCAGTCACACAGATGTGGGGTAGCACGTCCACTTTCAGGATCCGAGTATAAGTCAATAATTTTATTATGAATCCAGCCGGTATGTATATAATATAACATTATTTAAAAACAATGTCTAGTGGGCTAAGCTGGAAATGTATGACTTGTCTAGGATCTCAGACTATTTATGTAGAGCGAATACAATTCAATACTTCAAGCTTATAAGCAGCAGCTATGCAGCTTTAAGTACACAAAGACTGACAACTTTTTAATTGAACCACATTCTGAGGATTGGAAGCACAGTAAGGCAGTTTCTGAATCCTCTTATATAGTGACCTACTTTTAAATTTTGTGCATGATACCAATTAATTAATAGTTTACACAACCATCACGATGCAAAATACTTCTTATGTCAAGCACTCACAAAAACACAAGCTCTGGATTCCTTGGAAAGTGCCCGTTATTTCAAATTTCGTTGTTAGTCGATTAATTCCTATGATGCACATGTATACTTTTGTAAGCATAATTATACAGCACTGCTCTGCACACCTGTCCTTGCTTGTTAGCTGACTTGTATTCTTATAATGTAACACATTCTGACTTTATAGAATTCAGCATTAAGCAATACCTTTATATGACCATGAACATTTGAGATAAATACTTTTATGATCAATACTGATAGCTGCTGTACGATACCTAATCAATTCTGTTGCATGTGCCCCGCAATTTGTTTCAAACCATTTTTGTACTTTTGCATTAAACACGGATAATATTGTATATTTTCTATTGCTTTATGGCTGCATGTATAGCAGTGCATGTTGTAGTCCTCATGCATCCCAATTATAATTATGTAATGTGCTCATGGCTTGCAAGCTGCTATATACTGGCCATGGTATATGTACATTCGTATTACTAGGTGCTAGCAGTGTTTAGCACTAGTTGTTCAACTTATGATAGTCACCTTGATATTACCAACAGTGTGTGTGTGTGAGGGAGAGAGAGAGAGAGAGAGAGAGAGAGAGAGAGAGCCGTGTACCTGATGGAGTTCACGGTACCCTTCGAGACCAACATGGCTGCAGCCGCAGCCAGGAAGGCACTGCGGTATGAGGACCTCCGGGTGGCCTGCTCCAGGACCCACCACACCACTGTCATCACCCTGGAGGTCGGGTCTCAAGGGTACCTGGGCATGGAAGGTCTCCAGGAGCTCTATCAGCTGCTCCGCCCCAAGGCCAAGGACAGGAGGGCCTTCAAGGTTGACATCACCCAGCATGTAATTGCCGCATGATATGACATCTGGTGCAAGCGGAACTGGCTTTAGCACCAACCACCAAACTTTCTCCCATGTATGTTCGTGCCTGCATATGTACATACATGTGCATGGCCAACTTGAACTCAATGATTTACCTATATTCTGTCGCATGTGCATTATTTTTTTTGTTTTTTTTGTTTTTTACTTCAGACGTCATAGCTATACTGTGCATGCTCGTCTTCAGAACATTTAGGCAGTGCTATGTACGCCTGCATGTCACCACTCTTCATATTTTTGTTACTTTGAAATGTATGCATGTTTTCTTCACCAGTCTTTGGTGCTGTTTTTTTTTGCTCAATAATGATTGGTGACATTTGAAAAAAAGAGAGAGAGAGAGAGAGAGAGAGGGAGGGAGGGAGGGAGGGAGGGAGGGAGGGAGAGAGAGAGAGAGAGAGAGAGTGGTACTTCAATTTCAATCTGTTTTGTTCAGCTAGCTAGCTAACCAGCTCCTTTGCCATAGTAGTTATTCAATCATGTAATAACTTCCCACAATACTGTAAAGCTAAATGATTCATCATGAAATAGGGATCTGTATTATAGTATGCAGACCATACAAAATTCAATGTAGCTAGCTAACAGGCTAATAATATATAACTATATAGCTAGCTAGTGAAATTCCCTTCGGCCTGTGTCCTCAAGAAATATCACTAGTCACATTAAAGCTATATACATTTGTTGTCAACCAGTAGATAATGTAGTTAATTCTCTGCTGTGCTTGTGCACAATGCCAGAAATGATTGCATGTTCCTCCATTTCATGATTTGCACAATAGGTAGAAGAAAGTCTGCAGCCATGTTACATTGGCATGTGTAGGCTATTGATTTTGTATTGGTTACTTACACTATATTTCGGTAAACTTGTAGTACTCATATTGTCGTATACACTAGATCTGTCTCTCGTGGTCGACCTTGAGAATGGCGAGAAAAAGGAATAGGAAAGGACGGAAAGAAGTAGAACAAGTAGTTGGTGAGTCACTGTTAGTGTGTATAAGCGATGCGATTGGATTCGAATGCGTGACAACTGTACCTAGAGCTCCTTATTAGTGTATTTACTTCTTCCGACGGCCCAGTGGAACTTGATCATGATCAGTGGGCAGCCAGGGAGGCCTTGCGTGCACACCACAGGGAACTCATGAAACTACCGCTACAGGACCTCCTTCCGGACCTATTTAGTGACGGCCTCATTAAGGAGGAGACGCAGGAGAGGATCTTACACCCCCGAGCTGTGTTCATCAAGAGAGAGGTGAATCAACTCATCCTCCAAGATGTCAGGCAGGCTGTCCGAGCCCGTTTTGAACACTTGGACAGTTTTCTGAAAGGCCTGCATTCACTGCAACCAGCAGTGGGCTTATCAAAGCGAATCAGAGGTACGTATGTAGATTTGGAGCATGATCACGGTATTCCAAGGAACTTATGCGTACGTGTCTATGGTATATGTAAGTCACAAGAACACCTGCTAGGGTATACAGTACTAGCTGTAGCAATACGAGAATATATTCATTTTACACACAAGAGTCCACTAGGTGAGAATAGAACTGGATCTATAAACTGGTTTTGTACAGCAATCTTCCACAAGGCTATATGTACCATCGTAAATTCTTGAGTACTACAAAGTTACCTGTAATGTATGTGTGCCTATATCTACATGCAAGTGCACCCATAGGTAAATTGCTGCTTGCAAAGGTGTAGATCATAGGACTTTGGCCATCAGTATAATATCTACACTATTGAAGATGTGAACACGTTTGGCCTGCAATTGCATGAGAATAAAATGCTTTTCATTCTCTTCTTATGCAAGTTATTTATGGTCTACATGTTCAAAATGGAAATGTTTCCCTTTCCTGTGGTGTGTTCTTCCTAACTTTGCATCTCCCCGCCTCTCTCACACATGCACACACACACACACACACACACACAAACACACACAATGCCATAACACACCCAACACAATACTATTGTCTTGCAGACACTTCTGCTGCAAAATGTGCAAACCCTCCTCCAGCTGTAGTGATCCACAGTAGCCACAAGAGAAACCTGATCAATAACTGGGCCTATCATACAAATGATGTAGTATCATTATGCATGGGTACTGTGATGTATTAAATTATAGCCATTACCATGTATACTACATTGACTTCATGGGCTATTTTGACCTGTTGTCCTATGTACATACATGGTTGCCATTTCAATTTTTATGCTATAATTCATTCACGTGAACACTTTTCCTAACTTAATATATGTACACTGTAAAGTTGAGAGGTCGGTTCACTGCAGTAAGCCACTGCAACAGCCAGGCCAGGCTAGGTTGAACAAAGGGTAATCACTCCATAGATATTACGCCTACCAGCCTTCTACACTGAAGTGTTTCAGGAGGCTGGGGGGCCGAAGCCATATTGATCGCCCTCAATAGGGCTCCAGCTCCTCTGGTCTTCTTCAGGGCGAAGATGCATCTTCGCCCTGAAGAAGACTTGAGCATCTGGTCGAAACGTCAGCAAGGTTTTCAACCCTGTTGTGAAGCTGGTATTAGAGAACCAACCCTTTCTGATCACATCACAACTCCTCACATTGAAACATTTGATCACTTCACTGGATTTTAGAATCCGCTTTAACTTCACAAGCCGACTTGCCGCACGGTAATTTTCTGACATGACAAGCTGCAGCTTTGCCAAACAGACATTGCCAGGTAACATGTATTCTGAAAGGGGGGTTGGTTCTCTAATACCAGCTTCACAACAGGGTTGAAAACCTTGCCGACGTTTTGACCAGATGCTCTGGTCTTCTTCAGGGCGAAGATGCAGCTTCGCCCTGAAGAAGATCCACATTCCCTGAATACTTCTCTGTAGAGTTGTCTTGACCAAACCAACAGCTGTATGAAACTAAATGGACTCAATCTGAATGCCTCTAAAACTGAGATTTTGCTCATTCGTTCATCTATAGGCCTGTCATGCTGTAAAAGTTCCCCCGCCGTACTCGTTCCCTCGGGCCTAAAACGGCAACGGCACGCTTGCTGTATCAGTTCCGCCTTGTCGAAAAAGGCCCCCCCGTCCCCGCCATTAAAAATGGCGGGAACGGTCGAGCCCGCGACAAGTATATAAAAGTGTAACCGTCGTTTCATCGAACGAATTCGATTGAGAAGATGAAATGAGCGAGACTACGGATAAAGAAGACGAAATATTGGAGGAAGCGATCAGTTACGTTGCGATCAGTTGCGGTATCTAGAGAGCAAAACTACAAGTATCCTAAAGGATGGGACAAAAACATGAAGCGAGCCGTTCGAAAGAGAGCAGAGAGAGTCGTAGTGAGAGGCATGGACATTGTATACAAGAAGAAAGACAAGGCAGAAGTTCCAATTGTACAGAGTAGAGAAGAGCAGAAGCAAATCTTGGACATGTGCCATTCAGAGCCAACATCAGAGTAAAGAAGACATTACTGGCAAAAGAGGAAGTGTCCACAACAGTGAGGAAGCAGCTAGCTACAATACTCCAGTCCCTGAGCCAAGGATGACCATGACAAAAGTATGTGTGCAGCAGCAGACTGGCGGGTCAGACTGTGGGTGTTTGCCATCGCTTTTGCTGTGGCTCTGGCCCATGGCCAAGATCCTGCCACACTAACTTTTGACCAAAGAGCTATGAGGGAACACCTCAGACACTGCCTGAAAGCAAAGAGGATGGATCCTTACCATACAACAAAGAGGCTGAAGTTCAAGAAGAATAGAGTGATAGGGAGGGAGTTAGAAAGTGTGTATTGTGTTTGCAGGGGAATCTGGGTGGTTGGAGAAGATGACATGTATCAGTGTACTGCATGCATGCTTAGAGTGGTACCATGAAAGTTGCATTGTGTCACTTAATCTTACTAACACTATTAACCATGCCTGGTTTTGTGGTTTATGTTCCTGACCAACATTTGTATTGATTTCTTTGACTTCTTTGTTACATTTCCATTGTTTATAATTCTTCTCAGTATGGTCTTACTGTACTTTTTCCAGCAGCAATTGAGAGGGGGGAGCATTTGAAGTTGGTTCTTGTGTTTGAATGTGGGGGGAACCAAAATGGTCAGGGGGAACCAAAACAGCAACCAAATTGGTTCCCCCAGGAACCAATTTGGTTGCTGTTTTGGTTCTGGGGGGCCCTAAATGGGGGGGGGGGGGGGGGGGCAAATTTGGCATGACAGGCCAAACGTTCAGACTTCTCACCATATCCTGTTAGATGGAACTACTATTGAACAGGTTCAAATCTTTAAGCTCCTAGACATTTACATCAACAGTAACCTAACATGGAATGATCACACTAAATGGATCTCTGCCAAAGCCTCTTGCAGTATTGCTCTCCTTAGACGTCTCTCTTGGTTATAAGAATTTCTTCCACGGTCTCTGTTTGTTCGCTTACTCAAACCTTACATACTACCTATCTTTGACTATTGTGACATAGTCTGCTCGGTTGTAATAAGAAAGATTCTGACCATCTCGAAACCCTCCTCAATTTTGCTTGCCAAACTGTTCTTCACAAGAAACGGGATTACTCTGCATCTGCTGCCCGACAAGACTTAATCCTCCCCACATGTCAGAAGGAAATTCCACCTAGCTCAATTGACCTTGAAATGTCTTTCTTCTGGTGCTCCTTCTTACTTGTCAAACCTCCTTCATGCACCCTCCCATGAGCACAATACCCGTTCTTCCTCTGAATCCCTCTCACTTGTCAAGTGCTCTTTTGGCCAAAATGCCTTCAGTTTTGTCAGTGCATCTATGTGAAGGTCTCTCCTGTAATCCATCCGGATTGTTAAGAATTACTCCATCTCTAATGGCCTCTCCAGGTGTAAATAAGATTCTGTATACGTCTGTATCTGTATCTGTAACAGATTTCGAGTGCCAGCTATAGTACAATATTATTATGCAATTGTAAGTGTGCATGATGGTGCCATTGGTACAATGTACTACTCTGCTTTTCCTATGCAGCCATGTTTGCTGGCGCTATTGCCTTCCTATGCATTATTGCTTACACGCTTTTGGTCTATTTACCACGAGCTGCTGAAATGTACAGGACAGGACTGCCCCAGGAGCCTGATTACTTTGTCAACAGAGAGCAGGAGCAGAAGATGATTATGCAGAGTGTAACTGGTAGCATTTCACATCGATCACGTATTATCACAATTACAGGTTCTCCAGGGTATGGTAAGACCACCTTAGCCAATGTCTGTTGTCACAGTTTTGTGTCACAAGGAATTCCAGTTCGCTATGTGGACTTACAACATGTGTGTACAATCAAAGGAATTGTTGTTAAGATTTTGCATGCAGTAGGCTGGACTGTTCCTGATCTCAGCATGGAGCAGCTCAGCATGTGGGCAAGTCAAAGACAGAATGGTGTGTTGGTACTTGTGCTGGATAATGTTGATTGTTTCACGCTATCTGGTGATGGACTGAAGAAGGAGTTTAGTCGTCTGATCAAAGACTTCATTGTTAAACCATCGCTGGCCATTCACGTTATTCTAACTACTCAGTACCACCTCAGCTACATAGACAGTTTTCAATTGGTTGAACTGGATAGATTATCTGAATCCCATGCTAAGGAACTTCTCCTCCATTGTAACCCTTCCTTAACTGCCAACACAGCTACCACCCTAGCGTATTTTACGGATGGTAATCCTCTTGCTTTACGAATTTTGTCTGCATTGCTACATATGCCAAATGCTCCTCCGATTCAAACACTTTTGAAGCAAGTGCATTTTGATCCTGTGAAAGCGCTGAGCCCTGACAGCATGCATGAAAAACTCAATCATGTCCTTAAAGTGGCAATTAGCTATCTCTCTGACGAAGACCACCAGTGCTTTCTAGTTGTCTGTCAGTTTCCAAGTTCCTTTGATGAAGCATCAGCAACAGTTGTATTATCTCACTTTGTCAATGATAGTGAATCCACTTGCCTGGCACATTTGCAGGATCGTTCACTGCTGGAATACAACAGAAACACTCAACGATATGCTGTGATCTCTTTGCTCAAAGCATTTGTTAATAGCACCTCACGGCGATATAGGGAAATGGTCAGTCAGTTCTACATAATGCCATAATGAAACAGTCGCTATCTGAAGTGCACCTACAGAACTACTTGAAGGGCAACTTCTTAGGAGTGCTATATTTGATGAATGGATATGTCAGCTGGAGTAATAATGCATTAACATTTGATGCAAACTTGAGCCTCATTCTTCCATTTGCTCTGTCTACTTTTAACATCTTGCCTCTTCTGCAACCAGTTGATACTGTAGAAGGGTTTTGGGTCTCTGTACAGAAAATGACTTGGAACATTACGAGTGAAGTCTTTGGAGGACATTGCCATGAATTTTTGGAACAAGCCATTGAATTTGAATCACTGCTTGCTGATTATATGTTAAATACTCGCAGAAATAATGCAGTGGAGGCAGCTCCACTATCAAGAAGGGCTCAATCTATACAGTTTGACAAGCTTCAGCTCCTTGTTGCCTCCAACTGTACCAAAACAATCACTTTGCTCCGTTACCTGGGACGTATAGCCAAGTGTAGTCAGGATGAACGAGTGTATGAGAACATATTAAAGACAATCATGAAACTTGCCTCAAGCAAGAATATGGCTACCAATGCAGACTACATTATTGGTACAATTTACTTTGACTTGAAAGAGTATAGTCTTGCTGTGGAATTTTTGAACAGATCATTGACGAGCAATCCAGGAATCCAACAAGTGGATGCTGCCAAGACAATGGTGTTGGCTTTGCAAAGAAGTGGTCAACTGAAATTAGCAGTGGACACTGTAAAATGGCTAGTACCTTATTTATTTGCCAATGGGCAAAGCAATGTGCTTGATATAAAGGCAACTATTAAGCACAAGTTTGATTTGATCAGAAAGCAACTTAAAGCCCCGGGCCATACAGTGTCATTGGAATGTTTCTTGGAGGAAATTGTGTCACTTTATACTGAAATAAGGCATAGACTTACTGACAGATATTTGATAATTGTAGATCTTTCCATAGCTGTAAACAACACTGCACTGTGTTGGACAATGTTGCAGAGTGAACTTTTACTACAGAGAACGATGGACATTGATTTCGCTTCCTACATTCCAACAGTTGAATTCTACATTAAATTCTGCCATGAACCTGATGATTCAAGTAAAGATCCTCTTTCCCAAAGGATAATGAAGAGTAGGTGCTTGGAAATTGCGGAAATGGATAACATTACTAGGCAAGCACTTGTGCTTATGCAGTACCAGTTGTATCAGACTGCAGTTCGTTGCAACTATTCAAAAGCCTACATGAAAGCCTTGCTGAATGTACAACACCTATTTACTAGTGAAGATACACAAGAGACATCCAGAGTAGTGTCTCATTTGTTTAATGAATTGGTAGACATGGAACATGACAGAAAGAAAATGCATGTATGCCGTTTATTGGGAACAGGTTCTGTAGAGTGTCAGATGAGTAGAAGTCAGGTACAGTTGTTGTGGCACTTGCAGTATGAACTTGCTGATGGCCTGGCAGCATTTTATGGAAACTTTGGTATGCTAGAAAAAGCAAAGGAATATACTGAAATTGCTTTAGAGAAGCTTCCTCAGTCTTCAGTGAAGAGGAAATGGAAAGAAATTCTTAACCATAAGCTCAATCTTGCAAAGATTGAGCTGTCTCTGGGCAATTATTGGAATGCATTGTACATCCTACGTAACTGTTCTTTGACCATTGACAAAGAAATGGTAGAGAACAGCTACCAAGACACACAGCAAAGTACTACATTGCAGAGTCATGATCTCTCTCTTCCATCTGACTCTCTTCCAAGCCAATTTGCTGTACTAGCGAATCGTTATGGTTTCAATACATCAGCAGTGCTGGCTGCAGTGGTATCTGGTGCAGCTAGACTCATCTCACATACAGGTGCTGTGATCACCGCTAGCCATCTTCTCTTTGCAGCTATTGTAGTTCTATTGTGGTTGTCCATGTTCACAGTTCTCATTCTGATTGGTTCAGCAGTGTATTGCATTAAGTTGGTTTGTTCACGCTGTTCAGGTAGACATAATTGTGTAAACTATATTAGATTGCTTTTCTCTGATCTTATCATTGTAATGTGTTTATGTTCACATGTTGTGGTGTTTTATGCTTATGTTCTGCATTTTCATGCTAGTACTCTGCTCTATTATCTTAACTTTATCTAAATGAGCAGAATGGAACAAGTGCTTCACTGAGCCACTTATTACATTTTGTTTCATTGACTGTACCTAATTTGAAAGTTGTAGGAATGAAGTTTGTGAGAGTTATTGACTTATTGTGTGATTGCATGTGTGTAATTATTATTGTTTAGTATAATTATACTTACCTTCAAGTGATCATGGTCAGGTGGTTGTGGGTCCTAGTACTCCATGCATGTGCTCCTTATTGGGCAGTCACTAAGAACTCGGCATCAGACTTGCATGCAGCTTGCAATTGATAGGCTTGTGTGGAATGTGTGGTGTGCATGCGCACATTGCATCAACCACAATTTAGGGCTTTCAATTTTCTAATATATATCTATAATGCTTGTCTCACTCTCTATGGATAAACTTGCATGGCAACACGGTGCAGTTGACCCAGTAACTAGCATAATATACGATTATATATATATATGTTACGCGCATACCTATATATATGTACACACAGCTTCAACTATATAAGGTACATGTCTGAGTATATTTTCATTAGCTTTGAAGTTCCGAACATCATGACTGTATATATAACCATGGTATACCCGTGTGCAATATCAAATGGGTTGATGTCCTATATACTGGTTGACCATGCTCCACCTGCACTCACTAGTACTCTCATTCTCAAGTTAACACTTTTTTTGTTATTAAACCCAACCACATGCGCCCATGCATCGTCGATTGGCTGTACAAAGTTATGCACAATTATGACCATACATACAATTATTGAATAAGAAAGATGACGTTCGGAACTACACATGGTAAGGAAAGAAGGGGGGAAGGGAAAAATGGCAATGAACCGGACCAGCACCGGCAACCTCAAGATCTTTAGCCGACCCTTTAGCAGCTGGGTCACTGGTCACCGCCAACAGCCACTGATCCAGTCCCTCCTTATGTGCTTCACTGCCATTTTTCTATATATTCCCTCCTTCTTTCCTTAACATGTGTAGTTCCGAACGTTATCTTTCATTCGTGTCACTATGGTACATAGACCATCTTAATTAATTATTCAATCTGTGTCTTTTGGATCTACCTACCTCATTCTGCTCCTGATTTCATTGTCTACAGCTACAGCCAGAGCTCCCTGCATGACGCACTAGCCTTACAGTGTAGTAAAAGGTGTATCAAAGTAGTCATGTCCCCCACACAGCTGTGGTCTGTGTTTGCAAGAGTCCTGCAGCTGCCATGTGCGTGCAGAGTGTGGACAGTAGCCAGGGTATGAACAAGCAAAGGCACGTGCTGCAAGTTGTGTGTTCGCACCTTATGAACTGATGAACTTGGGTTCTTTGAGCTGATCCCAGTAGAAGAATGAATCATCTGGTTGAAAGAATTCATCGCCACCAGTGCATATCATCAACTTGGGCACCGCAGGGAGGCTGTTGGTAGCCTAGACATTGCTTCGCTTCGACACTAAGTGAACACAGGGAATCTGTGCATAGAAATACAACACTGCAAGCGGATAAGGTAATCGGGGGTAATTCCGCAATTCACTTCGCTGGAGAGAAGGAAAAGGGCGAAGTCCTGCAATACAGTGCACAGTCTATCAACTGTGACTAGAGCACTGTCACTTTAGTGGTCACCACAAGTACCAGTCTCCTCTGTGGGCCTGACGAGCATGCGCCGAATTCCGTATACGAATTTTTCACTTGCGGTTTAGCTTAGACGATAGACAATGCTCTAAGCTTCAGTCGCATTCCATCAATAGCTAACATCGGTGTTATTGTCGGGTAGCCAATGTATGAGGCTTGCTTGACAGCACGCACTCGCTTCAGCACAATTTCACTTCCCGGATCTATCTTCGTGTGCTTTGAAAATTTCCTCCACTCCAATCGACGACACGCTTCTAGGTCGTGCACTTCAACGAGGAAGAGTTAAAGGCTCGTAATAGGTAGAGATACTCCACACAAGTTGTTGCTCTACCAGTTAAGATCGGACAGCTGTACCATCTTGCGTCGCCGTTTTCTGCGGCATTGAACTCAATAAATATTGGATTTACCCCGTTTACCTTACCCCACAATGTAGGCAGGGTGACGTAATCAGGGCGTGGTCCTAACAACCGTAGTATGGGCGTGGCAAACGCCTGCGGGGTAAACATTCCAGTAGAAACATGGGAAGGAACAAGTCAAGGAGGCGTAAGACAGATGCCAAAGTTCCCACTGGCCATGGAGAAACCCAAGCAAAGGTTCAACCTGAGCAAAGTGTTGTTTCTCACACCCAAGGTCAGCTAGCTTAGCTAGGAGGCTAAAAATTGCTACATAGCTACCTATTAAGCTAGTCTTTTATTGTACTGAAGGGTAATTTATGATTACTAGGCTTTAAGCGTTAATGCCCCTCACCCAGAGCATACACTACAGTTGAGAATACATTCAATTTGTCTCTTGGGACGGTCTAACAAACTTAAACCAGCCTATGCTAATCTTCGCCTATACAGCTATGTAGCTAGCTGTGGTCAGCCACAGTTTGTTATGCAATAGTCTTTATTCCTATAGACCTTTCAAGGGAACATACAACCACTTAGAATAAGAATTCAGGAAATGATTGCTCACAATTGCAAGACATCCTTGTTTGTGCTTGTCTAAACATTCAGCCAGCTATCCCCTCCCCCCTGTTTGAAGCTGCAGTAGCTATTTCTTGTTGAATGTCTTGTTCCAATCTGCAAACAGAGCCACAAGCCTCTACTAAATTGCTCTCTGGTTTCTAGCAAGCAAGATTCTGTATTTGTAATATTTGTAATATGTAGAAATTTAATGTGCGTAGCTAGCCGTATGCCAATGCATGTGTATACCAACTTAAGGAACTAAAGCAAACTTCCACATAGTAGAGTATACTCCAACTAGCTGGAAAGGCCTGACGAATTGCTAGCTGCAGTTGCTTCACATGCACTATACATGACAGGGTGTTTCCAATTGGTGCACTCAATGTCATGCACTCACTGATTTTTGTACATGGTGTGTTCATAGTGTGAATTGAATCTTACAACTTAGCTGGCCGTAGACCTCTAAATTCAAGCATATACGTACATAATTACACAGTTGATGCCAAGTAATTGGGCGTGAGACGTTGTGGCATGTGTTGAATTCTGTTCCACCTTCTCCACTATCTTGTTTCTTATAGGCAACAACACTCCTCGCATGAGTTCGTGGAATGATGATGCCTTAGCCTCTTTGAGGGGGGAACTCAAGCTCAATGTATTGTTGGATACTTCGGGACTCATTGACAAGTTGGAAAGAGTTGCAGGTGGATTTATGGGCAGAGCTGAAGCTCAGGCAGTACAAGGAAAATCAGGTAATGCAGAAAAGATGCATTCTGTCATAGAGATCCTTCGTGGAAAGAGCGATGATGACTTCTACTCCTTTTGCCGGATGCTACGAGAAAGTAACAACACAACCTGGGCAGATGAGCTACAGAGAGTAGCTGCCAATTTCAAGAGAGAGAGAGAAGGTAAGTATATGTGTAGAATGAAAGTAACCATTCACAGAGCAGACCATAAACAAGCACTTCAGCTGGTTCACTTTGGACGGACCACTTTTTCTGGAGCTTCTCTCTCTATAGATGAATGCTAGTAAAGTAGATAAGAGATGAGAGTATGCAACCGCGTATCCCTGCGTGTATAACAGCATTTTTCTAAAATGATGTAGCAACACGTCACATGTGGGCATGATAACACTACTTAATATTCTGATGTAATGGATGAATACCATTAACCCAATCCTCCAGTCTCAGTACGTACTTGGCATCGATTGCGCAGCTCTTTGGTTTGTTAGTCGGGAGTTTCAACGATGTCCAGGACCAGCTGATTGACGCCGGTCTCTTCACTGGATAGATCGAGCCTAGAACTTAATGCGTAGACACCATGAAACTTGGAGGACAGTGCTGCGGAGCTGTGAACGGCAGCGCTGTGACCCAAATCCATGCTTGCTGTCCTGGTCGGGCGCTGCAGAGGCGTCCTGTACATTGTTGCAACTCCTGACTAACAAACCGAAGGGTTCGTGCTGAGTACATACAGACTGACAGATCGAGTTAATAGTATTCATCCATTACATCAGAATATTAAGTAGCGTTACCATGCCCACATGTGACATGTTGCTGCGTCATTTTAGAAAAATGCTGTTACGGGTGGGTATACGCGGTTGCACACTCTCTTCTCTTATCTACTTTTGATGCTAGCCTATACACATATATTTGCATAAATAGAGTTTTGAGCTAGATTGAACAAGAATGACCTATAATTTCTATATAGCTAGATGACCATTTTGATGATGTAGTACTTAAAATGTCATTGTTACTAATTGTTTGTATCTGCAGTAAGTAGGAAAGGGCAACAACTCAAACTGAGGAGCTACAAGCTAGTTACTTTGCATGTGCAAACAGTGTGTATGCCAGCCGTGTGCAATGGAATCATCTTTTGCGGTCAAACTGGTCTACCCTGACCATCTTGCTAGTGTGTCAGCACATATCATGTATGGCTTGCTGATCAATGTGTATGCGTAGATGGCCTGAATAAATGGAAATTATATGTATGTCTCGCTGCTGTAAATTATTGCTAGCCACTGCTTAAGCATGCAGGTGCATGTGCTGTAATTTTCACCAGAAATATAGGTATACGGTTTTGATGGGAGAAGATAATTTCACTGACCCCAAGCCCTGTACACATTGTTCTATGCCTCGACCATGGTAGACATTGCAAATGCATTAATAATTGTGTGACCCCTTCTAGCTCCTATATCCCCTTTTGCTTTTATTAACAATCCACTCATTGGTCATGAACTACTTCATAACAATTTAGTCCAGTTGCCACCACATTGCAATGCACTTGTATTCGATGGAATCATTAATCAGTAGTTTATGCACACCACACAGTGCAGAATGTGCTTTAAATGTGCCAGCAATGCATGGAAAACACCACAAGTATATATTATAAGTTACATACAATTTTGGAAGCTGCAGCAGTGTAAATTGAAGCAGGATGCAGAAATAATATAAATATAATATACAGTCATACCACTTGCACATGGGCATGACAAGGTTGGCTACTGTTCTCTCCCCCCCATGCATGTACAATTTCTTGTTGTTGCTGTGCTCTACTCTATTTTAAGCTGTTGCTCATTACAACAATCTGTAACTTGCGCCACTAGTGTTTTCTTTACTGCATTGGACATTATAAGCACTTATTTCAACTTGCACTATGTGTTGGCTAGTCTGAGATTCGTGTAGCCAGACTGCCATTTTTTGCTCTGACTCCACCCTCCCAAAAGATGGTCTGGAGACTAACGGCCTCTTTTTGTTATGGGAGTCTTCCGGAAGTTGGGACTGTCAACAATCAATAACCCCATATTTGGATGTGAGATTAATCAATCACCACGCCTTACAGTTCAAGTCAGGTATGATTTTGCTGTTGCCATTGTTCACAGAAAGCAGCGTGCACACAGAATTGTCTGATTGTCCTCATTCCCCAGTCCCGTCTGCCTTGTGGATGTTTTGTTGTCATCTCACCGCTTTTGTGTAGACGTGCAGGACTCGTTACCATATTTGTTTCGTGCACACGGAAATCGACTTCTAACTGCATTCCCATAGGTTGTGACTGCAGTTACATACATCTGTTATTAGTGCAATGCTGTGACAGATTGTGTTTTCGACTGCATGTCTTCATCGATCTATGGTACTCTTGCAAAACGCATGGTGATTGATTAACCTCACGTCCAAATATGGGGTTATCGATTATCAACATTCCCAACTTCCATAGGACTCCCATAACAAAAAGGCCATTTGTCCCCAGAGCTTCTTTTGGGAGGGTAGAGTCAGAGCAAAAGGGCAGTCAGGCTACGCAAGACTTTGTGCTGGTGGCCGTTGTGTGTAGTGCATGATGACAAAAGTTGTTTAATCAACTGGACCCAGGTACAAAAGTTTGCATGTTTCCACTTACACTGTGTTGTGATGTTGGTGGGATTGAGATGGTGGCACCCTGTGGCTTGTATTAGACAAATGTCCAACTTTGCATATTTATCTGATGGTAACATGCATATTTAGTAATTAGTACAGTCCTTGACCATGTGATGGAAACTAGCCATAACGTATACGCAGTAAAGGAATAGGATAAAGAAAAAACTTGTTTACACCATCTAGGTATACACAATGCATGCATTTCCTTTTACTTTGTAGGCAACTTTGCTTCAAGTCAACCCACAGCTGATGTGGCCCAAGGTGATATCCGAAGACCACAATTCTGGGGATGGATGTACACAGGTAACACAAATTATTCCATTAATTACACTAGAATAGCATATACCCCCCCTCCACTGACATTTAGGGAAACAATAGTAATTGAAAAATTTGTATGCAGTACTCTTGGGTTTGGCTGTCATTTCAACTGGATATTTTGAATGCTGATGTCCACATCTTGTCACTTCTAGGTTTTCCTACATATTAACATCATCAAACTTCTTGCGCAGTGCACGTCATTACTGGGATGTACCTGGGCACACATACAAAGGCCATCTCAGAGACATTGCTCGACGGCTAGCTATAGAAAAGAGCTGCAATAAATTTTCACATACCAACTGCTCTGAAAGTCTTCTGCAAATGCAAATGTTGCAATTGAAGAAGGCCCTTTTGGGGCTCCATTGAATGAAGGGTGCCACGTGGATATTACAAGTGAAAAACTTCCCAACCAATATCTAGATGTGGTGATGAATCTCTTCTCTAGTACAGCAGCCAGAATGAGACCTGCAAACACGAAGTATAAAATTGCAAAACCCATGATCTGTGAATCAAAATGTAAGCTCGAAAAATTAAAGCAAATATGGTACATGCTTCCCACAATATGTAATACATATAGTACGGTAGGGAGGTCTATAGCTGATATACAGGACCGAGGCGCTTACATATTTACCGAGGCGCAAAGCACCGAGGTAAATATGAGCACCAAAGTCCTATATAGAGGCTATAGACCGACCTACTGTACAATATGTGATATTTAGTATGGCGAGTGCGCAACAGGAACAAACCTTCCGCAGCAATATCGAGCCCAGACCTCTCTGGAGACAACGACATTTGCATTCGATAAATGCCTGCATTACGTCACTGCTCCTTCTGGGAACGGGCTACAGTACCATTGCATTCAGTAGACACCTCCGTGACATCACAGCAGGCTTCAGGGCTGACCAATGAGAATACTGCGCCTTTTGGCAGCACGCTGACCAATGAGATGACAGGGAACCGAATTCAAAATAATGCACCGTCAGCAGTTTTGGTTGTGGCAGTGATAGGGTGCTGCGCGGAGGGTGTTGAAAATGCTTCTTTTGTGGAGGAAGACCATCTTCGAGGCGGAATCAGAACTAGAAGGGGCAATTTTAATTACATGTGGAAGCTTTTGATGGTATCCAGCTGGACCCATCATTGTCATTTGAAGAAGTCGCTCAACGGGCCGTGTCTGTGTGTCTCCCATGCCATAGTTTCGCGCAACAGAGCCAGACACAGTGCTCGGTTCCTAGAATACATCCCTTTACACATGTATTTTGGTATCTTGTCCAACTGACTTTCCTTCGTGCGACGATTCTTTGCACATCACATCGTAAGGTAAAGTAGGGGGGTTCCGAACAAGATGGGGTTTCCAAACACTGCGCCACGCTCCGTCTGCATTCGAAGGAACAGCTTCTCGTTGTGTCAGTTTATACATTGACTCTTGTGCTAACTGCGTACAGAAACTCTTGTGCTAACTGCGTACAGAAATGGAAGCTGTTCTACTCAGTGCAGGCGAAACGCAACGCCCTGTTCGGAAACCTCGTCTTGTTCAGAAACCCCTACCCTACCTTACGACTTTCTCTTAGACATCACTCTTATAACTCTGATGATCCTTGGCAACTGTGAAGTGTGACAAGCAACTTGCAGTTGCTAAGGAGCACAAAAGCGTCAATCAAAAGGCATTCCGTGTCAATTGCGGTGAAGCCAGCCACTATTCGGGACCTGGCCACTATTCGGGACCCAGCCACTATTCGGACCCGCCCTCTATTAATGAATTGGCCTCCTGACTCCCAGCCACTATTCGAGCCCGGCCTCTATACAGACAAATACGGTAGTTCCCACTTTTTGGCAACCGGTACCTAGTAGGAACCATGGTATGAAGGAGCTATTTCTGTGCACTCATTGGATAGGGAGTTTGAATAGGGATAGTTTGTAAACAGACTTATAAACATACAAGATTTAATTTCTTAAGTGGCACTTGAAATGAATGTATTATATACTAATTTTTTTTGTTGAGGCTCTGACCAATATGTTTGTTAATTATTATGGTTGCCACAGTAATAGAGACTCTTTGGAAGAGTACAGCATCGAACACAGTAAGGTAGATTTCAGGTGATTCACGACCATTTCCATGGAAACCATGACGCATGTGCACATGTTAACATGGTGAGAATGTGTGTGAATCACTGATGTGCCCATCCTGCTGACTGTGAAAGATGGCTTATACCGTTGTATCAGGGTTGGCTGTGCCTGACTAACTGGGGCTGTTGTTGTTTGCAGTCCAAGTGGGCTTGGACATGGATCCACAACACACATGCATGCATGTAGTGTGAATCACTGAAGTATTCCACATGCTCAGGCTAACCCACAGTATAATGTATAATCTGTATTTCTGCATGGTGTGTTGTCATCCTTCTGCAGGACAAAACTGCTGTGAGAGGATGCTTCAGGGTTGGCGTCTTGTTTTCATGCTGCTGGTAATGTTAACAGTTCTTATTTATGTCCTAGCCACACGTGTGCCACCCATAATTGGAAAGGCTGCTGAGTGGCAAGTAAGGATCCCATCTATTCCTACAGCATTCACTGGCAGAGAGGTGGAAGTTCAAAGTATTGTAGATTTTCTGGTGGCAGACAATGTGCATATTGTATCAGTCACAGGTGGACCAGGCTATGGCAAGTCCAGTGTAGCCATAGCCACCAGCCACCAACTAATAAAACAAGGAATTCCAGTGTGCTACGTGTCACTCTCAGAAGCTGATAGCATAGATACCTTCATCATGACATTGCTGCATGCATGCATAAGAGAGACAGAGAGATACCCAGATGTGATGCAAACACTGACTTGGGTAAGATTGCTAATGAAGAAGACAGTGATTGTTCTTGATGATGCTGACCATTTAACATTGAAAGAAACAGAGTTGAGACAAGAATTTGTAAAGCTACTGAAGAACATGGTAGCTGAAAGTGATTATCTTCATTTAGTGGCTATAACAAGGTATCGCTTCAAGATTACCAGCGATTTTGAAGAAATCCATCTGCAGCCTCTTGCAAATGCTCAATCGCTTTCCTTGCTAAGATGCCTAATAGATGCCTCTAGACTTATTAGAGATGAAGCAACAGAGGAACAGTTGCAGATGATAATTAACGAAACTGGTGGAATCCCACTAGCCATTAAGATCATTGGGCGCCTGTTGAAGTCAGAAGCATTATCAGTTGCAGAGTTAGTTGAGGAACTTTCAATAAATCCAGTTAACACCCTCAGTGAGGATAGTTTCACACCTGATGAACAGCTGAAACGCTGCATTAATTTGTCTTACAGGTACCTGAGCAAACCTGGACAGCAGTGTTTTTTGTATGCTGCGAGCTTTCCAGGCTCCTTTGATCGCTTAGCAAAGAAGCATATTGTTGCTAACTTGACAGAAGATGGTCATTGCTTAAATCAACTAGTGCATAGGTCATTGGTGGAATACAGTGCAGTCACTCAGCGCTACACTGTACATGCACTACTCCGTGCTTTTGCACGAGACATGAAAGCGAGAGAGTATATTCTGGTGAATTTCTACCAGTTGTATGCCAAATATTACTTGGATGTTTTGACTAAGCAAGTTACTGCGGCTAAATCCATTGGCAACTTCAGCAGCTTGTACACTACTCTTGTAGTAGATTATCATAATTTTTTGCAACTTCTTAACATTCTATCAAACAACTCAATGTCTTCAGTAGCACTCAAAGATGAAATGGATCTTGCTTTAGAAGCATTTCAAATAATGCAGGCACGATTTCCACATGAGACCCTCTTAGGTTGGTGGACTAGGTTGCTGGAAGATGTATGTCTAAAATCAGGAAGTGAAGTTCTTGCACTGCAGAGCTTGCAGCTCACTACGCAACTTGCACAGCTACTATCTAATCACCAGAAATACTCGCTGGCAAGACGTGTTTTGTTGAGTGCTCGTATGTGTATTGACAGGAATAAAAGCCTAGCCCATTCATTTGAAATGTGTGAACACCCACAACTAAGACGTTACACTACTATGTTACAACTTCTAAGCTATGTAAGTGCAAAGGAGGGTGCTATTGATGAGGCCCATAGATATAATGAAACAATTACAAAATGCCTCAGATCCAGTGCAACAATGAAAGCAGAGGAAATAATTCCTCATAACTTCTGCTCTGATGGAATCAATCATGTGAAGGAAGTGTATGAAAAGTTTAATGACTTCACCTCTGCAGTTCAGCTCTTTGATGCTCTGCTCAAGTGTAAAGAGTCAGAGGCCAGGAGCATTAAGCTATTAGAGAATGCCTTTAAAGTGCAGTTAGCAAAATCTGCATCACCAGCAGCAAAGAGTATGGCAGCGCTGCGCATTGCAAAACGCATGCATCTGATTTCCAACCATGAGAGGGAAGTGAAGTGGCTTATGAGGTCATTGCAACACACGACAAAGCCACATCTTCTATTTAATGTGTATTTTCGACTGACAAGACTGTACTGGGAAGTTATGAATGACAAGCAAAAAGCCATTGAAAATGGCAAGGCTGCTTATGCTAAAGCTACAAGATTGTTATCTTGTCATGACCCAATTTGGAAGGCAGCAGTAAGGTTGGCAGATGTTTTAAGCCAAATTGGTCATCGTAATGACGAGGCAATGCACTACTTTCAAGAATCACTTGACCGCCTACCCTTTGTTAGTTGTCTATGTCCAGATTCTATTTACTTGTACCAGCGTTTCATTGAGGTGAACCTTGCATCTGAGTCTACCTATTTCCAATCCAGAAAGTTTAGTTCATTTTTTGAGCACTCTGGTCAATGGGCCAATGTAGGAGCTGTTGCAAAACCCGAGGGTGTAGGAAAGATTTTTGATCTGTTTAAGAATTTGCTTTATGCACAACTTGCAAATGGCAGCAGCTTGGCTATTGTGGATAACTCATTGGACATTTGGTGGCATTATCTTAAATTCCATTTTGACTTGACACACAACGCCATGCCGTATGTGCAATTTGTAGGGGTGTGTATATTACTATTTCTGCTATGTGTAGTTTGTGTAATGGCATGTGTATGTTTTAGTTGTTGTTGTTCTTGTGCTCTTTGTATGGTATATGATTTTATAACTTACCGCTGCAAAAATCTGTTATGCATGGGCTTATCATTTGTGTATAGTTTCCACTATTTTCTTTACATTGTAATTGTTGAGCACAAAGTATGGAAGCCTAAGCACTTGCCAGGTTTATCTGATGGTGATGTTATCAGTGAACTTTTTGATTTACTGTTAGCTGTGGTCTATCTAAACTATTGGCAACCTCTTTTGCTCGAAAGAATCCAACAACTGCATAATACAGAGAGGTATCACAATGTATCAATGTCTCTTCCTGATGACAATATATACTCTGACATTAATTGAATTAAACAGATCAACTGGTTTATACTTTATTTTTGTATCCAATTTATCTTCCAATTTATCCTTTTCATTGGATATGTTGCATTTATGATACACTATAACCTTGTGAATAAGGCCAGGCATGTGCTGGAGTGATAAGTACATCCTATGTTGTTGAGATGCAATGCATGCATATTTACTTTAACACATAGGCATCCAAGTAGAGGTGCATGCACACAATTTTACACCAATTGTCGATGCACCACTTTATTTGCCTCACTACTAATGTGTACAAATGTTGTGCACAAAGTATAATTATTATAGAATGTAGATCTAGATAATCAGTACAAACTGCAGATCAGTACTATTACAATAAAGCTGGCTGAAAAACACTCTTGCTGGGGAGGCCCAGGTGCCACACAGTATGCATCCCATGCATGTCAGTCCAAGAAATGAACCATTTAAGCTGCCACAAAACTCCTTGAACAAGGGATCAATGCAGCATATAATATGCATTATGTCATCATACAATTGCAATGAATTAAAGTTCTTTGTTCACTCAAAACACGGACCACTGCTATTGTATAGCCTACAGCGCCTGCAATGCCAACTTTGACAAAGTCGGGAGATGTGCACAATTTTGTCATGTTTTACATGTATGTGCACAATCTATATATTTGTTGTTTTTCATTCGCGTCACCATCTTAATTAGCAGTCCATATTCCTTGCGATCTCATGATGATCTTAGCACCCTCTGGTACTTCACAGCCTAAACCTTAGCCAATAGTGGAGACCATAGTGGAGGATGTGCAGATGTGAGCAGCCAATGTATTCCTGGGGGTATACGTATGGATGGAGGCTGCACCCACTGGAATCCCTGGCCTGCAGTATAATTAGTTAACTGAATATGCGCCACTGAAATGGGAAGGGATGAGCTCAGGGTGCATCGGGCTTGGTCTAGGGTTTTTGAGGAAGGGTGAAGATAGGTTAACGTTGTTAATTGAAAGTTGTATTAAATGTTGAATTTTAAAGCTATTGAATTGCATGGGCAGTATAGCATTAGATGGGTTCGGGACTTGGAGCATAATTATGTATAAGTGGCATGGAGATTGAGGTTCGGGTGGAGTGAAATGAATATGAAGCTAGTCCTTGATGACATTGGAAGATCAAAGGCGGATGCATGAAGAATTCGAAGTTTATATAATCAATGAGAGATGTATGTTAAAGAGGTATGGAGAAAGAAAAACTAGCTCACTGATACCAGTATGTACCCCAATTATAGTGATGCGGAAGTTAATTGAATTTTATCAATCAGTGTGCATGGGGCCGGGGTTTATGGCTGCATGTAAAACCTAGGATATTGTTGATGCAAAGTGTTGATCCACGGTCACTCAGTACTGCATGTATGTGTGGATTGTCCAAAACTGTGGTTTGCACATAACATAATATGTAAATAGATCCTGTTGCCATGGTAGCAGGCGTCTAAACAACGGTTCTAAATCTTTAAGAAGCATTCCAATTGCTTCGTGGATACTTCTAAATCCCGTAATGTATGTACGTTGCAGGTACTCCGCAGGCATTTATCATTGTAATATATATGACGTCAAACACGCATATATACATTGTCAAGGAGGGAGAAGAGTGCGAAATGATTGGGTGAGCAAACAGATTTGGATCTGTAGCACTTAAATGGTGACCAATCAGCGTCTCTACTCAATTTAGACCACTCAGCACTTGGGCGCAAATTGCGCAGACACCTCTTGGTCACCATTTAACTATACATAATTATTATAATTATAAGGAATTCAATTTTAAGTAAGGCAGTGTGTCTATGGCGATAACATCATTGGTGCTTTGGTGGGTTGTCAAATTGTAGACCGACGTGAAGGCTAATCTGCCGCCATTTTCTCTCACGTGTTCTGGTTATGATATTTATATTTAATTATGTACCTAGTTGGGCTTCGGGTTCATACCAAGCATGGTTTGCACAGATGTTCTGAAGAAGCAGTATGTAGACATACCAAGTAAAACAATAATAACTGCACCAAGCCACATAGTTAGCTGCAATAGACATATCCCACATGCATGTGCTTATACTTGTCTCTTATGGACTGCTGCATCAAATTAATGTATAATGCATATGTGAAATGTATATTATGCTATAATTCATGTAGTGCATATGTCAAGCTGTATGTGAGATTTATTGCATAATAGCTGTATGTGTTATGTGCTTCCTACCTTCGAGGACCTAGTGCAATGTGATTAGTGAGCAGCCACCCCATCCCACCCAAGCAGTTGTACGAACTGGTTTTGTGTGCGGTTAGCCAGGCATGAGCAATATGGCGTGGCTGCCATATATATTATATATATTATATATTCTATGTATGTACGTACGTACATACATACCGTATACACAGGGTTAATCTTAGTGTAACCCTAACCCTAAGAATGAAGCCATCCTCCTGAGTGTTATTGATGCTGTACAGCAGAAACCACACATGCTGTCAGATTTCTGTGAAATTTTGGATTCCATGGACATTGCTAAAGAGTTGGCCCACCAAATCAAAGGTAATGGACAGTCCTTCTGCAGGATGGGGTGCTACTCAATCCAACAAGTGTATATAAGATATGAATGCATTGCTGTCCCACTTGCAGCTACATATTAATAGACTATCAAATTAATTTATGCTTCACAATGGGTTGTGAGCTAAATTGCAGTTGGTGAGTAGACAAGTCAAATGCAACCCAGAATAACCTTTAATCAATCCAGTCTGTTTGTGCGTGTGTGTGTACGTGCGTGCGTGTGTGCGTGCATGCATGTGTGCGTGCGTGTGTGTGTGTGTGTGTGTGTGTGTGTGTGTGTGTGTGTGTGTGTGTGTGTGTGTGTGTGTGTGTGTGTGTGTGTGTGTGTGTGTGTGCTTTCCTATTTATTGCATGTAATATGATCAGATGAAAACTTCTGTGATTTGACTATTTGTCTAGAAAGACGGTACTAACACTACATACTACACCATGTATTGGAATGCCTCCTTAATGTTTCATATTTGAGGAGTCCGTGTGTCTCCCAGTATCTATAACTTTCCTGTAATAGTCACTCAGAATCGAAGCTGTCACACACTTGTGTTTGTAACCAGTACAGAATGAGTTACCTTTGGTTCTTGCATGTACAGTGCTTCTTGCCATGGGTTGACAAGAGCAGCGTGCAGGAAGAAAGTGTTGCTAAAAGAGGGGCAATTACTTTTGCAGTTGGCCACTGCAGGGGCAATAGATTGAAAGGGTAATCACTGGGTTTTATTCCTAACCTACCAACTACACCGGTATTGGTGTCTCAGTTGGGGGGGGGGGGGGGGGGGGGGGCACGAAGCCCTATTGATTGGCAACCAGTGATTGTCCACCATGGATACAAAAGCAGCCAGTCATCCAACCATCAACCATCCAACCAACCAACCATAGCCATTTAGGGCGAAACAGCTGTTTGTGGGACTAGAATAGGAAGGTGAATACCATGTCATACATGAGATGAAATGCCTCATACCTTTACATGTACATGCACCTTCAGCATATTGATATACATGGATGCACATATGCACACGCACAACAACACATGCACACATGCACACACTCCCAAACACATGCATGCATGCACAGACGTACACGCACAGTTAACATTAATTATGATATTATGTAATTGTTTTGACTGCAGATACCTTTACTGTGAAGTGTGCCAACCTACCTCCAGCTGTTGTGCACCGAAGTGAGCACAGACGGACTCTGGTCAGCAAATGGGCCTGTTTTACAGGTGATACTTTGTACATCACACATGTTCATAAAGTATCACACTGATCAGGATATTGTACATGTACGTAATTCTATAGAGCAGAATTGGTTTGTTCAACTTCTTGTGCAGCTTGCAAGTGATTGATACGAAGCGAGAGACTATTATGGGGTGCCACAGGCGGGTGGCCATAAGGGGGTAGATCAAGCACAATTCGCTGCTCCTGAGCAAGCTCCCAAGGCACCTCTGGTAATCAGGTCATAGAAAAAATGGCAAGATAGCAGCTTCAGGCTAATGACAGGAGCCATGTAGAGTTTGGTGAATGCTGACAATTATGTACAGTACGATTTGCCAACCGTGTGCGGCATTGAAAGTTTGGACACACACCAGTATCCTTCTAAATGCCTTCATACTGAAGTGAGGGCTTTTCAGCTGGCATAGGCATGAGAAAGGGGTTATATAGTTTCCCAAATACCAGCTTGATTCAACAGGGTTTGAACCTTGTTGACGTGCTCTGATCTTCCTCAGGGCAAAAGTAAAAAAGCTAGCATGAGCACTCATCTTATTGTCATGCATCTCATCATTTGCTGTCACCGGCAGTTGCATCATCAAAGGGTGCCACCGGAAGTGATGGATCAATTCTGGTTGGCCCGGCCTTCATTGCCTTTTAAGGCAGCTGTCCAACACCCAGGCAGTTCCAGCCCTCCATCCCTGTTGATGGCAGGTTGGAGCAGCAGGATGTGGATTGCCTCCTTGAGTAGCAGTATGCCTTTATACTTGTGCGCAGATAGTACGTACGCTTGAGTATGCTGTCTTTTGCCATGCTGTGTGTGTGTGTGTGTGTGCATGTGTGTTGTGCTATGTGTGTATGCGAGGGAGAGACATGCAACCCAATGTGCAGGGGATGATATCAAATTCATCAAATGACATTGTACAAGTTGCGTATTACGCATGTTTGTGTGCTGTGCAGTTGTGCACATGTGTCAAATGTGTATGAGTCTTCTCACGTTCGCTTCATTTGCTCATGTTCATTTATGCCTAAGCAGTGTACGCACAGGTGTTTTCATGGATTAAGTAGCTACTACTGATATCAGCAATAACTGGAGGGAGCAAGTACGTATTTTGAGTTTAGGTGGCAACCCCACAAGTTTTTACAATCGAAATACTTGTTTTGTATGTTTACAGACTGCGTATATGAGATTAGTTCTTGGGTTACTTAACGTTTCAGAAGAAGAGCGCCATGCCAAAAGGAGAGTACTCATGCTCTTCCTTGCAACACAGCTGCAGCTAGCACTATCTGTGAACCATAATGATGTAAATCAGCTATCATATGACACTAGAATGCAGCAACATAGTAAACCCCTTCCTTCTGCGAGCAAGATTTGCACCTAGTCAAAGAGCTACTGTAGCTAGCTGTCTGTCAGTATCATGACAAGACACATAATGTAATTATACATACCAGCAACAAAAGGGCTGGCATTGCATCCTACCACATGGCATATGCACACTGTCAGAAGCCACACTCGTGAGACCAGGCCATCATGCACTGACGCTCCATCATTGGAGCACCAGACTAGGGAAGCCTGCCTAATATGGGCTTCCCTGCTAGTTGCAGTATAATACCTTATTTTCATTGGTATAATGTTTTCATGGCTGGCTCGCCACATGAAAATTCTCTATATACAGGTATCAACAAATTATAATTATTGCATTTTGTACTATTGTTCATACGTATAGTGGAATCATTAAATGGGACCTCCAGGGGACCTCATGAAAGTTCCAGTTACAGAGAGTTCCAGTTAATGAAATTCAATATAAATTTAGTAGTGTATGTCACACATTATGATGCTATCATTATGGCGGTTTTACACGAAGGTAATAGTAAATGGCTATTCAAATACCCTTCAAGCAAGTTCTCTGTAACCTGTGTAGTACCTGTTCTACGAAGGGAGCTAGAAACAGTGGAGCTATTATTTATTGACTCTGGAGTACTTTTGTTGTTTTTAAATGTACATTTTAATAATAGTATGTTCCTCCAAAAGTGTTCCAGTTAACGCAATTAATGTTCGAACTAACAAGAGGCATTTCTATACTTCTGTATAGAGCTTGTCTAGGGACATCGAACAGTGTTCGATTTAGTGCGATGTTTGAGTTTAATCATAGTCGAATTAATGCCATTCCACTGTACTTATGCATGTATGTACAATCACTTGAACAGCTGAATACAGACTGTCAGTCTAAACATGGTTCACTTTGATCTGCAGCACTATATATTTATACATAAGTACCTCAAGCAATCATTTGTGTGAATCAAGAAGCTAGTGCATGCATAATCAGGGGCATAGGTTTCAACCATCCCAATTTAGGTGGGGCATGTCCTACCTTGCCTGCAGATGTCCCACTGTCCCACCCATACTCCTCAATGCCCTGCTTTGAAGTCTTCTAGCTTAACTAATGGATTGCTGCCTGAAAGGGCATGGTGGGTGCTTGTGGCCTTGAACTTAAAGTCACAATGTTCTGGGTCTAGTATATATATTATGGGACATTCCCCCCAAGTTCGAGCTCACCCAGCAAAAGAAGGTTTTTAGTGGCAGTACTCACTGACAACGTTATTGTCTGAATAAACTTCAAATATATATATGATTCCAAAGGTTCCTTGCCTTGCTATGTACAATCTGTGCTAAAGCTATACCATGGTTTTCCTGCAGACATCTGTGTTGAGTTGCTGGCCTGGATTCTGCAAGTGGTGTTCAGTCCACTGGCATTTCAAGCTCATCTGGTACTGAGATAATATTTTGCCACACTTTTTAATGCTGATGTCCCGCTTTTTCAGCACTATTGTCCCACTTTGGTAAAATTGCTAGGTTGACACCTATGCAGTGGCAGAGACCAAATCCAGGTAAAAGACAGGGAAAAGGTGGCACGTACCAGCACTGCAGTTCTAGAGGTTGAGATGGCACTGGAAGCTGGTATGCTTCTGCATGAACATGGTGTGGCTATAGCAGCAAGTTTCTTTCTGAGACAGCAGAGAACATACCTGCTCAGAATGTACGTCATTATGATGGTTATAGTTAGTAGGCAAAGGAATTATGAGAATGGAATGTGGTTGATATGAGTCAAGAAGGAGATCTTGACAGGAAATTTGCACGTTGGTCATTGATTCCAGCTTCATGGTCATGCATAAACATAATAAGGTTTACCACATACGTACGTATAAGCTGAGATCTTCACTGCCAGGCATATGTGAGATCATTCTAATGGGTAGCTACACACATGCATGCATGATTATCTAGTCTCAAGTGCCTGATGTTCAGTGCACATTCCTGCTGTTTGTGGTGGAAAGGAACATCTGGTGACTTTCACCAGGTTTGCTTGTCTGCAGTCATATTTATAGTAAGGATCTAGTTGCTTTGTTGTCATCTGGAGGAAACTGTTTTATTGACAGTTACAAGGAAGTAATTGTCAATAAAACAGTTTCCTCCAGATGACAACAAAGCAACTAGACCCTTACTATAAATATGACTGCAGACAAGCAAACCTGGTGAAAGTCACCAGATGTTCCTTTCCACCACAAACAGCAGGAACCCATGGCTAGTAGGTGATATGAAGTTTGACCTGTGTTATTTTATCAATATTGCACAGGGTCAATTCTCATATCGCACAGGTCAACTGAGAGAGCTGCAGCTGTGTCAACAATATCTAGACATCAAAGGTCATCAAAGGAAGCTAAACCTGTCTGTGAAAGACATGTAATACACATCAGCAAGCAACTGAGAATAGCCAAACATGCATGGAAAGGGAATCTAGAAGATGCATTAAAACTAGGGCAAATGAGCATATACATGCTTGCCATAATGTAGCCTCATTCCCAGGATGTTTGCGTTAATTAGGGACCTGCACCAATGAAAGTGGACAGCCTGAGCATGAATAGGTATGCGAGAATAGGTATGCAAAGTAGGAACACTGAGACCATGTATTGTTCCTGTGTTCCTTGCTCCTTCGGAACCTTCACATTCAATTGGAAGGATGCCTAGTTGCACCTTCGAAATAGTCTTACAGTCAAGCTTTCTGTCACCAATGTGTTCACACACCTTCCTCGAGCTAGTGCATGAAGCTTAAAACCTTCTCCCTTCAGCTGCAGACAATAGCCACCAGAGGTCAGTTATTGGATGCATTCCAAATATATTGTCTGTAAGCTTCCGCGAGTCTTCCTTCAGTCGACACGCACTGCGTCTTCCGCTATAGAACTTGTTGGGATATTTGAGCAAAAACATTGGAACTCTCACCGAAGTGACACAAAACAAGCAAAGAACCTCAATGCAATAGAGCTGGAGTGAGTATTCGTCTGTAGCTATAATGTTAACTAGACAAAGAGCACATTATTTAACTGATGCAGGGTCGTTGCGGGGTATATAAAGTTGTATACTCTTATACAACACATATACGACACTCGCTCTTGGGAACTTTGCGCACTCAGGCCTTGAACTGTATATGCGTTGTATCGCACACTGGTCTATAACTATTACATCACTTTATCCAAGAATCATTAATTGCTTAAATTGCACATGTAGCCTTCTAGAATGAATATATGAATGCATGTGAGAATTATTCAGGTGGTACTTCTCTATTTCACTTATGCAGCCATACTTGCAGGAGCTGTCTTTCTGGGCATTATCATTTACATGTTTGGGGTCTATCTACCACAAGCAGCTGAAATGCGCATGACCGGACTACCCCAGGAGCCTGATTACTTTGTCAACCGAGAGAAAGAGCAGGTGAAGATCATGCAGAGTGTCACTGGCAGCGTATCACAGCGTTCTCGTATTGTCACCATTACAGGTGCTCCTGGGTATGGTAAAACCACTTTAGCCATTGTCTGTGGTCATAGATTTGTTTCACAAGGAATTCCAGTTCGCTTTGTTGACTTGCAACATGTGTGCGATATCCAGGGTATTGTTGGTGAGATTTTGTATGCAGTAGGATCAACTGACAGACACCCAAGTAAAACACAACTCAGCAGGTGGGCAGGGCAGAGACAAAATGGTGTTCTTGTGCTAGTGCTGGACAATGTTGACTGTTTCACTCTCTCTGGTGAAAGGCTTAAGGAATTTGGAGACTTAATCAAGGACTTCATTGTTAGACCATCAATGGCCATTCACGTAATTCTGACTACGCAGTATCAGCTTCGCTACATTGACAGTTTCCAGTTGATTTCTTTGGACAGGCTATCTGAATCCCATGCCAAAGAACTTCTCCTCTATCTTAACCCTTCCTTAGCCCCCAATGTAACTACTGTCTTTGCCAATGTCACGGATGGTAATCCTCTTGCTTTGCGAATATTATCTGCAGTGTTGCGTATGGATCATGCTCCTCCAATCTCATTACTTCTAGAACAATTGCATTTTGATCCAGTGAACACCTTGAGCCCTGACAGTGTACATGAAAAACTCAACCTTGTGTTTAAAGTAGCCATCGGCTATCTATCTGATGCAGATCATGAGTGTTTTCTACTTGCCTGTCAGTTTCCAGGTTCATTTGATAAAGCATCAGCAAAAGCTGTTTTACCTCACTTTGTTAATGAATCTGCGCTCATATGCCTTGGGCACTTGACAGATCGTTCACTGTTGGAATACAGCACAAATAGTCAACGCTATAATGTAATCTCATTACTCAAAGCATTTGTGAACAGCACTTCGCAGCGATATAGGGAGATGGTGAGTCAGTTCTTCCCTGTGTATGTGAAGCACCTGCTGCAAACTGCCACAAGGAAACAGTCGTTATCTCAAGTACACTTTCAAAATTATCTGAAGGCCAACTACTTGGGAATACAATATCTGATCAATGGATATGACAGCTGGATTAATACTGTGTCCAATTTTAACACCAATGTCGACCTTATTCTTCCATTTGTTTTGTCTACTTTTAACATTTTACCTCTTCTACAACCAATCAATGCTGTGGAAACATTTTGGCTCTCAGTTCAGAAATTGACATGGAACATCACAAGTGAAGGCTTCAGAGGACAATGTCAGGAGTATCTGGAACAAGCCATTGAATTTGAATCAATGCTTGCCGAGCATGTGTTAAACACTGGCAGAAGTGATTTGGTGGAGGCAGCTGGAATGTCAATGCGTATGCAGTTGCTCTCTGTGCAAGCTGACAGCCTGCAATCCCTCATTACCTCCAACTGCATTAGAGCTGCCCCATTACTTCGTTACCTTGGACAGGTGGCCAAGTATAGTCATGATGAAGCGGTGTATCAAAAGCTATTAAAAACTATCTCGCACCTTGCCTTGAGTGAAGATCACTTATCTGTTGAGTTGGATGCAGATTGCAGTGCTGGCATACTTTTCTTTGAATTGCATGAGTACAATCTTGCACTAATGTTCCTTAACAGATCTTTGGCCAAGAATCCAAGAAATTTCAATGCTATCAAGACTAAGGTGTTGGCTATCCAAGGAACTGGTCATACTGAATTGGCGGTGGATACAGCTATTGCACATTTTCGGGAACTATTCACACTAGCAATTAACAATATTACAGCAGTGAACAGAGATGAATTAGCTAGCGTGTTCCTTACTTACTTGGATCTATTCTTGATCCTAGATGAGACGGAACTGTTTTTAGACTTGCTGCTTACTAATGCAAGGGAGGTATTTTGGCCCAATGAAATGGCCAACACTCCCGCAATGGAATATTTTGCCAAACATTGCCCAATGGAGCCAATTGAACCTCTTCCCCCCCGATATGTTTGGATTAATGAGAGGTGTGTGGACATTGCTTTTAATGTTACCAGGGACTCGCTGGAGTTGATGCAGTTTCAGCTGTACAAAATCAGAATCCTCAGTGGCTACCAAACAGCCTTTATGGATAATGTATTTACTTTGAAGGCTCTCCAGGGTATTGAACAGAATATTTCCAAACTAGCCACTGACTTGTTTACTGTAGTAATAAACTGGGACATTAATGTAAAGAAATTGAATGTATGCAGAATAATAGGAACAGACTCTGATGAGTGTCAAATGAGTAGGGGTCTGGTTTGGACATCATGGCAACTGCAATATGAAATTGCTTATAGCCTGGCAAAGTTTTATTTCAACTTTGGTCTGCTTGAACGAGCTAAGGAATATACTGAAATTGTGTTAGAAAAATTACCCGTGTCCTCAGTTGAGAAGAAGTGGAAAATGCTGATCAGTCACAAGCTTCATCTGGCTAGGATTGAATTAGCTCTTGGCAACTATTGGAATGCAATATACATCCTAAGAAACTGTTCACTGACCATTGACAAACACATGGTAGGAAATGTCTACAAGGCTACAGATCCTTATCCTGCACGTCAGAATCGTGATATTTCCCTTACAGACAGCCATTCTTCCATACTACTTTTTCAATTACATGATGTCTTCAATGTAACAAAGATGCTATCTGCAGTGGTATCTGGTACAGTCGACTTCATATCACATGTAGAGGTCACAGGCAGCCATCTTCTTTTTGTAGCCATTGTGGCTCTTTTGTGGTTGTTAGTCTTTTCAACTCTATTTGTGATTGGTTCAACATTGTGTTGTATTAGGTTGATTTTGTCATGTAGTTTGGCTAGGCATAATTTTTTGGACATAATTAGGCTATATTCAATTGATGTCATTACCATCATGTTTGCATTTTCGCATGTTCTTATATTTTATGCTTATGTTTTGCATTTCCATACCACCATCCTGCTCTATTATTTTAACTACATTTAACTGATCGTAAACATATATAAAGTATACAAAATATACAGAACTCCTAGCTGAGCTAAATACCTGCATTATTACAGTTTGTTGAATCATATACACTCGTATTTGATTTATCTTTACATGTTCACTTATATACGAGAATTACTCAAATTAGTTATTATCTTGTGAACTTTTTTTTATTAAGGCAATGTTTTGAGGGTTACACTAATATATTACATAATTATTATATGCTTTGATGTTTAGGTGCATACCATTATATATGAAGTCTTAAAATGAATGACCATGGAATGGATCATAGTTGACAGACTAATGGACCAGGTATAGTGACATCATATAATTATACGCTTAGTTGCCTGCGCATACATGTGCTATAATATGAATGCATGTAGCCACTATGCTTGCTAATTTGCACCTTACTATGGCTAGCTAGAAGACAGCTGTAGGGTGTGGGTTTGGGGCCGGTGATCAGCCTGAAGTCCCTCCTATTCCCATCCAGAGTGGCGGAACATGGGCTGACATTATCTAATTACATCATCATATCCATACATTTCATGGGGTGCATGAAATCGTATGTGCCACCACCTATATGGAATCAGATAAAATAATGCACTGGAACTATATTAATTGCCATGGGAGCTACTTATGCTCATACAAACCACTTTGTGAAAGGTAGTTAGAGGCTGAGGGGACAAAAGAAGTGAGAACGTGTTTGCAATTAGCTAACTAACCATTTATGTAAGAGAATGCAGAAATAACATTAATGCTCACATGATAATTATAATGATCATGATGAACTTGGATTCTGGTTGAATTCATAATATTATGCATGCAAATCCCATGTTATTACTATATAGCTTGTTAGCAAGCCGTCATGTGTATACGTACTGCACTTTAGGATTTGGAATGGGAATGCACGTTCACCGTATATCCTAATTTATTAGTAGGAAAACCACACCGAACAGTACGTGGGAAAGAGTCAAGGCGCCTTTTGGGACCGATCGAAACCTGTACGTCCTAGCCTACTTAACCCAAGCCGAGGGTCGATCACTCTGATCTAACAATGTCAGCTGTTGCCGCTCAGCCGAAAGGTACAATGTTTAGCTAGCTATATAGCTCAGTGACTAGCTAGCTATAGGCCTATTGATCAACTGCACAACGCACATGGCACAGTAGTTATAGCCATGTCACTAATCCATGGGGGGGGGGGGAAGTTGGTCACTTGATTTTCGACTGGACGGCAGATACTTGGTTTAGCGACGCAGATGATGAGACCGATCGATGTCAATCTACTTCATACGGGGAATTGATTGTCCTGCTCTAACTCGACTGTGTGCTTTGCTGCATGGTAACGCTAGCTAGAGTTAAATGGTCATACTTTCAATCAAGGAAATGTGCCACGACTTATAAGAAGAAATAGAGGTGTTAACGTTGAAGGGTTGTGACGGAATTACCCCGTTTTACCTTATACTGTAGCTAGCTACGTATAATATTTGTGGAGAGGTCAGACATTTGTCATCATGTAGCTAGTTAGAATCAATAGTCGATATCTGGATTAAGGAAATGCAGTTATGTGTAGTTGAATGGAATGCCATTAAAAATTGTGTACAGAATTTATTGTGAAGTTGAGTGGCATCGGTGAAAATTAACCAGGTATAGCTAGCAATCATTGGTTATGTTGTGGTGTTCATACTCCTATCATTGAGCAGATAGACTTGTATTTGATTTGGTACAATAATAGTTAAATTGTGCATATGTGTAATTAACTCTGTAGACCCAATGGCAGCATGCATGCTTGCCAGGTATCATGCTACTGAGGAAAGTCTACTATGCTCCTTCATACATTGATGACATTCATTTTGCCCTGTATGTGTATGCATTCCACTACAGTAGAAAGTGCAGCAGCTAGTGCAATTCAGCACTTCTATCACAAGCTTGTACAATTACCACTGGATGAGAATACTCCAATGTTCTTTAGTCGTCAACTAATAACGAGGATGACACTGGAGACAGTGGGCTTGCCCAACATGATTCGCCAAAAGAAGAATGAAACCATCCTCCTGGGTGTTATTGACGCTGTAAAGCAAAAACCAGACTTGTTGACAGATTTCTGTGAAATTTTGGATTCCATGGACATCACTAAACAGTTGGCCCACCAGATCAGAGGTAATAGCAATCCACTTAGCTTGCTCTCATGCTGTGTTCCATGCATTACTAGGGTTTGTTTTAGTATAGTATTGGATACATGTTGTATATAGGTTTGCGCAGGTTGGAGGTATACGCATAACATATATACCATATCTAGCTTCAGCCTATCGAGCTTGACTGCTATAAGAGTAGAAGAGCTAGCCTGAGGGCCTAGCAGAGGTTATTAATGTTCATTTTGGCCTGAACAATGGGTCATTTCAGCTATAGGTTAAAGTTGTTTGCATTGTAATTTCCGAACCATGTACCTAATTTTTAATGGTTTAGTAGAGAATGTGTAGAGACCAGAAGCTTGAGGACCATGCATGCATAGAGCATAATTATATATGTGCGTGGTAGAGCACAAGATTGGATAAAGAATATATAGTGTATGGTATATAACCCTAACCAATGAATAGTGTATGAAATTATAGGTCATTAACACTTGAAATAGAAATAGATCCCATTGCCATAGCAACGTGCATCTAATCAATGATTCTCAATCTCTGAGAAGCATCCCAATTGCTTTGCGCATGCATGATTCTAAATCCCATAATAGTATGTTGTGGGCAGATCGTGGGTGCTTATGAATCCCATAAAGTACATTGTGGGCAGAGCAAGGGTGCTTAGAAATCCCATAATCTACTGACACTCCACAGGGGCATTTTACATCATAATATGGCATTTTTTATGCGCAAGTAGTCAAGAATTGTGAAATGATTTGTTTAAGTAAACATGTGTCTCTGTGCGATTTAGACCACTCGGCACTCAGGCAATTCGCGCCATCGAGCCTCATGCTCTAAATAAAGCAGACACCTCTTGGCTGCCATGTAATTATTACCTATAACACTGTCCAGTTCCTGGTCTGAATTTCATGAAGGAACTTTCTTTAATATAATCAGCAAAATCAGGTCAGCAAAAGCTATGCCATTTTCTTACTGTGAAACTTTGACACAATTATATGCTATCCTTTCTATGCACAATGTTGTAGTACATCTTTCCACTGACAGGAAAATGTGAAGAGCTGGATGTGGTCAAACAAGACTCTGTTCCAGCCAGTTTGTCTAATCCAAAAGGTACGTATACAGTACAGACTTAATGTTCTGCTTGCACTAATTATAATAATATTGCCTATAAATGCATAATATGTACTGTTAATGGTATAATATATATGTGTGCAAGTCGTGTGTATAGAAATCACAGATTATTGTACATTTCATGGTTTAGATATCCTAGATTTAGGTAGCCATCTTCAATGTATGTACTCCCACTAACTTAGGTGTGTATTGACTACCTTTAATAAGAAACTGCATAGCAAATGAATGAACCTTCCTTTAAGTAACTATTTATTTACAAGCAAATTATGCAATGGTAATTTGAAATGGCGGCTTACTGCTTGTGCCTTTAGAATTTGCAATCAGTATTCCATATATAGATCTTGTTTATTTGCGATATGGCAGAGTTGATTGTGTACCATAGTTACAATCAAGCAGTCTGATGCTGGTGTTTTAGCTGAAGAGAACTCCAAGTGGAGCTAGAACTGTAAGTATAGCTACTTTAGAATGACGGAGACAAGTGTGAAGTATAATTATAAGGACATTTTCCTTAATCCTTAATATAATTAATCTTTTCCAGTCTGTGTGTTGTTTGTTCGTTCGTTTGTTTGCTTGTGCATGGCATTAAAAATGGGCATTTGATCGGACAACTCAATGACGTAACCGCAAACATAGCCGCTCTGGCAATGTGCATGTGCCTCACAGCCAGCTGTCTCTTAGACAATCCGCGCTCCTCAGTTTGGGTCTCCCAGGCGCGACGCACACTTGCACAGAAGGTTACTGTTATTTTCTGGTGTGAGGTAACTGCTCTGGCTATCGGTACGTGGGTATTTTAGCTATTTATGTTTCTCTATTAGGGTACTTTAGCTGTCAGTGCTCAGGGCTACTGAAAGCCTTTCTCGATGGCAAAGTAAGCTATTGGGCAGAATGATTGCTTGGCTTCAGCACTGGCGTATTGGCTAAGGAAAGACATGACCAAGCAATACTTTTGACATGGTTTAGGTGTAGCTATATGTAGCTATAATTATGTGCATGCAAGTGCATGACTATGCAAACAAGATCAGCACTATACCCAGGCAGCCACCTAGCTGCAAACACCCAAATGATGATGGATGGCCTGCGTTGTCCACCGGGTGATACAACGTGGAGTGAGCTCGCATATTTAATCTGCTCATATATTTAATCTTTTCCAGTCTGTGCGTTCATTCGTTCATTTGTTTGCTTGTGCGTCACATTTAAAACGGCATCTGATTGGACGACACAATGACGTAACCGCAAACATGGCCACTCTGGCAGTGTATGTGTCTCGCAGCCAACCGTCTCTCAGACACTCCGCGCTCTTCAGTGCACTTGCGCAGAAGTTTTCTGTTATTTTCTGGTGCAAGGGAACTGCTCTGGCTATTGGTACGTGGGTATTTTTGTTTCGTTATTTGAGTACTTTACCTGTCAGCGCTCCGGGCTGCTGAAAGCCCTGTCTCTATGGCGAAGTAAGCTATTGGGCAGAAAGCTTGCTTGGCTTCGGCACTGCCCTATTGGCTAAGGAAATACATGACCAAGCAATTATTTTAACATGGTGTAGGTGTAGCTAGCTATATGTATATGTGCATGCAAGTGTATGAAAGTGGCCAACATCAGCGCAAACAAGATCAGCACTATACCCAGGCAGTGTCACCCAGCTGCAATCACCCAAATGGTGATGGATGGCCTGCGGTGTCCACTGGGTGATGTGACACAGAGTGAGTGCGGCCGAAGGCCGCGGTTGCTCGTAGTGCTTAAAATAAGGTATGGCATTGTTCAATCATCCTAGCGCATTTGTTTGTATAATATAACACTTGACAGTATTTATCAATGCCACTTTTCACTCTTTACGCACTATACTGGTTTAGGCTGTCACTTTGCAATCCTGGTGTTCTGCACTTATCTCTGATTTCTATGTGTTCACCACATGTATATCACCAAGAATGGCTGCATTATGTACAGATTAACATATGGCTCATGAGGTGTTACCGGATATAACCAAGGTGCATGGTCAATTATTTAACACCCTTGCATGGGCCTTCAGCCCTCGGGTGTTGTAAATCCTCCACCAAGGTTATATCCGGTAACACTGAAGGAGCCATTGCCTATTTGTAGCCCGAGCAGCGAGATTTTCCCACCATTTCTAAGATACGCATGGGAGCAACAAATGGGAGAGCATTGGCACAGTGTGTGGGGGTGCTGCAGCAGGACAGAAACTGATTGAAACAAATGAGTGGTTGTGACTTTGAGAAGCCTCCCTTGAAGAGGAAGAGGAGATAGCTCACTAGTTGTTGTAGCAGTAGTTGCAGGGGAGGCAGACACACTTTGCCCTCCCGTAGCTATCGCCAGGGAGGATAGAAAAGTTTGTGTACTAGTAAACACGAAGAAGCAACAACCTGGGCATTGCATAACTTTGAATAGTGGTAAGAGGAACAGGAGACATCCAGCGAGAGTTAGGCTTATACCCTGTAGACTCACCAGAATGGCTTTCTGCAGAAGCATTGCAGCTTAAATGGCTTCCATATTCGTTTCATCGAGGCTCAGTGTGAGGATGAAAGACCGTAGTCCGCCTTAGGTTCAAACTAGCTGTACTTTCGACCTATTAGCTGGAAATCATTGATAGATATAGCAAAGAGTTGTGCCGGCAGAGTCTACTGGCACCACTCCTGCTATAGCTATAGACGAAGATTTCATAGGCATTGATCTTGCATTGAGGATTTCACTGTGCAACTTTGAGAGACTACATACATAGCTGTATTGTGTTGTACAATGTGGTATGCAAGTTTGGACCTTCAAGATTTCATTTAGCCACACCCTGGTAAATATAGGCCACACCCTGGGTGACATGAATATTGTCCAGGATGTCCTAGTCTCGTCCCCAGCCCACTTCTGGCCATCATTTTATTGGCCCGAAAGGTGGTCTGGTGACTTTGGTAAACTTTCTTGGACCTGGAAGGCGATTCCAGCAGGAATTCCTGCTGGCCAATCATAATGCAGAATAGCTGTAGCGTGTATGTTTGATCGCGTGCAGGTGATCAAAAGGAGTTTGCAACCAACTTCGCTCAAGACATTCGTGCATAGGCTAATAACCACTCCTGATGTTATACAATCGGAATCAACTTCAGGGTCCAAGAAAGTCGACCAAAGTTACCAGACCACCTTTCAAGCCAATAACATGCCATCCGGAAGTGGGCTGGGGACGAGACTAAAGGATATCCTTGTGTGATATGAGATACATATAACTGTTACACATTTCCTTTGATGTTCAAACTATCCGTGCTACACAGATAAGTTGCATCTGAAGAGTTAGCCTACTTCGAATCTTCCACATGCTATGCACTTTTGATGATAGTGATAATTTTATTATTCCCTTTGTAGTTAGTGTGATATATATGTGTGAATAAATTAATAATTGGTCTTTCTGTAGGATCACACGCTTGTGAAAGAATGTTCCAGGGATGGTGTCTTATCCTTATTTTGTTGATACTGTTTCTTGGTATAGCAGCTCTGTCATACTTAGCCATTCAGCAAGTATCTGGAACAGCTGCAGAATGGCAGGTTAGAGTTCCACCTATTCCTACAGCTTTCACTGGCAGAGACAAAGATGTTGAGCAAGTTGTAGGTTTTCTATTGCAACAAGATGTGCGCATTGTATCGGTCACAGGTGGACCAGGCTATGGCAAGTCTAGTGTAGCCATAGCTACCAGTCATCAGCTAATAAAGCATGGAATTCCAGTGTGTTATTTGTCACTCTCAGAAGCAGATAGTATAGACATCTTCATAATGACACTAGCACATGCACTTACAAAAGAAACCAAGAGACACCCAGACGAAATTAAAGATTGGGTAGGAATGTTAAAGGAGAAGACAGTTTTAGTTTTGGATAATGTTGATCAGTTGACACTGAAACAAACAGAGTTGAGACATGATTTCATAAAGCTACTAAAGGATATTGTTGCAGAGAGTATCTATCTGCATTTGGTAGTTGTAACAAGATATCGTTTCAAGGTTGCCAGTAATTTTGAGGAAATTCACCTGCAGCCTCTAACAAGTCTTCAAACACTTACCTTGCTCAGACATTTGATGCATACATCAAGACATGTTAGTGAAGACCAATTGATTGAGGAACAGTTGCAGATGATAGCTAATGAAACTGGTGGAATCCCACTAGCAATTAAAGTTGTTGGTCAACTTGTGAAATCAGGAGTGCTATCAGTTGCTCAAGTAGCCGAGGAACTCTCAATAGATCCAGTTAGCACCCTCAGTGAAGACAGTTTCATGCCTGATGAACAACTGAAGCGCTGCATTGATCTATCCTACAAGCACTTGAGCCCACTGGGGCAGAAGTGCTTTTTGTATGCAGCAAGCTTTCCTGGTTCCTTTGATCGCCAAGCAAAAAAGCACATTATCGATAATTTAACAGATGGTGGACATTGTTTAAACCAGCTGGTGGACCGATCGTTGGTGGAATACAGTGCAGTTAGTATGCGCTACAGTGTACATACACTGCTTAGTGCATTTGCAAGAGATTCTATTGCAATAAATGTATCATTGGAGAACTTTAGCATTTTGTATGCCAGTCATTATATTGTTGTATTGAGTGAACAAATGAAAAGAGCTAAATCAAGTGGCAACATCAGTAGTGCATACACTACTCTTGTAATAGACTATCATAACTTCTTGCAACTTCTTCACATCCTTTCATCTAACTCAATGTCTTCAGTAACACACATGGAAGAAATAGAGCTTGCACTGGAAACCTTTCACATCATGCAATCACGATTTCCATATATGGCCCTTTTAGGCTGGTGGGAAAGGCTTTTGTTAGATGTATGTAAAGCAAGAGTAACTGATTTTAAAACACTGTCACCACAATTTTTGAATCTCAGTACGAAACTTGCACAATTATTGGCTTATCATGAGAAGTACTGGCCAGCAAAACGAACTTTGCTTTTTGCGCATAGATGTATTCTTGAGGATGAAGCCCTTGCCTCATCTTTCCAAATGTGTGAACATCCACAATTGAGTAGTTACACCACAATGTTGCAAGTTCTAGCAAAGGTATGTGAGAACTTGGGAGCTGTTGATGAGGCTCATATGTACAATCAGCAAATTCAATCATGTATTAGAAGAGCCCCAGATGAGAAAGCAGCTGCTGCAATTATTCCACAAAACTTCTGCTCTGATGGAATAGATCATGTGAGACATGTGTATGAGGATTCCAAGGACTTCCATTCTGCCTTGCGGCTATTTGATGCTCTGGTACATTGCAGAAAGTCAGAGGCTGTCTTGAGATTTAAGATTTTAGAAGATACTTTTGAACTATATGTGGCAGAATTCCCATTGCCATATGCATCGCTCTCGCACACTATGGCAGCATTGCGTATTGCAAAGCGCATGCATTTGATTTCCAACCATGAAGAAGAAGTGAAATGGCTATTGAAATCAGTAAAATACGTGGGATTCAAAAATGCAGATTTAGGTATCATAGCATTTAAAGTTTATTTTCGACTCACAAAACTTTACTGGCATGTTTTGAATGACAAGGAAAGAGCAATGGAGAATGGCAATGCTGCTTATGCTACAGCTATGAATTTGTCACCCTCACATGTGCATTATGCAGCGTGGCAGGCATCGCTAAGATTGGCAGATATCTTAAACCAAATTGATGGTCATCATGAAGAGGCAGCATTTTACTTTCAAGAAGCACTAGATCATTTACCTTTCATCAATAGCGATGCTGAGATCCTTTACACCACTCGTCGCATTATTGAGATGAACCTTGCTTCTTTGTATTTCCAATCTAGACAGTTCAGTATGTTTCTTCAGCATTCTGGACAGTGGGCCAAGCTAGCTGCCGAAAGTACTCTTGGTACAAGAAATATTTTAGATCTGTATTACAGTTATGTACAATTTGCAAGGAGCAGTAGTCTCACTGCAGATGACTCATTCAATTGGCAACTGACAGGATTGGGCAGTGTTTGGTATTTTCTTAAAGCATGTCTTGGACAGGCACATGACTCAATCATGCAATTTATGCACTTTATGTTACTATCTTCATTGGAGGCACTACAGGATGTTAGCTGTTTGGTTAGACTTCTTAATCGTTTATTTACTATTGCTACCCAATTAATTATTATTTTACCTGCTGTCATTTTTACTTCATTATGTGTGATATATTTTGCTTCAGTACTTGTCTTCAGTTTTCACTATTTCCTGTATGTTGCAGTTGTTAAGCACAAGCTGTGGATGCCTAAACACCTGCTTGTCCCCACTAAACTATTACTGTTTATACCCTTTAATTTTTGTATAATTGTGGTTTTCATGTTACCACTTATATTTAATGTTGGCTATTTTCTAGTATTTTTAGTTATGCAGTCTCCTTTCATGACACAATTATATCACAATGTATCAATGCGCCTTCCTGATGATCAAATGTATGCAATAATATAAACTAAACAAACTGATTTGAAAGTGGTTGTCAGTTGTAACCGTATTATCATTATCCATTTCAATGTATTAGTAACTGTTGTGTTCAGAATATTGTGCATGCATTTAAAGATATTTGAAATGCTGCTTGGTGTTACCACCAGCATGTATGCATTATCCTATGATGTGCAGGCGTGATGTGGAGGTCCTTCAATCCTAATCTTGCATAAATTGTCATGTGAGAATCATTAAATTGAAGAACACATCCTTAGGGTGTATAACAAATTGTTCTAGTATCACATACATGCATTGAACAGGGAAATGTCCGCTTGCATGCACGATGGGTATGATGGTGTTTGTCGCATTGATTGCAAGGTAGATAGTTGGCCAAGTAATCACATGAACTACATGCACTGTTACGCCAATCCAACTAGCCTAAACACCACGCTCTGCTTCTCCTATGCAGCTGCATGATTTTGCTGGAGCCTTCATGTACATGTACATTAATTTTTTTATTTACACTTTTTTGGTCTATCTGCCATGCATGAGCTGCTGAAATGCTGATTATTAGATTTGTCAGCTGGATCCAGAGTAGTGAAGGATCAGATACACAAGGTGTGTTCTGGTGCTTCCATTTGCATTGTCTACTGCACAGTATTGCCGCATAACTGGTGCCAGTATGAACCTGTTAAAACAGTCTTGGATGAACCTGGATTTCTGCAACTTGCTGATGTAGAGGAAGAGTTTTGGCTCTCAGTGCAGAAACTGACAGAGTATCACCATGCAGTGAAGGCATTGGAGGTCAATGTCATGAGTACTTAGAACAAGCCATTGAATTCGAAGCATTACTTGCTGACTATATGTATGTGTTCAGCACTGGTAGAAATATCACTGTGTATATAGGCTATTAGACTATCAAGTAGTGCTCAAATGTTGTCCATGCACTCTGACAAGCTTCAGCTCTTATACAGTTGAATCCAACTGTATGTACGTAAACACTGACTCAGCTTTGTTACTTTGTACATATAGCCAAGTGTAGACATGACAAGGCAGTGTATCAAAACCAATTAAAGGCAATCATGCACATTGCCTCGTACAAGCGAGAATCATTCTTCCACAGATGCAGACGTTGGCATAATTTACTTTGAGATGGAGGAGTACAAGCTTGCAGTGGAATTTCTAAACAGATCATTGACAAGCTTTAGCAAAAAAAGAATTCAACAAACAATTGAATGTTGCCAAGATGATTGTGTTAGCTTCCAAAGAAGTGGCTAGGAATTAGCAGCAGGCATTGCACCTAAATTATTACCCAGTGTATTGGAACAAGCCAAAAGAGCATAGAATGAATTGCCTCAATGCCACTGACCTTTATCTTAAGCTATATCTTGGAACTGTGCAAGCTAATATAAAAATGCTGAACAGATCTAGATTGGCAGACAAAATGTTTGCTGCTTTACATCTATCCATTAATGTGAACGCCACCGAACTGTCTTTGGCCCTCATCCAGGAAGCGGCAGCTGTGCTCTTGAACATGATTTTTTATTCTTGAGTCCAACAAATGAATTCAATTGTTCATGAAAAACTGCTATGAAATCGAAATGGAGACTATAGATCCATTGTCCAAGATGTTTTGGAGTATTTAGCACTTGCATTTGCTGACAACATTACCAGGCACTTTCTGGTGCATATATAATTATGCATTATGAGGTTATCGAGTCCTTTGTGACCATGTGAAAGCCAAGATGAGAACTGCCTATTAGTAATGCAAAGATGTTGCACAAAACCAATCCCAAAAGGGACTGGAATATTTAGAATATTAGTGGACATGGAGTTTCAAGTAAAGAGAATGCATGTTTGCAGTGTTATTAAAAACAAATTCTGTTGAATGTCAGATGTCTAGACATCAGTTGCGGCTGTTGTGCCAGATGCAGTATGAACTTGCTGATGGCCTGGCAGCATTCTTTTACAAACTTGGTATGTTAGAACCAAGCTAGTGCGTATGTTCTACAATGATGACAAAATGACATAATGACAAACATGGAACAGTTGCAATTGTGAGTATAATAGATTGTATATCTATCATGCAAATGATGTATATTATGTATCTAGTTATGGCTTCAGGATTATATCAAACTTGGCTTGCATGCACAGATGTTCTGAAGGAGAAACATGAGAAATACAAAGTCAAAACAACATTGACTGCACCAAACCATATAGGCAACATATCTATGCACTCATATTTGTACGTTGTATGGATTGCCACATCTAATGAAAATTAATAATGTGCCATATCTAATGCATAAGTGAAGCTGTATGCTAGACTAAGTGCTTGTATGCGTAATAGCTACATGTGCTTTGTGCTTCCTACATCCAATGGCCTATATAGTACGACCTGACCAGTGCATATAGTGCAATGCGATCAGTGGGCAGCCAAAGAGGTTCTGAGGGCACACCGCAGGGAGCTTGTGAAACTGCTATTGCAGGATCTCCTTCTGGACCTTTATAGTTGTGGCCTCATTGTGGAGGAGACACAGAAAAGAATCCTACACCCACGGGCAGTGTTCATCAAGAGGGATGTGATTCAACTCATCCTCCATGATGTCAGGCAGGCTGTAAGCAACCGATCTGATTGCCTGAACAGTTTTTCGAAAGGCCTACAAACACGTACACTGCAACCAACAGTGGGCTTATCACAGTAAATCAGAGGTATGCATGGAAGCATAAGCAAGAGGCTTCATGTAGTTCTGACACACACACACACACACACACACACACACACACACACACACACACACACACACACACACACACACACACACACACACACACACGCACACACACACACACACACACACACACACACACACACACATACACACACCACACACGTCTATGCATGCAGCTACTACAAATAGTCTGGCCTGCTGTGACCGTCCCAACAAGCGCCCGGGGGGCAGGTTAAGGGAGGGATGGTCTAGCGGCAATAGCGATTAGTTAACACCTGTTTGGCCAATCAGATGCGAGTACTGCGAATCGCAGCAACGATATTCATGACCTTAGCTGTTGCTGTTAGGCGTGGGAACTGTACATTTGGAGGTGTGACATAGATAACCCAAAGGTGTGAACTAGTTACTATCCCCGCTAGACCGTCCTTTCCCTTCTACGCACCTGCGCTTATTGGGACAGTCTAACTAGCCAGACTACTACTACAAAAGGCTCCCTTTGCAGCCCTGTTCATGGTAGTCAGGAAAGGGGTACTTGTCGGGGATGATATTGACCTGTGTAGTGACCTCAACTGTTCTTGGGGCCTGGGAAGGTAGCCTACAGGAGTGCGTGGAATACAGTGGACAGAGCTGTGGCTATAGCTATAAGTAGGGCAGGGCTGCGAAGGGGAACATGAGTGCTGTAATACACAATACAGTACATGCAGCTCACTTGTATGAAGAATGCTGTCCAGCCCACCTCCGGCACAGGCTGAGATGCTTTGAAGGTATGGTGAGTAATCTATATGAGGGGAGAATATACCGTGTGTCATGAGGTTATCATAGATATATACAGTATGCAGCAATACATGCATACGCACACACATAGGTGCAGCTGCCTATATACTCTGGCGATGTTCTATAGCTACATGTACTGCTGTCGCTTGCCTTGTGCACCTCTCCTTCAAACCAGAAGACAGGATGGGGAGTTGGTTTAGGGCCAGTGACCAGCCTGAAGTCCCTCCGCTTACCATCCAGAGTGGTGGCATGCCACATGCGCACACTACTGGGAACACACTGGGTGACCTGTTCGTGTACATGGTGATGGTGCCTGCATCCATACCATTCATGGGGCATATATAATGTACGTTTATATAGCTATAGGAAGGTCACGCATCACCCTCACACATCTCATGTAATACACATGACATTGTGCCACCTAGGTGCCCTGGTAAAAATTCTATGAGACTTGTGGAAAGGGATACCCTAAGTTGTGTAGGCATAGAGAACAGCACCAGATGCGTGCATCTTATGCATATGTACACGCATAGAGAGTACTGGAAAGTTGGAAACTAGCCCAAAAACACTGCAGAGGTGGAAATTCACACATATGTCATTAACTCCTTACACAGTTGCATCCCCCTATGCTCTGCTTCTACTGTTGCTGCTCACAGGTGATTTCTTCAGTAGGCCCATGACAACAGGCACCATTCCCACCACTCACCTGTCCACTGCTCCTACGGTCCATGTGGCCCAACCCCACTGCACACAGAAGACACATGGACATATACGGGCGTAGGCAATGAGTGCATGGTTTGGCGTGGTGCAACACACACTGTATGGCTGTACAGTGGGCAGCACCCCACTGAACATCCAGCACATGCATGCACGTATCTTATGTGTGCACTGCTAATGCAACATCATGCAGCTAGTAGCACCTATCAAAGCCCGTGTCATACATGCACTGCTACAGCCTTACCACGGTTGCATTGTTCGCTCTCCACACAAGCTCACTCGTCCGTGTTGGAGCAGCCGGTGGTGTAAAGGAAAGCGTGCTCTTCTTGTCAGGTATGGTCACTGTCATGAAGTGTCGCCACACGGAGCGGACAATGACCGAATCTACAGAAGCACAGAGTTGATCATCCACTTGAAGTCTTCACTGCAAGGGATTTTAACTGCGGCTCCTGCATGCAGACCTGGGCCTACCGTTAAGCCATTTCTGCCATGTCATGTTGAGAAAGTAATTGGCGCAGTCGGTGCATCTGAAGGGGATTGTGTCTGTATTCGTAGCACGGGTCGGGGGCCTTCACACAGTCCTCCAAGGGCGTGCTCGCCCGTGAGGACGCGCGTACGCGCTGCAAGAACATCTCATGTCGACATCATCGTGACGTCATGATCAAGGAGGGTGTGTTCCCGTTGTCAGCTGTGGGCGTATCCAGTCCGGGCTGGGCGTATCCAGCCTTGGCTGACGTTCAACGATGGGAAAGTCAAAGAAACGGAAGGCTTCAGAGCAAGTACTCACTGGAGTAGCTAAGGCGGAGGTTGACGATGTTGTACCTATACCAAATAAGGAACCGATACCAACAGTTTTTCCCCGAAATGGTAGGGTTTCAAGTCATTTCAGCTGGATAATTTATGTACGTTCTTAGCTAGCTCAAAGATAGAGGAAAGAACTTTCCTCTATCTATGGCTAGCTAGCTACACGGTCACCAGACTGATTATGCTAATGACTGCGGAGACTAGCTAAACCTTCAAAACAGTCCTTCCTGTATGGAATGATAGGATTATGCCATGACACCAGACTACTGTGAAACCTATGCATCTGGGCCGAAAGAGGGTTTACTGCTTCTGCCTCAAATGAAGCACTAATGCATTACTCGTGCGTATATGTGCTGCATGTTCCTTGGACTTTGGTCGGTGTGCTTTGTAGCCCCATACATTTTGCTAATGCTAGATTAGGTGTTAACTAGATTTCATTGCAATGCTAAGTTGGTCATTGTTTACTTTGTGTAAGCTGTTCGACATCTTCTTTTCACTGTAGCTGAAGATGCTGCTGTCAGCGCAGTCCGTCAGTTCTATGACAAGCTCATTCAGCTACCACTGGATGAGAAAGCACCATCATTGTACAGCCACTACTTGATCACTACAGACACATTGGAGCGAGTGGGTAAACCTTGCCATGTTCGTGCAGAGAAAAACGGATTCATTCTCCAAGATGTCCTTGCAGCAGTGCAGCAGAAACCAAAATTGCTGGAGGTGTTCTGCAATCTCTTGCAGGATATGTACATAGCTGCAGAATTGGCCCAGCTAATCAGAGGTATGTGCTATCAAAGATGCAGTATGCAGTAATTATTGTATTTCAAGGGTTCCAACTTCACATTAGTAGGGCTACATCTACAGGGCTTGACAAACCCTGAATTAGTGCTGGTTGTGTGACATCCAGCCAATGGGATTCTTTATAACTAGTCACATGCCCGATGGTTAAATCGCTTAATGCACACTTGCTGCTGGATGCTCTTTCCTGTATCATTACCTTGTCTCCATTCACATGCACTTATACTACACTTATTCCTTCCTTTGTTCTATGCAGACAAATATGAACAGGGAGTAGTAAACCTGCAGGGTACAACTCAACACACGACAGCCAAGACAGGTGCACTGCAAGTGTATGTAGTAGTGTCAGCTTCTTTAGAATTGTCCCTCTAAGGAGTTTTCATGAAGCAAAAGTACTTTTTAATGGTTATGCGACGGTGCTGCATAATTGTCTCCCCTATCTCCTCTTTACAATATCTGCGTCACTGGCAACCGACGAAGATGCGGTCGCCCAATAGAAGAACTCTCCTGCACCCGTGAACCTTCTCGTTACACTCCTTCGCTGACAGCCCTTAATCCTATTTTGTAGGGAGGCCATTCGATTAAAATGAAAGCGTAGTTCGCAGTGACAAGGGCACATTACAGCAGATACAAAATGGCTGTGATGATGTCATATAAACTTCATGCGCACATTGCCTGCAATGTATGTGTAGGGGATTTATCGTCGCACGCACTCTGCCTGCCACGTGTATGGGATTTATCATCACGCTTATTCTGCCTTGCCACGTACGTCTATGGGATTTAGAATCACGTGCGAAGCAATTGGAATGCTTCTCTTATGATTCAGAATCATCATTTTGATGCACGTTACCATGGTAATGGGATCAATAGCATATTCAGATGTTTTAAGGCTGAGAATGGTGAGGATGCTTTTGTACAAGAGGAAAACGTCTCCATGATAAGTGAACAGACAGCAGGCTAAACATGTACCAATCTCGTGCAACGATTTATCTGAAACATGAGTTCCAGACAACTGAGAAACTGTCAAATCACGATTAGTTGGCGATTCCAGTTGTAGTGCTCATGTAAGGAGGGTTCAATCACGGACTGGACTTTCATGATCATAATCATAATCATCATCATAATCATAATTCACTGAGTCATACATACAAGCATATGCATATACATGAAGAGTGTGTAAAAATGTTTCCTCCAAAAACAAGGGCAGATGTAGGGATGGTGCAGTGTGTCGCTGAAGGGCATGGCCAACCACCTGGCAGAAAAACCGTAGGAACAAGGAGGAGGGCCGGTCCATGCAAAGAGGAGGGCCAGCCTGTCCATGCAAAACCCAGATCATTAACATTCGTTGACTTTGAATACATTCAGGGCACCATCCCTACATCTGGGAACATTTTGCCGCACCTCCTACTAGTTACTGCATAACCATTCCAACTATTCAGCTTCCCTTTTACACCTACAGGTACAGCCTTACAATTTGCCCATCTCTCTGCTTTGCTGTGCACTATCGTCTCTTTCCACCAGGAGGTCCCTGCAAATTGCTTGCTACTTAATCTATACTTTGCTGTGCTCTAGAATCTAGGACCTCCTTCTCTTCCAATTCTTTATGTGTTTCCATTAAGTATCACTTGCAGGCTCCATATTCTTTGGATTAATTCATCTCTTATGTAGCCATCTTGCTCTGCCATGAGACCTCAGCAAACCACTAAGATCAACTGCAGTGTCAATGCTTACCATATATCGCTGTTCAATATACATCGCTGTCTGCAAACCACCACACCCACTTTCATGCCCACACTGTTTAGCTCTAGGCCAGCACAAACATTGTACACTTCACTGCCAACGTTTGTAAAGTTCAACCATCATAATACATATATTCAGATAGCTAGTGTCTTACAGTATTCACACTTGTACATATGTATGTGTCACTGTGTACCAGATTCTGCAATTGCTATACAGTATAGCTGTACAGCTGTTACTCATCAGCGCTTTATTCATGTACATGCTTGGGTGTATGCATGCAGCTGTTTTGTAACTGATGAAAACCCTCGTGGTCGAAACGTTTTACTCGAACCATCCTTTTTAGCTACGTGAACGCTCATCAATGCTTCATAAACTTGGTGATGTGTACATGGGAAGATGCATACCTGGAATTGACATACAATTTTTGATGTGTGTAGTAGCCCTTTAGCTTGTTATTGCACACTCATAATTGCATAACAATATGCAGGTGGAGAAAAAGAGGATGGTAGCAAGACCGCAAGCGCCACAAAATGTTGCCAGATGTAGGGATGGTGCACTGAATGTATTCAAAGTCAGCAAATGTTAATGATCTGGGTTTTGCATGGACAGGCTGGCCCTCCTCTTTGCATGGACCGGCCCTCCTCCTTGTTCCTACGGTTTTTCTGCCAGGTGGTTGGCCATGCCCTTCAGCGACACACTGCACCATCCCTACATCTGCCCTTGTTTTTGGAGGAAACATTTTTACACACCTTTGTTTCTTGACTTTTTATGGAGTGCAAATTTCAGCTGGGCAACAGCTGGTCTGCTTGAAAGGCTTCCAAACAACAGTGGCAACAAAGGAATTAATGTGCCCCAAATGCATGGCAGGGTGTGTAGCACATTGTGGGATGTGGCTGGGTGGGCAACCTAGGGTAAGCTGTGGTGGGTGCAAGATGTATTACTTCTATTTGGATAGGCTATCATGTTGCAGAGTTAGCTGTGATAAGGCTAGGATGGCAGAACAGGGGGGGGGGGGGGGACTGGGGGACTGTAGCCCCCCAAAAATTACTTGCTTCAGGAAATCATGATGATAGGCTAGACTGGCTTGGTCATGGAGTAACACCCACAATCCCGATCATTTTTCGCTGCTACTCTGACTACGTATATACTCACACCACAGGTGGCCCCTACATGCATACAAAAGAGCTGCACTATACCTACATCCTTGAATGCAGGATGCTTGCGAAGTGGAACCGGAAGTGACAGCTAGCTCTGCACTGCCAAACAAACGCGGAAATGGCGGCTGGAAGCAATCGCGTAACAAGTGAAAATGGCTTCCAAATGGCACGACTGCGGAGAACCTTCGAAATGGTACGCGGGCGAATGGCAGTCGAAGCATGTCCCATATGCACCCTGGAACATCTTACCACGTTGTGGAACTAACAATTGCAACGCAACTGAAAGGATTAGGTGGCCGGAGAAACAAAGAATGCAGGCCAGTTGCAACCGGTTGCCAATTACATCATGGAAAAATGGCGACCCATAGCTATGGGCGCCTTAGCCCAGAGAATCGCCACATGCCATACTACGTCGCAGCATTCCCTAACCTACATAAGGCACTAGCCAGGAAGGGGCGAGAAGAACTGCGAATGAATTGTTGTCTTACTCTTTGTCGTTCGTGAGCTACAGCTGACAGAGAAGAAGAAAAAGAAGAAGAAGAAGAAGACGAAACACGGAAAATGACAACGACGATTTCTACTCGACGGCGCGCTTGCGCTTGGAAATAAGGTTAGCTCTGAATACTGAATAGCCTCCCTTCTTCATAGACAGTTTCTTTTGCCGGCTCTTACTTCTGTTCAGGAGTAGCACGACTTTTTGTTTGTATTACAGCATACAAACAACCACCACCATCCCTACATAGACAGCACTACCGTGCTGTCTGACTAGTCAGTGTTCACTAATGTACTACAGATCAGTCTCCAGTCTTCTCTACTCTGGGCCCACATGAACACCTCCTCCGCAGATGGTTTAGGGAATCCCAACTATTCAATGTCCTTAGGGATGACATCTCTCCACCACCTCATGCATGTGTGGTCTACCACGAGGTCTTTTTGTGCCTTCTGGTATGTAGACTATTGCACTGTGTGCGATGCCATCATGGCGGGCAAAGTGGCCAAAAGCACGCAGCCTTAACTGACGAAGTTGTGTTGATGGAGGGCACAAAACTGACCCAGCATGACCGTGGCACGTTGCTGGACCTCTTGATTGGTGATTTTCTCTTCCCATCTGATGCCTAAAATTCATCTTACTCTGGTGTGGAACCAAGAGTCTAGCCGACGTTGGTCTGACTTATGCAGGGGCACCAGGTGCATACAATAGATGAGAACAGGCATTACCATGGTTTGAAACACCCTCAGTTTGGTGGCTGCACTAATTTCAGGATTGTTGAAAACAAAGCATTGTAGCTGACGGTACGAGTGTCCTGCTCCTGCAGTTCATCTGTTAACCTCATCTCAAGCTGAGTTCTGAGGAGTCAGGGCTGCTCCGAGGTACACCATACGCTTCACCCATTTGACATGTACACTAGAGCATTGAAGGGACCTTGGTGAAGTGGAGTCTCCTCTACCACATGCCATTGCTTGTGTTTTCCCAGGATGAATGACCAAGCCCAGACTCCTTCCCTCCTCTGCCAGCAGGTCTAAGACCTTTTGTAGGGTGTCTATGTCATGTGATGCTAGTATCATGTCATCAGCATATTCAAGGCGCCACAGAATCCCACTAAGCAGGTTGTTGAGTGTGTGTGCTAGCCATCCAATTGCTACTAAGAACAGAGCTGGACTTAGACAGCACCCCTGCCTCACTCCCCCACGCACCTCAAATTCTGCAGTAGTGCCAAAACGAGTTCTCACCTTGGCATGGCATGCACTGTAAATGCACTTAGCTCTTTTTACTAGTGATTCAGGTGTTCCAAAGTTCAACAGAATTCTCCAGATGGCATCTCTGCTTACAAAGTCAAAGGCTGTGGTGAAATCTATTGCCACCAGATAGATGGGACGGTTGAACTTGGTGGCTCGTTCAATGAGTTGTTTGACTCACAGATGTTATCAGCAGTGCTTCTACCAGGTGTAAAGCCAGCTTGGGTTGGACCTGCAATGTTGAACACGTATCCCTTCAGCCTCTCATACACACAGCGTGCATATATCTTATATGCAGTTACCAACAGACTGATGCCCCTGTACCCTGTTGGACCTGAGGGGTCTTTGTGTGGTTACAGTATGGGGATGATGATGGACATGCCCCAATCAATTGGCAAGATACAGAGTCTCCAGATGATCATGACAATACAAAAGAGCCAGAGTCTAGCCATTGCTGAGTATCTGTACACTTCAGCTGGTATGTCATCACATCCGCAGGCACGATTCATCTTCAGTCGGGTACAAGCGATGTCCACTTCCCCCTCTGTCAGGTCTTCAAGTGGAGTGTCAAATGCTGGGCCTTCCAATGGTTCAGGTTGGTGATCATACAGTTTGCTGTAGTGTTCTTTCCATTTCTCCTCTGGGATGGGTGGACCCACCACACCACTCCATGTATGGTGTCTGATCAAGGCATATTGTTGTTGTGTGTTTCCCTCTGCACTTGCCTTCTCCATTTCACGTGCCCTCTCACTCCACAGTCTGTCTGTATCAAACTTGTACGCTAGGTTGACTTTGCTGTTATGCTGGGCTACACCAGTCTGCTTCTTGCTCAGTCTACTGTTTGCTTCAGTGAATGCCTTTCGTCTACACTCCACCACAGCTGCTGTTTCACTTGATTGCAAGTCCGATTGGCTTCCCTTAGGTCTAGGTCCGAGGTGCTCTTCTGCTGCCGATTTCAGTGCTGCACATAGCTCTCCCCATTCTGCTTCCAGTTCTCTTGGTTCTACAGGTAGTTGGTGGTACTTTGCAGCTACAGCCTTGTCAAAGTCTTGTGCACAACTCTCATCTCCAAACCTGGAAACATCAAATCTTTTCACCTTTTCAGTTGGTTTTCTCGATCGGAATCTTAGGCGCAATGATGCCACTAGTGGTCGATGATCTGATCCGCAGACCATTCCGCCAAACACCTTGCAGTCTGTTACTAGTTGTTTCCACTTTTCAGAGCTAAGTATGTGTTCTAGTGCAGCCGCACTACCTTGGGAGTATCTCCATGTCCAGCGAGAACCCGTGGAATGCCTGTAAAAACTTGTAGGCAAGGCCAGACGTTACTCATCCATCAGGTCCAAAACTCTACATCCATTGTCATTGGCTTCAGTTTCATTTCTCATATAGTGCGGTCCCTTCAAATTTCTAGTGGGTTCTGGTCCTACGCATGCGTTCAAGTCTGCCAGTAACAGGATACAGTCACGCTTAGGTAAAGTGTCAATCTTCGACTTAAGCTCTGCGTAAAATATGCTTTGTCTGCATATGCTCCTACCAACAAGGAAACTGCAGTTGTTGAAAAGGACTTTCATGAACAACAATATTATTTAGCAACTCAACCGTACAGAACCAGGGTTTCCCCCAAAGGGGGGTAAGGGTGTGCAGCGCAATAGCTTTCAGCAGATAGAGAATTGGTCCCGGTTATAGGAGCCATTGCCTACAGCCAGATATTTCCATTAGAAGATACCAAATTGACATCACGTAGATCAGATTTGTCACCTCTGTGGTAGCATGGGAGTTAGCACAGTGAACTGACAATCAAAATCTTAAGGTTCGAATCCATCTTTGGCCTCTTTTCTATATTTTTCCATAGTAGTTTCTCTGTCTGCTGGTCTCCAGCATTGCATATATTCCTGTTTGCACCATTAGCACAGCCCATCATGCCACAGTGGTGCATGTGAGCATCTGATTCACTGCATACAACTGCTCACAACCATGACATAGCCACTATAGTGCCGCATACTACAATACACATGGTGCACAATACAGAGCATTCCATCCTCCCCCCTTTATTCTTTTTCTGGGGGAAACACTGCAGAACAATAGGACAATAAGCACATGTAGTCACATACTTAGTAACAGTTAACACACCAACCATATAAGTTAGCCATGCTAAGTACAGTAACATAGTACTAAAGATAGAACACTCATACAACAAGTATCTAAACACTACAAACTGTCAAGGCAGTACTGTAAGTCAATCAGATACCACATCTCCCCTTCTCCAGTAAGTCAACCAGGAAGGTGGACTGACACGCTTTTCGGTTTGCGACGGGTTAGTGACATGATCACATCCAGAGTCATGTTCCAACTGTGTCCCATTCTCTGAGTTGTGAACAGCAAGAAGAGATGTGATATGGAACTGATTCCTGCAGACTACTCTAGAGGGTGTCTGGATGATGTAGGACCTTGGTGTGTTAGCTGGTCCAATGACGTGTCCAGGTTCAGTTCAATCTTGGGTATGTACCCATACTGTATCTTTCGTTGGCAATGACTCTTGAGGATGGACTCAATGGTGATGATCGTAATCGGTCTTGTAGCGTTCTATCAGTTCTCGGTCCTTCTTTCAGCACACTAGTAAATAGTACCATTCTGGGGTGAAGGTGCTAGGGTGCTGAGGGATCTCGCTTGAGATCTTCCTCCCCATCAGCAATTCAGCTGGGCTGTACCCACACCAGGGTAATTGTGTACTTCTGTTGGCCAGCAATGCTGAGTATGGGTCTGATGACTTTGAGAGAAGGCTGTTGACAGTCCTGACCATCCTTTCTGCCAGACCGTTACACTGTGGGTAACGTGGGCTGCTCGTCGTGTGAGTGAAGTTGTACTCACGGCTGAACTTGCCAAATTCCTGCAAGCTGTACTATGGCTCATTGTAGCTTACCAAGGTAGCAGGTATGCCATGGCAGGAGAAATTGGCTTTAAGAGTCTTGATGACACTGGCAGAAGTTGTGGTGGATACAGTTTGCACTTCGGCATATCCGGAGATATAATCCACCTTGAGCAGATACGTATTACCGACCATCTTGAAGAGATCAGATGCTACCTTCTCCCAAGGATGTTGGGGTAGGGGTATGCTGATGAGAGGTTGATGAGGAACCTGTGCTGCCTTACTGCATTCAGGACACTTGTGGATGAGGTCCTCCAGCTGGCCACCAGACTGCGGAAGTGACTCACAGTGAGCACTTAGTGATCCCCTGATATGCACTGTGCATCTTCTGCAAGGTCTGCTTTTGAAGACTTTGTGGAACGACAATGTGATGGCCACGGGAAGGTAGTCATTCAGAGTTAGCGCTCCACGTACAGACCAATATGGTCGTAGCATCTCATGTACTTGGCGTTTGTGCTTTGGCCATTCGTTCCGGCAGAGTTGCATGAATGAGGTCTGCACAAACTGAGTCTGTAAACTGTGCAGTACAATATTCCTGCAAGTGGTCTTTGCTGGCTGGCAAGGCAGACACAAGTGTTGACCTGGGTTTACACGTGCAGGGCCCGGATAGCAGGTAAGCCTAACAGGTTGTGTATCACCTTTTGCAAGATATAAATGGCTTATGTGCATTGCTTGTCTTTTAGGCTAAATTGCATGACTGTCGTCTCACCAACAACTTCAAGGGGGCTTTGATCTGGTACATAATGCTTCTTGGTGGGTGGATGCAGTCCATCCAATACTAGGGCCTTGCTGACGTCCTTGGAAATGACTGTCACTTCAGCACCTCGTCGAACTCTTGCTCAGGCATGGGGGTGTCAGCGACTTCTGTGACAGACTGGGACCTGCAATAAGCAGCAAAGTGTCCCTTATGCTTGCACTTATTGCACTGAATGCCTCTGGCAGGGCATGAGTGGTGGGAGTGGGGGCCTCTCCCACATCTCGAGCACAACTGGCTAGGCTGTTGTCTTGCAGCAGTAGACTTTGAGGGTTTCCTGGCCCTTCTGGCTTGATTTGCAAATTTGATCAACTGAGGTGACTTGGAGCTGCTCCCTACTCCAATGCTGCTCTTCAAGATCTGTTGGTGTTCCCTGACTGCCTCCTTTTGGCAGCTGAAGGTCTTTGCCTTCTCCAAGGTAAGATCAGGGTCTAGTTGCATCCTCTGAGATAGGACTTGATTGCGGACGCCGACAACAATGGGATCACAGATCATTTGATCTTGTAGGGCTCCATACTTACAGTTCTCCACGAGCTGATACAGGCTGGTAATGAACTCTTCTGCTGACTCACCATCCTCTTGGGAATGGCGGTTGAACCATGCATGCTCAAAGATGACGTTTTTAGCGAACTATGAAGAAGCTGTCGAATTTGGTGATCACCGAGTCAAACTTCTTCCTGTTGGCTTCGGAGATGTCAGTCGATGTCACGACAGACACTACATCTTCTTGTGGTACTGCGCCAGCAACTCATCTACAATGTCACATTTCAGGGCCTAGAAAATGCTCGGAGAGTAACAACGTGTGATATCTTGCTCAGTGTCACCATGCACTCACGCGAAGAGTCCGTGCTGGGTCCAAATAGATTGTGTACATTGCACTATACTATCTTCTCTTCGTTGTCGTTTGGGTGAAGAATGGCCAGAAAGTGCGGAAACATGGTGTGCAATATTATTCTTATGCGCAGCCGTTTTAAGAGTTCGGCACTGGGGGGGGTATGGCTCAAATTTTGAACTTAGGTGTTAAAGAGTTAAGACAAGATAGGATGACTTTCACCATGTTGTCATATCAAGATTTCATGAGCATTCTATCATCATGCACTGTGTGGGGCTAGGAGGCAGTCTCATCTTTCACCCTCAGAATTTGTCTGTAAGTCCAGACGAAACTTAGTGAAATTGCACTGTGACATGTATGCAAAATGCTTCAACACAAGGAACTCCTTCCAACTCATTTCCCATAGCCAACTAGTCCAGCCTAAAGAACACTTAGAGCCATGGCACGTCACGGGAGCAGTGCCTCCAAGTACACGTTTTTCTATGTTAACCTGGAAATGGGAAAATACACCATGAAAATAGTAGTGGTATGCATGGTTCATAGTCTGATAGATACTTTTATTCATAGTATGTAACATATTTTTAGAATTAAAAGGGATTAAGGAGTGACCAGCAGAAAAAGCATAGAAACAGGCAACAGTAACTCAACACCATGATGAACCACATTTCCATAAAGTTCGCTCTGCATTCCTAATACGTCAGTCCTAATATGTTTCGTTGCACCTGATAGTGGTGTCATTGCCACCAGACACCTTGACACTGTGGCTGTCACTGATCTTACGGCAGCAGGAATTTTTAATGGATTGGAAAGCACTCTGTGCAAACATACTGTTGAGCAACATGTTGAGTTTCATTGCTCTAAGGATCACTGGATTTATGCTGCCAGCCAACTACACCAGTATTGGTGTCACAGTTGGCTGGGGGGCCCAAAGGTCCCTATTAAGTTGGCGAGCTGGCTACCAGTGATTCCCGTTCCCCTAACATTCTGCAAAGATGGAGAGCCGCAGACAGCTGTTTCGCCCTGTTTGAGGCTCATTATTTTGGTGTACTGATGGTACTAGGATGTATGCCACCTCCATGCATGTGTATCCGCCACAAGCTGAAACACTTGTGGTTTCAATACTTAGAAGCAGCATACCTATAAAGGTGGATGAGTTCCTAGTTGACATTTACTATCATTATCATTGTGAAGCATCAAATCACTGAATAAATTCTCGAATTATTACAGCTCAGAATGCAAATGTGTTCTGAGGCATTGTGAAACAAGGTGGCTGTCCCTAGTACATACTATCAAGCGTGTTATGGAGATCTGGGACCCATTGTGCTCATATTTCACCAGTCATCCTGATGTTGGAAAACCTAGCGAAGTGAGGACTATTCAAGGCCTCCTCCATCATCCACTAACAAAGGCTCGGCTACTCTTTCTTTCTAACATCCTCCTAATATTTGACAAGTTTAATGTTTATTTCCAAATGTCATCTACAGCTGCCATTCAAAAGCTTCTAAGGGAGAGCAAGCAACTTCTTCAGAAAGTGTTGTCCTTCTTTGTTGAGCCAGAAGTGATACTTGCTGTTGCAGTCACTGAAGAGGTTTGCAATGATCCGAGATGTGTCCTTGCCAACAAAGAGGTGTCTGTTGGGGACAAAACGTCTACCTACCGTATCCACTCTAAAAATTCTTCATTCTAATTTTCGTCATGGAAAAAATCTGCTCAAGTGTACTCTAATCGTGACGAATTTCCTGTCTCTCTAATTTACGCCGTTAGCCTCTAATATTTGTCATGAACAGGAAGCATTCTTAATATTTGTCGGAAATGCCTGCAAAATGGCTGCGACGGCCAAAGAACAAAGCCTAGAGACAAAGCCAACAATGCTCGCTGTTGTCTTTGTCCTTCTGGCATTGTTCCGTTCATCTATAAGCCTTCTCGACGCTGTGTACATCATTCATTTATCTTTTGGTGCGACAATACAGTCATTGATTGCAGATCATCTCAAGATCTTTCCCATGGTCAATGTAAAGGAGGCCATTTCAGCGAGGAACACCTCTACTGAAAAGCGCTCTAGTGTTTCGTCTTCGCTCTAATGTTTTGTTCAAAAACTCTAAATGTTCACCACCTTTGACAGTCTTCTCCATTCCAGCTTTAATTGCCTCAAAAGACGAAAATTTCGCTGCACTAGGGGTGACAAATTTTTAGAGCGAATACAGTATCTCTTTCATTTTCAAGAAGCTGGCGAAGATATTCAGTGTTTTTATTCAGCTAGTTTGCTGGTGATGGGGAAGTTTTGGCCTTGGCTGGGGGCTGTCAAGATGCTGTTGCCAGTCACCCATGGGAGAAAGGAAATACACCAACCTAGCAACATTGACCTTGCGCCTATTAGCCATTCCTGCATCAAATGCAGACAGTGGGAGAGGCTTGACGGGTGGGGTGATGAGTGGGGTATCTAGAGTTTTCAGATGAAACATTAGAGTGAGGATGAAACACTAGAGCACTTTTCAGTAGGGACGTTCTTGAGGCTGAGCCTAAACAGATTTCTGGGTGTCACAGTCACCAGAAACACTAGCGTCACTAATTGGCTGCCATTTTAACAACCCTAGTGGCCACTGTTGCAAAATGGACAAGGTTGACGATAGCCGGCTCAAGAAGGCAAAAACTTGCACCCATGAGCATAATTTAATGTACCAGAGATCTTATTATATATAATAAACAGCATGTATTTGTGTACTAAACCTGTCTAGTGGGCTGTCTTTTTTGTGCTGAGCATGCATGTATCATTATGTCTTCTGTGATGGATCATGGGATTTGACTACCACATTTTTTGCATTATTGATTTATTGGATAATCAATTGATTGCAACTGATGCGCCAATGTTACATACTGTCATGAATTCTATTCAAAATATACCTTTCCACTGATGAGTTTTCAAAAAATTACGGACACATCATATAAATATCACTGATGGACAGTCTGCTTACTTGGAGATATAAAGTCCTCTTAGTGTGTGATGCAATGGAGGGTGTAGTGAACAATGTCCTGAGATTGTGCAATGCCATGGTGACCTTATTTGCTTCCTAACATCTCAATCACCATCTATGTGCATGAATAAACTCACTGTGCTCTGAGGCTGAGTGTCCATTGTCCAAGGTTGCCCCTGTGTGTAACGTATGATGTAGCATCTGTACGTACAGAGTATACATATGGTGAACAGTGAATGAGAGGATGGAAATAGGATTTTGGGCTGCTTTCAATAATTTATCCCAAGTTAGTGGCAGCTTTACTCATGCAGTGCTAACTATACCCCTGGCTGCTTATTGCAGAGCAAGCTAGCTATGCCCCTGCCCCTGTAGCACCTAATGCAACTGGTACCTAAGTTTAAGTTCATATACATGTCATGAGATCTTGGATTGCTCAAATTTTATGTTTTCTGGTGTGCCTCTTTGCAGAGCCAGCCATGATTGAGAAAATACTCCAAGGAAAGGGTGTAATTGTGATCTTAGTACTGCTTTTAGCTGTTGCTTTGGCACCATGGTACACAATGGATTATCAAATACCTAGACCAAGGCCTCATTATGAGAAGAAACCTAGCCTTCCTGACTTACCTACTGCTTTCACTGGCAGGAGCAATGAAGTTCGTAAGCTTGTTCACTATTTGGTAACAGACCATGTAAGTGTTGTGGCAGTCACTGGTGGTCCAGGGTACGGCAAGTCAAGTGTAACCATTGTTAGCAGTCATGAATTAGTGAAGCTAGGTATCCCGGTTTACTATGTGTCACTCTCGGAGGTGGACAGTATAAAGACTTTTATAATGGCATTAATGCATGCTATTGATGGAAAGCTAACTGAACACCTGCCTGAAAAGGGTGAACTTCTCTTCTGGGTTTCATCATTGCAGACCAAAACTGTTGTAATTCTGGACAATGCAGACTTACTGACCTTGTGGCAAACTGAATTGAGAAATAATTTTCAGAAACTGCTTAAAGATGCAGTTGCTAGAAGCACATATTTTCATTTGGTGGTTACAACAAGATATAGAATCAAAGTTGCAAATGATTTTGAAGAAGTGCATTTGGACCCACTCAACAGCACTGAAGCTGTAGCACTACTTAGCCGTTTGGTTAAATCGGAGCAGCCCAGAAACAAAAAGGACATTTCTTCTTCTGATGTACACCTACATGACATAGCAAACAAAACTGGTGGAATCCCTCTTGCACTCAAGGTTGTCGGGGTACTTTTAAAATCAGGAATTGTCTCCACTGCTGAAGTGCTTAATGAGTTAGCTGTGGATCCATTGCATGCTTTGAGCAGGGAAAGCTTTTCACCTGATGAACAGCTTACGCGCTGCTTTAACATATCATATAAGTACTTGAGTCAGGCAATGAGAAAGTGTCTCATCTATGCTTCAAGATTTCCTGGTACATTTGATCGACGTGCGAGAGATGCCATTGTAGCAAATATGACAGGCGATGCTCACTGTCTAGACCAACTCGTGGATCGGTCACTTGTGGAATACAGTTCCATGGAGGAACGCTATACAATGCACTGTCTACTTCGAAACTTTGTGACTAATTCGGTTACAGAACGACCACCAAAACATAAGTACTTTCATCTGTTCTGTAGCCATTTTATTCTTCTTCTGTCAGTGCGTATTACTGAAGCCAGAACTGGTGATGTCGATAATTTGTATGCCACAATAACAGCAGACTACCATAACTTTCTACATTTACTTCATATTTACACAAATGTATCAAGGGATCACCCAGTTGTGCCGCACAAAGAAATGCTGCTGTTTGCTAACCAAGCATTTGATGTCATGAAGTCAAGGTTTCCATGGGAACGTCTTGTGGAGTGGTGGACTGCAGTTTTGAAAAATGTTTGCAGAATGGTAAATACTTCTGAATTTGAACTCCTGGCACCTCCTTTTCTTCAACTTAGCACAAAATTTGGTAATCTATTGATGTGCCATAAGCAATACCGGTTGGCAGGAGATATCTTACTGTTTACAGATCAATGTGTTTGTAAAGATATCATCCTGGCTGATTCCTTCACCACCTGTCAGCATTCACAAGCTCAAAGCTATACAAGTCTGTTGAATGCTCTAGTGAAAACATATGAAGAGGATGGAGTGGTTCACCGGGCACTTGAGGTTAGAGAAAGACTTCACAGCTGCATTGATTCAGCTCCCAATAAGAAACCTGAAGAGCTTATTACTGAAAACTTCTGCACTGTTGGAATTAGGTATCTGCGGGAGAAGCATGCACAGAGTAAAGACTTTCATTCTGCTCTGCAGCTGTTTGATGCTCATTATAAATGTTCTGGCCATTTAGAAGATGGAACAGATGAATTGATTACAATGTTAGAAAATGCCCCTGGATATCAATCATATGACCAATTTGCAAAAGCTTTTCGTATTGCCAAAAGGTGTAACATGGTTGGAAAATATAGAAAAGAAACGGTTTGGCTGATAAAAGCAGCAAAATTTTTGGAAACAACATCGATCAAAATGAAAGAGGTGATAATGATAGCAATTCAATTCCGTTTGACTCGGCTTCAATGGAGAGTATATAATGATGCTAAGAAGGCAGTTAAACATGGCAGGGCTGCCTACACTCTAGCTATCAAGTACCCCAATGAACATGCTGACATTTTCAAAACATCTCTACGGTTAGGAGACATCCTGCACCAAATTGATGGTAGACAATCGGAGGCAGGATTCTATTTTAATGAAGCACTGAAGCATTTACCTTTCGTGCATGCTGATCAAGAGATCATTTACCATTATCAGAATTATGCAGAACTACATCTCATATCAATACATTTTCGTACAGGGGAGCATAGACAGTGTATCCAACACTATGGTCAATGGGCTAGCCTAGAATTAGCAAGTGCTTCGGATCATGCTCATAAGATAGTTGATGCTTTATTCAGTGAATCAGTGAGCTCTCTTGAAAAGACTGCCAGCAGTTTGGCTGTGGTGGATAACTCTCTGGATTGGTTTTTGGGTGATAGTAGCATTGCCAAGAAATTCATTAGTGCCTTCATGCAGAAAGCCCATGACTCTACTATATTTTATGCTAGACTTGTTGCTTTGAGTATTTTCACAATAGCTGGTGTAATTCTTGGGCTTATGATAGTCCCATGTATATCCTGTATAGGTTTTAGAATTGGCATTACTACTCTAAAACACATTCCATCACGAATTGCTTATTTCATTTATCTGCCTTTTTTTAGTTTTCATTACTTCTTATTTTATACCCTAATACGGCACAGGCTGTGGGTTCCTCATAAACTTCCAATTTTTCCAGCTGATTTTGCATTTATTTGTATGATGGCACTCATTATGTATATTGATTTGGGCATAATGATAGCATGCCTTACCAGCTCCTTTGGATTGTATTTCTTACACGAACAAGCCACATTTGTGTACACACCCTCTTTGTACTACAACATGAGCATGTACCTTGAGGATGAACACGTTTATAATGCTTTTGTTCTACCTTGAGTGAATGTTCTTTATTTTGACTGTTGTATCCTTAATATATTAAATCTTTTCCAGTCTGTGCGTATGCTTGTTCGGACCATTGAAAATGGGCATTTGATTGGACGACGCTATGATGTAGCCGTAAACATGGCCACTCTTAGCCTCGCAGCCAGCCGTCTCTTAGACCCTCCACGCTTCTCAGGTTGGGTCTCCCAGGTGCGACATGCACTTGTGCAGAAGTTTACTGTTATTATCTGGTGCTAAGGAGCTGCTCTGGCTATTGGTACGTGGGTATTTGGTTTCGCTATTTGGGTACTTTAGCTGTCAGCGTTTTGGGCTGCTGAAAGCCCTCTATCGCAAAGTAAGCTATTGCGCAGAAAGCTTGCTTAGGCTTCAGCCTTACCTTATTGGCTATGGAAAGACATGACCACACGATGCTTTTAACATGGTGTAATTGTAGCTATATGTATATGTGCATGCAAGTGCATGACAGTGGCCAACGTCAGTGCAACACCAAACAAGATCAGCACTATACCCAGGCAGTGCAGCTGCAATCACCTAAATGGTGATTGATGTCCTGCGTTGTCCACTCGGCGATGCGAGGCGGAGCAAGCGTGGCCGAAGGCCGCGTTTGCTCATATTATATATTTTACGTATATAGCATGTTCACTTGCACTCATGGCCTGATTTCACTGCTTAGACAGTGAACCAACCTGAACCAAAGTTACATCAAGGAAACTATTTGTTTTCTTTTGCATGAACTTTCATGCTTGTAATTAACTCTCTAGGAAACAGGAATTGATTTAATATTCTTACCTAGATTTAGCATTATATTGACATACCAGTATATAGCTACATAGGAGTCATTAGCAGCAATCATGCATGAACCTAAAGAGGAGATTTTGGTGTTTGGATGGTATTTGTTTCAGTCCGACCCAGTCTATCTCCCAAGAGGAACAAGGGAATACATATGAAGAAACAATAATTAGGCTGCTGTGACAGCCATATTGTTTGTAGACCTCTTCAGTAACTCAAGTTATACCAGGGCTGCATGTAAAGATACTCTAACTAGAGATCAAGAAGAGCATTTTTAAAAAGTGGAATATATATCAGAACTTGATTGCAAGAATTACAACTGGCTAGTCGAAAAGTAGAAAATGTGCACATGACAAGACTACTATAATCACCACAGTTTTGAGGAGAAGCACTCCCGTTAATTAGCTACGTACAGCTATAAATGCATGCTGAAGTGACAACCAGGCTGTCCACACAATGGCTGTTTTGCTGAGCATCTCTGTGTGGTGACAGGTCAGTATGTCTGCATGTGAATCCTCTAAGCCCCTGATGGCTTCCCTGCAGTTGGAGTATATAAATAACATAAAGAAATATGCTGGTAGCTACGTATATATAGCTACTGTTAGCTGTGCATGCACGGCATTTGATTGCACAGTTTTGAATACCATTTGCCAACTGGTGCACAGCTCTAGATTTGACTCCTTTATATTATAGCACCATATAATTATGTTTCTTCCGATAAGTCATGATTGATATATAATTTATATAATGCAGCACAAAATGTGGCCATGGAGTGTTCATGTACCAGTTTCCATGCACAGTTAGCTGCAGGTACGCAGTGCACCCCTACTATATTAGCTATACTATCTTTGCTTGTCACTGGAGATGATGCTGTAGCTATAACTGCATGCTTCCTTACAGACTGGCCAGCACCGAAATTGATTCTGATATTTATAAGCTACCGAAATTTGCTGGAAGTTCTATTAAAAGTAATTAAATGAAAAGGATGGCTGGTTCACAGCTAGTGCACATCAAATCAGAGAAAGACGCCACCTCTGTATTGAATCAGGCTATAGCTAGATCAGATGAGGAGTTAGCCTGAATGTCTCTCATTCCTGATATATGGCTACATAGGTCCTGCACGTACTGTTAGCTAATATCTAGCTATTCTATAAATGTCATATAATTATAGCTAATTAGGTTGAGGAAGCTTAAGTATAAGTGGAATAGTTGGCGCTTCTGAAGGAGGTCCCCAGGTCATTGTAGCTATATACTAGCTCGTAGTGTGGATCGGGACCGTTGAATTTACATTGTAAATAATTGTAGTCCAAGGGCGTGCTCGCGGCGATCGAGGACTCGGATCTAGCTAGCTATAGGAGAATCCACACACGGTACTGCGCGCAAATGCAAACAGATCTGCACTTGGCACTAGCTATAGATATCCAGAACGCGCGGAGCTGCACAGTCACGTGATTGTCACGCATCATAAGCGTGTATTCCCGTTGTCAGCTGTGGGCGTACCCAGCCACCTGGCTTATACGGCCTGGGCGTGGCTGACGTTCAACGATGGGAAGAAAGTCAAAGAAACGGAAGGCTAGAAGGGAAGGAGCCACTGAAGTAGCTAAGGCGGAACTCGAGGTTGACAAAGCTGAACCTGTGTCAAATAAGGAACCAATAGGAGCTAATATTTCAGAAAATGGTAAGGTAGCAAATCTAGCTAGCTACTTCAGCTGGCCAAATAGCTAGCTACGTAGTCCTAGATAGAATACAACTAGCTGTGGCACTGATTGTGATGAGGATTGCAAACAGTAGTTTTGCCTTCGATTCAGTATAATTATTGCTGTATGAAATGCTAGGATACGCAAGTGTGCTTGTATTAAGAGTAAGAAGCAAGCTAGCTAATGCTAGTTGAAGTAGCTAGCTAACTACTAAAGCCTGAGTAGAAACGATCTCGAGGCTTATGGCTACTCCCTCCAATGAAGCACTTGCATTATTCATGTATATATGTGCTGTATATTTCTTGGACATGGTCAGTGTGCTTTGTAACCCTGTACTAACATTTGCTAATCCTAGAGTGGGTATTAGCTAGCTAGATTATATTGCATGCAACTTTACTGTTTCACAAATATAATAATCATCCTATGGCATAGGTCTTTGAATGTTAAGTTAGTCCATATGTCCATGTAAACTATATCCATGGTTAGTCATTGTTTGCATCTTATATGCTGTTTGAATGCTTCTCTTCACTCCAGCTGAAGATGCTGCTGTGAGCGCTGTCCGTCAGTTCTATGACAAGCTCATTCAGCTACCACTGGATGAGAAAGCACCATCATTGTACAGCCACTACTTGATCACTGCAAACACATTGGAGCGAGTAGACAAATCTTGCCATGTTCGTGCGGAGAAAAACAGATTCATTCTCCGAGATGTCATTGCAGCAGTGCAGCAGAAACCAAAATTGCTGGAGGTGTTTGCAATCTCTTGCAGGATATGTACATAGCTGCAGAGTTGGCCCAGCTAATCAGAGGTATGTGCTTTCAATGATGCACTTTATGGTGCATAGAAGTCTTAAGCTTGTTTGAGTCCCTGCTAGCTATTTCTCTCGTAAGACACTAGCCAAAGATTTGATTGTGCCAACATTATGACAGCTGATTGCTGCCTTGCTCACTGGTGCAGTGACCGCTGCTGAAGGCAACAGTCGGCTACCAAAACGTTTGGTAAATCATACATATCCTTAGCTAATGACTTCTGAGAGAAATTCCATGTTAATAAAACCTAGCCAAATAAGCTTGTTTGCATAGGCCAGCCTGTAGTTGCTTTTACATGCATGATGCTACATAGGTACACACAAGGATGTACTGAAATCAGTCATGTTTTGTTGTAATTGCCATAGCTGGTGGCTACGTGCGTAACAGACACAAGCTGTTCCATGGTAGTGTGTGATATCATTTTCCAACATACGTAGTTTGCTATGTAATGATATTGCACCACAATGGAGACTCCATAGCTAAGCTACACCTCAGAGGAAATGCTCCACTAAGCAAGACCACTTAGTTTCGAAAATGTCCTTAAATGTATATCTACTATGTTCCTTGGTAGTCTCACTCGCCACCCAAGATTGTGAACTCTAGAATGCATGTACAGTGGAAATAGTATGAGGCTGACTGCACAAGACTACATTGTATGCTAATGGATGGTCACTAACTCTTTCCTGTATCATTTCCTTGTTTCCATTTGCATACACTTATGTGCACTATATGTTCCATTGTTCCTGTGCAGACAAGTTTGAAGAGGAAGTAGTCAACTTGCAGGATGCCACACGTCACACAACAACCAATACAGGTACACTGTGTATGTAGTATGTACTGTCATCTTCTTTGGGATAGTCCCCTCTTTCGAGTTTTGTCAAGGAAACTTTACAGTAATACTGTAATTTGGGAAATAAATCACTGATTAATAATGCAAATCAGCCCAAGTTGAATCACTGAAATATTAATGCTTGTTTAAATAATGCGTGAACACATCCATACACACATGCATAGCCACAAGGTAATTGTTCAAGTGATCAATATCAGCAAAAGGATTGGAATCACTGTCACTCTCAGCTTTGTCCACTGCCTCACAGGTTCCTGTGTTCAATGTGTGTGTGTGTGTGTGTGTGTGTGTGTGTGTGTGTGTGTGTTATTCATGTGTCCTAGTAGACTTGTCTCAGAGCGCCGCCATTTTAAAATGCCCGTCGCTCGGTCTTTATGATATTTGGCGCTATATCTCACAGGAGAGTCTTTCAATAGGACTCTTACTACTATTACTATGCAAAAACATACCTATGTCCAAATTTCGCTCGATAGATAGACGGCGAAATGTGAACAGAGATGATTGCAAGCCTTGTAAAGCCCCTCGGGCGCCGCCATCTTGAATTGCCCGAAATAATATAATTAGGCATACGAATTGCCTCGCAGCATGAATAATAGTACGTGGCCAGTAGACAAGTGTATTGTGATGTTACAGACTGGAGCTGTCTTAGCAGCCAAGCACCTTGTTTGTTACTGCCAAAGCTCCTCGAGCCTGGACTGCTGCTGCTCATCCATCGCCGAGGCCAGTAGCCTTGCACCATTCTGCAGCATTCGCTTCTAGTATGGCCTATCTTTGCCCCGCTGTCTCCGTATCACGTCTTGCAGCGTGGCCCCTTCGGTGTGCTGGACGCAGCCGCGTCGTTGCCATTCCCATCTGCTCTCCTTCTGTGCCCCTCTTCGCGGGAGCATGCCAACAAAGATGAGCGGCCGAACAGGAGCAGAAGCACACCTTGAAAAGACGAGCCGTCACATATGCAGTCACGTACAAATATTGGATATATATCTCTATACTTGGTTGAGGGGAGAGGAGGAGATTGTTGTGGAAGGATATAGGTGGTTTGGGTGGAATAGAAGAAACCTCCATAGGAAGGCAGTGAGGGGTTCGGGTGGGGTTGGTCTGTTGGTTCGTGAAGAGGTGCTGGAGAAGTGGGCAGTGGAAGTCATAGACGCAGACATTGAGGATATTCTATGGGTGAGGTCAAGTCAAGGGAATGAAGACACTCTGATATTGGCAGCATGCTACATCCCACCTGAGTCCTCAAGCCGGGGACAGGGGGCAGAGGAAACCCTCCAGCTGCTATCTGAACAGGTGGCAAAGTTTTGCTCACAGGGGCCTCTGATAATCTGTGGAGATTTCAATGCTAGATGTGGGGAACTTAATACAGACAGGGACGGCATCCCTCCTAGAAAAGTGATTGATGGGGTGAAGAACAGTCAAGGCGAAGCATTGGTGGACTTCCTCCGAAGTACAAGTATGACAGAGGTGAATGGGAGAAAGGGAAGGGATGCATTCACTTGTGTCTCTGGCAAGGGATGTTCAGTGGTCGACTACTGCCTGGTCAGCAAGGAGAATTTTCATATCATTGAAAATTTCAAGGTGACAACCATGTCAGAGAGTGTGGAGGAGATGGACTGCAGAGGGGTGGTCACTAGAACACCTGACCACTCCCTTATGAGCTGGGAGGTTGCAACTGACTGGGTTAGTGGGATGGAAGAAGGCAAGGAGGAAGGTGAACTTAAAGATGGCATGGTTAAGCGGTACGTGGTCCCAGAGGGATACTTGGAAGGTGAGGTGGAGAGGGTGAGGTTGTTGACGGATAAAGTGGAAACAGCAGGGAATGACCAGGAAGTGATTGATGAAATATACGGAGAATTGACAGAGATGATGAGACAGGGATTGGTAGAGATGAAGGTGAAGAGAGGTAAAGGTGGGCAACCATGGTTCACCAAAGAGATTGCCAAACTGAGGAAGGCTTTCCACAGGGCAGAGAGAGAGTGGTTGGAGTGTAATGGTAGTGATGCAAAGAGGGGAAAAGGAGAGACTATGTTGAGAAGAGAAGGGAATATAAGAAAGCAGTGAGTAGAGCGAAGAGAAGTTTTGATGAAAGCAGACGAAATGAACTGGATATAGTGATAAGAAATCCTAAGAAGTGGTGGAGAATGGCAAGAAAGCTGGGCTTGACAAACGGTAAAAAAAAAGAGGAGTGACATTGGTAAGGTATATGATGAGCTGGGTGTGGTGAGACAGGGTAAGGAAGCCGTAGGGGTATGGAAGAGATACTTTCAAAATGTGTTGAATGAGGGGGGAAGATCAGAGGTTCAGGGAGATGAAGGGGGAGAAGAGGTAAACGGGGGGAATGAATTGTTAAATGAAGATGTGACAAGAGAAGAAGAGAAGCAGGCTTTGGACACTTTGAAGCAGAAAGCAGCCCCTGGGAGTGATAGGCTAATGGCTGAAATGGTATGCAGTGATGTCCTGGTGGATTTTTGGTGTAGCCTCTTCAGTTGGTGCTGGAAGAATGGGATGGTTCCCTCGGAATGGCGAAGAAGCACCGTGGTCCCCATACCAAAGAGGAGTAGAAGTGGGGTATGCAAGACAGAGGATTTCCGGGGCATTTCATTACTGCCAGTTGCTTATAAGGCGATGTGCAGTATTGCTCAGAATAGGTTGGTGCATGTAGTTGAAGAAAGGAAGCTGGTGGCAGAGGAGTAGGGAGGGTTTAGAAAAGGAAGAGGGTGCAGAGATCAGTTAATGACTTTGGTATTATTGGGGCAGGTGAAGGCAGTGACAAAGACAGGGATGTTTGCCAGTTTTATTGACTTTAAGAAGGCATATGACAGGGTGGACAGAGGGAAGTTGTGGAAGTGTTTAGAGGGAATGGGGTTAGGAGGTCGCCTCTCAGCTTTCCTAAAGGCAGTTTATGAGGATGTGAGTTGTGAAGTGAAGGTGGGAGAGGGACGAAGTGAACCTTTCAAAGTAACATGTGGGTTGAGACAGGGATGCATCCTTTCGCCACTGTTATTCTCCTTGTATATCAATTCACTGATAACTAAGCTGAAAGAGGCAGGAGTGGGGGTAAAGTGCAGGGGTCAGCTAATCTCAGTGTTGTTGTATGCAGATGACGCAGTGATTCTTGCAGAGGATGAAAAATCTATGAAGCATGGGTTGAACACATTAGTAGAATAGTGTAATGAATGGTCAGTTGAAGTGAATGTGGAAAAATGCGGGTTAATGCATGTGAGAAGGACAGGTATGAAAAGGACGGAGGAGAAGTTTGATGTTGGAGGTGAAGAGATTGCAGTGGTGCAGGAGTACAAGTATCTTGGGTGTGTGATTGATGAGCACCTGCAAGGTACGAGAATGGTGGAGGAGAGAGGAAAGGCGGGAGCAAGAGCACTAAGTGACTGGCTCAGAAGGTGCAGGGCCACTGTGGGGGAAGTGAGAGGAGCTACCTTTGTGAGGCTGATGGAATCTCTCGTTAAGTCTGTGCTATTGTATGGGGCAGAGGTATGGGGTGGTGGAGCACAACTCGGGCCAGTTGAAAATGTGCAGATGCGGGCGGCAAGAATCTTTTTAGGGGTGGGGAGACTACACCCTTTGGTCTCCCTGCAATTTGAGATGAACATGCTACCAATGAAATGGGTGGCAATGAAGAGAAGTATTGAGTTCTGGGTACAGGTAATGAGGATGACTGATGGCAGGTTATTGAAAGTTGTGATGCTTGAAGCCTTGGAAGTAGGGTGTAAAGTGCGGTGGGTGAAAGAGCTACAACAAAGTTTGGTGAGGTTCAAATGGAAGGGGTTAGATGCTGAGGCCGTGAGTGGGTTGACATTGAAAGAAGTAAAGCAGGTGTTGAAGGACATAGCATGGAGGGAAGTGAGAGAAGTATGGAGGGAAGCAGCTAGGGAACGGCCAAAGCTGGAAGTGATTGGGAGTTTAATGGATGCTGAATGCAAGGCGCGGTGTGTGGAGATAGAGTGTAAGATGCAAAGGAGGATGATGGTGAAACTACGAGGGGGAACAGCAGAATTAAGGGTAGAAACTGGCAGATGGTGTGGGTTAAGTAGGGGCGAACGACTCTGTAAGAACTGTGACAGTGGTGAAGTGGAAGATGTCAAGCACTTTGTGTGCCGGTGTGTATTTGTGGCAGAAGAGAGGAGAGAAATGGCAAGGCTGATGAATGAGATTGTGGTGGGATGGGAGAGCATGAAGGATGATGACAGGGTGATATGGGTACTGGAGGAGGCATGCAAAGATGGAAGAGTGCGGAAGGCGCTGCAGAGGATGTGGCAGAAAAGGACAAGCTGCCCTTAAAGAACTGTGCCCATTGTGATTCTTTTGACACTGTTACATTTAATTATATTATAGTGCTGCATGGGGCTGACACCCTAGTGTTTGTATTATACAACACGGTGCACTTAAATAATAATAATAAGAATAATAATAATATATCACCGAGGCTCGAATAGACAGCAATCAATGGCCTCGCTTTGATCGCTTACGCTTGCCGCTCGACAAGAAGTGGGTAAATAAACATTTTCTTAATAATGCGGAAGCCCGTCCACTCGCATTTATAGCATTAATAAGACAGCCGCATTAATTTCCCAAATTACGCTATTCAATGACATTTTAATGGTTTTGTGATAGTGTTGAGCACTATAGTGTGCATTTATTTATGAGATTATTAGGATAGTGTATAATTAATATCATGTGCATGCTACTACAATATCAGGTTATTTAAATGTCACTCTCCCACTTCCACTGCAAACAGCAATAGCTAACTGTTGTTACTATAGCCGACTTCTCCGCGGAAGGCCGACTATGCCTGAGTATGCCGTCATTTGCAGTTAGCAGGATGAATGGGTGTGTGTGTTCCACCTCCCACAAACAAGCTTCTTCGTGTATTATCTTGCAATCATTGATTGAGAATCATATCTTTTCGGCTGTTGACAAAGCTTTCTTCTTGTTGCTGAGACAGTAGGATGGGTGTCTTCCGACATGTTGTTTGTCATCATGTGCTCTGTGGTGCCTGGAGCAGTTTCATCTCTGCTGGGAAAGAACCTGTCTGGAAATCTGGGCAAGAACATTAAGTGAATTCTCCACTCATACATAAGCAAACATCCTTCGTTGCAAGGGAGCTTTTTCCAACTGGAATATATGTACCTAAACCTAACTAGTTCTGCCCAGAAAGCACTTGTTGAACCATGACAATGGGAGTACGTATATAAGGCTCATAGTCCTCTTGGTGTGTGATACATTGGAGACTGTAGTGCAATTTTGCATGACATCTAGCTCGGTCACTGTCTATGTGCATATACTAGCTTACTATGCTCTGACGCCGAGTATCTATATGATAAGTACCACATGCATACGTATATGTATGTGTGTACTTTTGGTGAGCAGTGGAAGAAATGATTTATTGGATTGGAATGTAGGCAGCTGCTTTGAAGCTAGACATTCCCAAGTTGTGGCAGTGTTTCAGAGGGATTACTAGTGCTAGCTATGCCCTTGCCCCATACTATAGCCTTTACCTAATGCACACTGATTCATGCATATTATAATGAGATCTAGGATTGCTCAATCTTTCATGTTTTCTGGTGTACCTCTTTGCAGGACCTGCCATGATTGACAGAATATTCCAAAGAAAGGGTGTAATCATGATATTAGTGCTACTTTTAGCTGTTGCCCTTGCACCATGGTACACAATGAAGTATCATGTACCTAGGCCTGGTCCTCAAACAGCTAATCTTCCTGACATACCTACCGCTTTCACTGGCCGAAGCAATGAAATCCAAAGTCTCATGTACTACGTGTTAATGGAGCATGTAAGTGTTGTTGCAGTCACTGGTGGTCCAGGGTATGGCAAATCAAGCATAGCCATCATTACCAGCCATAAGTTAGTGCGACTGGGCATCCCAGTGTACTTTGTGCCTCTCTCGGAGGTGAACAGTATAGACATTTTCATAATGACATTCATGCATGCTATTGACGGAAAGAGAACTGAGCAAAAGCCTGATAAAGGTGAACTCTTTTCCTGGGTTTCATTGCTGAAGATTGAAACTGTTGTAGTGCTGAACAATGCAGACCTACTGACATTGAGGCAAACTGATCTTAGAAATAACTTTCTGAAATTGCTTAAAGTTGCAATTACCAGAAGTCCATATTTACATCTGGTGGTAACAACAAGATATCGCTTCAAATTTGCGAATGATTTTGCAGAGATACACTTACATCCACTTGTTAGTACAGATGCTGTAGCACTACTGAAATCTGTGGTACTTCCACCGGGGCAGACTAGCAGCAGGAGAGATGGTACTTTGGAAGATGAGCATCTAAAGGGCATAGCAAACAAAACTGGTGGGTTTTCTCTTGCTCTCAAAGTTGTTGGGAGACTAGTGCAATCGGGAACTGTGTCTGCTGCTCAAGTGCTAGATGAGCTAGCTGTGGATCCAATATATACGTTCAGCAGGGATAGTTTTACGCCTGACGAACAGCTAGATCGTTGCTTTAATCTGTCGTACAATTACCTGAGTCAAATCATGAAGGATTGTCTCATCTACACTGCAAGATTTCCTGGTACATTTGATCACCATGTGAGAGATGCAATTATTGTCAAATTAACAGGTGATGCACACTGTCTAGACCAACTTGTAGATCGGTCACTAGTGGAATATGGCACCGTGGATGAACGCTATGCTATGCACTCACTTCTTCACACCTTTGTGGCCAACTCAATTACAAAGCAACCACCAAAAGAGTTCTTTCACCTCTTCGGCAGTCATTTCATTACTCTTCTCTCAACATGTATTAAAGAAGCTGGAACTGGTGGAAATGTCAACCCTCTATATACAACAATTGCAGCAGATTACCACAACATTCTACATATTCTGCATATCTATGCTAATGAATCAATGGATAACTCGATTGCAACACATAGGAGAATGTTACGATTTGCTAACCAGGCATTTGATGTCATGAAATCAAGGTTTCCTTTGGAACCTCTGGTGGAATGGTGGACTGCAATTTTGAATAATGTTTGCGGAAAGGTGCCTAATTCTAAATTTGTACTCTTAGCACCAAATTTACTCAGTGCAAAATTCGGTAACTTACTGTTGTACCATCGGCAGTATCCTTTGGCAAGAAAAATATTGTTGGTTGCAGATCAGTGTGTGTCTAAAGACCCTGCACTAGTTGCAAATTTCTCAACCTGTCAGCATCCGCAAGCTGATAGCTATGCTAATATGTTGCAAGCTCTAATGAAAGCATATGAAAAGGATGGAGCGAATTACAGAGCACAGAAAGTCAGAGATAGACTTCACTACTGCATTGATTCAGCTCCAGATAAGAATCCTGAAGATCTTATTACTGATAATTTCTGCTCTGTTGGAATTGCTTACCTGCAGGAGAAACATTCGCAAGAAGAAAACTTTTACTCCGCTCTAGAGTTATTTGATGCCCATGTTAAATGTTTTACTGCTTGGGAAAAAGCCGACAAATTGATTAAAATGCTTGAGGACTCTTGTGATTACCAACTACTAGAACCACAGACCCAATTTACAAGAGCATTCAGTATTGCTAAAAGGTGTAGTATGGTTGGAAACTTTGAAAAAGAAGTGTACTGGCTGATGAAGGCAGCAACTTTTGCAGAAGTAGCACAATTTATACCATTGGGTAAAGAGGTCTTACTGTACTCAATTCATATCCATTTGAATCGCCTGTATTGGTTATTCCTTGACAATGCTGAGAAGGCAGTTGAACATGGTAAGGCTGCTTATTCATTGGCTGTCAAGTATTACCACACCCATGATGACATATGGTTTGCAGCCATACGGCTAGCAGATATTCTACAACAAATTGATGGTAGCCAATCAGAGGCAGTATTCTTCTGTGAAGAAGCACTCAGGCACTCGCCATTTCTGATTTTGGATCAAGAAACCTTTTATAGATTTCAGAAGTTTGCAGAGCTGAGCCTTGTGTCGATGGATTTTCATGCAGGGCAATATAGGAGTTGTATACAACACTATGGTCAATGGGCCAAACTAGAAGCAACTAATGCTCCCAATCGCATTCGCAAACTGATTGACGGTTTATTCAGTGAACAAGTAATACCTCGTAAGAATGTTCATAGTCTGTTGATGATGGATAGTTCTGTGGATAGGTTTTTGGCTGACACCAACACAGCCAGGAGATTTGTAGGGGCTATTGCTCAAAAAGCTGAAAAGTCCACTGTATATTATGCTATGGTGCTTCTCATTATTTTAGAATTGGGCATTGCATTCTATTTATTTAAAAGACTGCTCTATAATGTTATGCACGTCTTTGGCCTTCCACAGTGTCATCCTTGTATCACACAATTCTATGTATTTACCATTGTTTTGCTCACTTTAGTAATGTACCTAGCCAGCATATTTGGAGTATACCTGCTAGTTGAACAAGATAAATTTGCATCTTCCCCCGCTTTACAATGCAATTTGAGCATGCACCTTTACCCGAGAGCATCTTTATATTATGATTTAGTGGATTTGCCTTATTAAGTTTGCTCTTTGTAAGGTGTACTTCATAGACAATTCTATTTCATCTTTATAACTCTGTGTAAGCTAATATTTTCAGAATTGAAGAAAGGAATGGAGTTATTCACATACATGCATATACAAATGACATCTATAGCAGAATATATATAGGGGTGCTCATGCATGGCCCCTTGGTTACAATTGCAAGGACAACTAGCGATGTATATATGTGCTACCATATATAGGGGTCCACCACTCGCTGCATGCAATGCTTCATTGCTGATAAGTCAAGATGTCCAGTGATGTTCACTCATGGATAGTATATATACAGAGTCCACTAAGGCAAATGACCAGCCTCCCAAGGCCCAATAAAAGTTGTGCAGATTCTGCAGAGGTGGAAATAACTCCCACTTGCACACGAAAATATATATGTCATTAACTCCTTACACAGTTGCAACTCCTGTGCCCTGCATGCTGCTACTGTATACGTTGTGCTTAATTACATTCAGTAGGTCCATGACAACAGGCACCATTCCCACCATGGCCACTTGCTTGTCTACTACTCTTAGAGCCATTTCTCAGATGTCATGTTGAGGTGTAGTTGGCTCCTCTGAAGGGGATCCCCAGGTCTGTGTACTGGTAATTCGCGTCAGGAGCCTTCACATAGTCGTCCAAGAGCATGCCATGCTCTTGGACAACTCGCCACGAGGACGCATTGCAGAAGAATCCACACAAGAGCACTGCGCAACCATAGATAATAGAGGAGAGGCTATATTACCTATTACATATGGGGGGGGGGGGAGAAAAGCCATATGAGAAAAGCTGCACATTGGATTACAGAAAAAGTTTGTATGGATGTATATATGCGTTCTCAGTGTCAGGTGTGAAAATCCAGACAAAGCTGGAAAAAATACCTGGCAAGAATGTATGATTGACAATGTGCTGAATGAAAGGAATATACTAGATAATAAAAAGATCAATAATAATGATATAGCTACATATAGACTATCAGAACAGAAGTTAATATATAGTTGTAAAGGGATTGGAATTCGGAGCAAGTCAGGTAGTGAGTAGGGGTTTGTTCAGTGGCCATGAGCTGGTCAAACATCAGAAATATGGCTCTTGAACAATTAATGGCGATGATAACTGCTCGGGAGAGAACCTCCCTCTACTTAGAACTTGGGATCTGTGAGAAGTTTCTAGACAGCTGTGTCAGTGAGTTTGGATTGTGCATGGTGGCCCAGTGCTCCAATTTCAATGGTAGTGTACTTCACTTTCCAACCATTCCTATCTGCATCAGACAGTACTTGCAGGTACTCTGGCTTCCCTGCTTTCTGTGCCTCTGCCAAAGAAAAGGCCTCCATGGTGTTACCACAGACTGTCAGTTCCCAACAGGTGCAGCTCCTTGCCTTGAATGACCACAATGTCTGGTATGGAACTAGACACCATCACCTCAAGGGGGATTGTCACCTGTGGAACCTAAGAGGCTCTAAGGCCTGGAAGGTCAGTGAAAACTTTGTGGCAGGCATCTAGGAGACTGATGAGACCTTCCCTGAGGGAGAGAAGCACCGAGTCGTGCCTCCAGGTGTAACGCAGTGGGCAGCCAGACAAGATGTGGGCTGTTGTGCACATCTTTTGGCTACACAGTGAGCAGGATCCGGAAGAGGACACCCTCAACTGCCATCTGTGTCGATTCATTGGCGTGGGTAGGGTGTCAGATCCGGCTTTGAGAAGGAACGGTAGCTGACCTTTAAGTAAGCCATCCACAATCCTGGACCAGATTTTTGTTTCCTCCCCCAGGCTAGGGCTACAATGTTGGCAAATTTGTTCTGGACCTGCAGGCTTTGCAACTCCTTGTTCCATTTTGTCCTCTCCTTCTCCAGTGTCAGCTTCTTATGGCATTCCGCAGTGGTTTTACTGGTTGTCCACGATCGGCAATCTGGAACAGATCTTGAGTTCCTTGGTCTATAAGGTAAAGGCGGGTAATTTCGGGAAGCGGGTAATTTCGGGAATTATAAGTACTTCGCGATCTGCTAGCTGAACGGAACGAATCCATCGTATGAAAATAACATCGCTGCAAACCATGACCCACGTGCTTCGTACCTCCGCCAACTAAACAACACTCATGTCGTTGACTCGCCTTAGATCATTCTAAATAGATCCTATGGCGGCACTCACCTCAACGTAAAGTCGCTAGAACTTCTCCATGCAAAACCCTACCATTAGCAGATCCTGCGCGGAGAAACCGTCGACTGTAGGGTAGTAACTTGCAGCGAACCCAAGTTTCCTAGCTGTGTATACTACTCGAAACTTTCACCTTACTTGACCTCCATTTGCAAGCGAATTACATCCGTTATCGCCACATGCAATTATCAATTAAAGTAATCGCGCGCACCGGATGTTGGTATCCTAGCGAAGATGCCTAAGTGGAAGCAAGAACAGCTCGAAGCCGCGTTGAATGAGATCGAATCTGGCAAGGGGAAGGAGTCAATTCATAAACTAGCTAAGAAGTATGGCATTCCATCGTCTACATTGTACGATCATGCAAGGAAGAAGGTTTCCAAGAGCGGTGCAGAAAGGCCCACTGTTTTAACTCGGGCGGAGGAGGAGGAGCTTGTATACTGCTGCCAAGTCCTACAGGAGATGGGATTTGGGATGACAAAAGAGAATGTGACTGCAATCGTCACAGATTATGTCAGTACCAATGGGCGTAAAAACCCATTTCATGGTGGAGTCCCAGGGAAAGACTGGTGGATTGGATTTCTGCAGCGTTGGCCAAAGCTAGTAGAGCGAAAGCCACAGCACCTCTCAAAGCAAAGAGCAAGTTCAGCAAACCCAGCAACTGTGGAAGAATACTTCAAGAAGGTTGAAAAGTTGATGGATGAGCTGGGCATTAAGGATAGCGAAGACTTGGACAGAAGGGTGTGGAACTGTGATGAATCTGGTATAGCAACTGCAGTGGCATCCAAAGTCATCCTTGCTAGGCGCGGGTCCAAGTGGGTGCATGAGACAGGAGGTGGCTCTGGAAGAGAAGTGATCACTATAATGGGGTGTGGATCTGCAGCAGGGGAGCGGCTACCGCCAATGGTATTGTACAAGGGCAAACACTTGTACTCGACGTGGACTCTCAATGGCCCACCAGGAGCACTCTATTCCAAGAGTGAATCCGGGTGGATGGAAAAGGAGAACTTTTTCTTTTGGTTTCAGAAGTGCTTTCTGCCAGCTGTTAAGGATCTCCTGAAGACTGGACCAATTGTTCTACTTCTGGATGGCCACCATTCCCACCTAAGTATTGCCTTTCTCGAACTGGCAAAGGAATCCAATGTACACCCCTTCTGCTTGCCATCACACACCAGTCATTTCCTGCAACCACTGGATGTGGCAGTATATGGGCCCTTGAAGACAGCTTGGAAGTCAATACTGAAGGACTACAAAGTCGCCACACGTGCCAGTAATCTCACCAAGGAGGCATTTCCATCAATGGTTACCAGATTGTGGGACAAAGCATTCCAACCCCAACACCTAAAGGCAGGATTTCGTGCATGTGGATTGGTGCCATTTAATGCCAATGCTGTCCTCCCATACAAGATGGCCACTGCTTTGCCCTTCACAGAAAGCAGTGAGGCATTGCCTAATCCATCGAAGCCAGAGACACCATTGAGGAAAGAATTGAGAGACTTTTTTGCAGATCATCTGAAAGCAAAGGCGAAAACACCTAAGGCTAAAAGAAGACGTGTAGACATTCATGCCACCGGAGATGTCCTGACCAATGATAGTGTACTTCGTCTTTTGAAAGAAGCCGAGGCAGAGAAACAGGCTAAGCGCAAGCAGAAGAGCAAGAAGAAAGTGATGGAACCCGTCAGTGATGACTTTGATGAAGATAAAGATGTCGATCACTGCTTCTCATGCGGTGAGGAATGCATAGATGGTCAAGAGAAACTATGGGTTGGCTGCGATGAGTGCTACCGTTGGTATCACTACAAATGTGCTGGATTTTCCAGGCGGCCAAAGCGTGAAGAAGAATTCATTTGTAATATCTGCAGCTCTTGACTTTTCAGGATCCAACAATCTTCAAACTGCTCATTCATTACTTGATTGCAATTCACTTTAAGCTTAGCAAGCGACTTTGACTTGACTGTAAAAGCAATAAATATAATCCTGTACAGTAAATATCACGATCTATACACAGCAAACATAATAATGTTGTTGGGACGGCACCTACCATTCTTCCAACGAGAGAAACGACTCCAAACGGAAATTTTCCGGAATTATCCGCCCCGGGCGTTTATCAGTGATTCTGTTCGACGAGCCCTCCAGACCGCTAGTTAACCTTGGCGCGAACGGTTTGCTGTCAAAGTGCAGGTAAGAGTTAGTACTTCACCTTGATAGCAAGCGGTTTTGAAGAATTCGTTGCAGTCGTTTACACGAGTAAGAAACGTCGAAGTGTTTTCGAAATTACCCGCAATTACCTTATCATTTCTCCGGAGAAAGGCAGGGTCATTCAGGACTTTGTCCATATCCATCACTGCAGGGTCAGTAGACCTGCTAGCCATCTATTATTTATGGCGCAACTGTGATTCATAGCTGGAGCTGCATAGTTACGTTTTGCATCAATAGGGGTGTGTTCCCGTTGTCAGCTGTGGGCGTACCCAGCACGGCTGTTTCGGGCCTAGCTGCTAAGTAACGCGCGAGTGCTGACGTTTGACGATGGGGAGAAAGTCAAAGAAACGGAAGGCTTCAGGGCGAGGACCCACTGGAGTAGCTAAGGCTCAGGCTGATAAAGCTGAACCTGTGCCAAACAAGAAACCAATTCCAGCTGTTACTCCCAAAAATGGTGAGGTAGCTATCAAACTGTTTCAGGAGGCAATTTTATGTATGCAGCTACGCACACCAGACTGATTGTGCTAAGGATTGCAGAGACTGTTTGTGCCTTCAGAACAGTCCTTCCTGTTTGGAATTCGAATGATAGCATTATGGCATGACAGAAGCCCACGTAGTTACTGTGAAGCCTTTCCGGGTAGAACGAGATTTCTGGCTTCTGCCTCTAATGAAGCACTAACATTAGCTACCTATGTATGTCGCAGTACGCTCCCTGGACTCTGGATAGTGTGTCCTGTGCAACCCTATACTATATGTAATACATGTATTATTAATACATTGAATTGGGCATTAGACTGTATTGCAACTTCTCTCTTTCACCTTCACTACAAGTAGTCTGCTAGGAATGGAATCAGGACTTTGAACTCTAAGTGGGTCGATGTAGTTTAGTTGATATACGTAATTGTAAACTACTCAATTTCTTCTCTTCACTCTAGCTGAAGATGCTGCTGTGAGTGCTGTCCGTCAGTTCTATGACAAGCTCATTCAACTACCACTGGACGAGATAGCACCATCATTGTACAGCCACTACTTGATCACTACAAGCACATCAGAGCGACTGGGTAAACCTTGCTTTGTTCGTGTAGAGAAAAATGGATTCATTCTCCAAGATGTCATTGCGGCAGTGCAGCAGAAACCAGACTTGTTGGATGACTTCTGCAATATCTTGAAGGACATGTACATAGCTGCAGAACTGGCCCAGATAATCAAAGGTATTCACTTTCAAAAGCTGTACTTTACAGTACCAAAGGTCGCAATGAAGTGTAAAGGTTTTGGGTCAAATGTTGTACTATGCATACATGCCTATATGCTACCTAGTGGACTTGGACTTGCAGTTGTTCTAAGAAAGAGATTGAGTTCAGTTGTTCTAAGAGGAAATTGACCAACGATTGACCACTACCTCCACAACTGTAGTCTCGTACCCAGATCGCTTTCTCCCCTCCATTTTTATATTATGACGTAATCGGTCGGGAGAAAGGGTCTGGCACATTTCCTATATGGAAGTTCTTCCACCCACACAACCACAGACATGCAATTAATCAAACATTCACGCGAGGTAGTAAGCTTCAGGGGACCAGAAATGCGAAAGAAACTGTTGCGTTCTCATGTAGGAGCATTTGCTATGTTTCCAAGGAGAGTTCCCTGGCAAAGGAAAGGCAGAATCCAGTGTTTGAAGCAACCTGAGAGTGCAGAAGTCGTCCAAGGCATCAGAAAGAGTTCAATGCTCCTCTTATTGCGGACGAAAGCGGAGAATAAGCTTGTCAGAGGATGTATAGGTACTACAACATGGGCCACCGATGGCTAAACAGCGAAGACAACCTGTGAAGATGGCCGTGCTATCGAAGCTCCTAACTAAAACACATTTTCCTTACCAGATCGCCGAAATCGTCGACACTGGCTTGGAATTAACGTTAACATAGCCTAGTCTGTGAGGTTATTCACGAATCACCGCCCACAATGCTGTAGGTTTTTGGTTCTCCACCGTTCTGACAGTCCAGCGAGCTTTATGATGGCAATTAACATTCCTCACTGTGTCCGTACATTCCAGGTCATTAACGAACTCTCACATAGGTTATGTGCCAGACCCCTTCCCGTCCGCACATGACATCACGATTACATGGCTGGCGGATGGGTGGGGTCTGGGTACGAGACTACCACAACTTTAGTGAAAACTGAACATTTCTTTGTGAGTCTCAGACTCTTTAGGTTTTATGGATTGATGGATTTCTGCACAGGATGTGCTAAAATCTGTCAATAATATTGCACCACAATAAAGTAACAGGGACTACATAGCAGAGCTCTGTCACAAAGGAAATCTCAAGAGCACTCAATGTTGAACGTTCCTAGTGGGCGTACATGAATGTTTGTCTTGTGTTCCTTGGTATTCACACTTGGCCAACCCACAATTGTGAATTCTAGAATGCACTAGACACAATACGAAATTTCCACAAAATTTATAAGGATGTAAGGATGGCATAAAAAGGACAGAAACAAGTAAAGGCTGTTGCACAGTTGAGCATTAACCATGGTCCCTACATGCAAGAATGTCGCACCATATAGTCCTACATCCTTGAATGTAGGGACCATGGTTAATGCTCAACTGTGTAACAGCCTTTACTTGTTTCTGTCCTTTTTATGCCGTCCCTACATCCTTAGAATTTTTGTAGAAAAATTTTATTGTGTCTAGTTTCTGCACTTTTTATGGAGCAGGAGCTAAGATGCATGATGTAGCTAGCAGTTTAAAGTGCTTGTGTAGCTCCTGATAGAATTAGCTGCAATTTGCATTTGAGAAATGGTATTGGCATTGTAAATAATTCATTCCACAAGCCAAATGCCATGCTAAGTCATAGAGCAAGGCAAAGAATTCCACTGTGGAGCAAAACAACGGAAGAAGGAGCCTTCGGAAGCTGTACACAGCTGCTTGCAATGGCACCAGTCACGCCGGTATCATCTGGTTGAATTACGTAATTTGAAAATGGCGTCCACCCTGTTTAGCCAAGGAACACGGCAGGAGTCGTGGCAAGCGCATCTTCCGCACTAAATTGCGCCACCTTCTAACCTACAAAGGAATGCAGCCAGCCAAAATGGTGCAATATGGTGCAAGAAGTAATCGTTGTATTACAGCATGCAAACAACCACTGCCATCCCTACATAGATAGCACTACTATGCTGTCTGATAAAGATGGGACAGTGGGCGACTGCACAAGACTACACTGTATGTTCGTGGATGGTCTGTCACACAATCCTGACTCATTTCCTTGTTTCTGTTCACATAATAGTTGTACACTGCATGTTCCATTGTCCCCATACAGACAAATTTGAAGAGGGCATAGCAAACTTGAAGGATACAGCAGCGCACCACACACTGTCATCCCAAACTGGTACGTTGTGTATGTAGTGCTGTCATCTTCTTTAGGATACAGTGGGTCCTGATTATAGGAGTGTCTTCATTTCAAGGGGAAGTTTGCATTGTTAGAATAGGACGGAGTAACCATCGGAACAGTTAAAAGTGTCAACATTATGGAGGTGCCCACAAGGCGGGATTCCACTGCAGTCCCTTTGTTGACTTTGTTTAAGCAAGAATAATGCAAACAGTACTCAACTTGTGCATGCATCTTAGAAAGGCTGAATTGTCATTATTCTGGTCATGTTTGCTTGGACAGTAGCACTGCAATAACTAGAGGCATATAAAAATGGAGGCAGCGGTCGTCTACACAAGACTAGAGAGGGGATACCTGAGAGTATGCAATACCAAGTTGATCCTATTCACATTCCTGACACCTCAGTCACCATCTACTTGCATGTATTGGCTCACTCTGAGGTCGAGTATATGTATCTACCCTGAACAATTAATGGCAGTGCATTCTGTTTCCTTTGTCCACTGGTACGTGTGAGCCATCTGTTAGTAGCATATACATAGTGTATGCACATACGTACGATGAATGATGAACGAGATGATTGATTGGGATGGGATTTGTTATGTTTGTTTAAGCTATTTATCCCAAGTTTTAACTGCGTGACTCAGTTTATACCAGTTTTAGCCCATGACCCTGTAGTGCATGTACTCAGATGCTTCCTATCATGAGATTTGCTTGCATGCTTTTGCCATATTTTCATGTGTTCTGGTGTACTTCTTTGCAGGACCTGCTATGTTTGACAAAATACTGCAAGGAAGAGGTTTAATTGTGATCTTAGTGCTGCTTTTGGCTGTTGTTTTGGCACCATGGTACGCGACAAATTTTCGAAGGTCTCATAGTGAGAAGAAACCTAACCTTCCTGACTTACCTACTGCTTTCACTGGCAGAAGCGATGAAGTTCATAGGCTCGTTCACTATTTGGTAACAGAGCATGTAAGTGTTGTGGCAGTCACTGGAGGTCCTGGATATGGCAAGTCAAGCGTAGCCATTGTTGGCAGTCATGAATTGGTGCAGCTCGGCATCCCAGTGTACTATGTGTCTCTTTCAGCAGTGGACAGTATACAAACCTTCATCATGGCATTCATGCATGTTGTTGGTGGAAAAAAAAATCAGCAAATGCCTGAGATAAGTGAACTTATTTCCTGGATTTCGTCACTGCAGACTAAAACTGTTGTAATTCTGGACAATGCAGACTTATTGACATTGAAGCAAACTGAATTGAGAAATGATTTTCTGAGATTGCTTAAAGATGCTATTGCTCGAAGTGCATATTTTCATCTGGTGGCTGCAACAAGATATCGCTTCAAATTTGCAAATGATTTTGAAGAGATACATTTAGACCCACTCTCCAGCACTGAAGCTCTAACATTACTTAGACGTGTAGTACTTGCATCAGGGCAGACTAGGGACAAGAAGGACTTTTCTTCTTTGAAGGATGAACACCTGAGCGTCATAGCAAGCAAAACTGGTGGAATCCCTCTTGCACTCAAGGTTGTTGGGATACTTTTGAAATCAGGAATTGTCTCCACTACTGAAGTACTTGATGAGTTAGCTGTGGATCCATTGCATGCTTTGAGCAGGGAATGCTTTACACCTGATGAACAACTCAACCGCTGCTTTAACCTGTCATATAAGTATTTAAGTAAGACAATGAGGAAGTGTCTCATCATTGCTTCAAGATTTCCTGGTACTTTTGATCGTCGTGCAAGAGATGCAGTTATAGCCAACATGACTGGTGATGCACACTGTCTGGACCAGCTCGTATACCGTTCACTTGTGGAATACAGTACTGCACAGGAACGGTATACAATGCACTCCCTACTTCGCACCTTCGTGTCTAATTCTGTGATGGAATGGGTACCAAGAAATAGGTACTTTCGTCTATTCTGTAACCATTTTATTCTTCTTCTATCAACACGCATTACTGAAGCCAGAACTGGTGGAGACGTCAATCATTTGTATGCCACAATTACAGCAGACTACCACAACTTTCTACATTTGCTTCATATTTACACAAATGTATCAAAAAATCACCCTAACGTGCCACACAGAGAAATGCTGCTGTTTGCTAACCAAGCATTTGATGTCATGAAGTCAAGGTTTCCATGGGAACCTCTTGTGGAGTGGTGGACTGTGGTTTTGAATAATGTTTGCAGAATGGTGCATAGTCCTGCGTTTCGTTACCTTGTACCACATTATCTCCAACTTAGTACAAAATTTGGAAATTTGCTGCGGTACCATAAGCAATATCAGTTGGCGGGTGATATCCTGCTTTTTGCAGATCAGTGTGTTCGTAAAGATAACACCCTTGCCATTTACTTCACGAATTGTTGGCATTCGCAAGCTGATAGCTATACAGGTATGTTGCAAGCTCTAATGAGAGTCTACGAAGAAGATGGACTGGATCACCGAGCACTTGAGGTCAGAAAAAGGCTTCACTACTGCATTGATTCTTCTCCAGATAAGAAACCTGAAGATCTCATTGTTCCGGATAGCTTCTGCACTGATGGAATTGGGTACCTGCAAGAAAAACATTCACAGAGTAAGGACTTTCATTCAGCCCTGCAGCTATTTGATGCTCATTATAGATGCTTTGACCAATTAGAAGAAAGAGCTGACAAACTGATTAAAATGCTGGAAGATGCCAATGATTTCCTAACCAATCAATTTGAAAGATCTCTCAGTATTGCCAAAAGGTGTAATATGGTTCGTAATTATAGAAAGGAATCAGTGTGGCTGATGGAGGCACTAAAATTCGAGGAATTACCATCATTGCCTTTAGATAATTTTATAGAGATATTCTCAATCCATTTCCGTTTGACTTACCTCCATGGAGAATCTTTGACGATGCTGAGAAGGCAATTGAACACAGCAGGGCTGCATATTCTCTGGCTATCAAGTCACACTGTCACACTGTTATTTGGAAGGCATCCATACGGTTAGGAGACATTTTGCACCAAATAGGTGGTAGCCAATCAGAGGCTGGATTCTATTTTGAAGAAGCACTCAAGTTTTCGCCTTTTATTAATGCTAATCAAGACTTCATTTATGAGTATCAGTATTTTGCGGAACTGCATCTCATAGCAATACATTTTCATACAGGGGAGCATGGACGGTGTATCCGGCACTATGGACAATGGGTTAACTTAGAAGCAGCAAGTGCATTGGATCATGCTCGTAAGATAATTGATGCACTCAGTGAACCAGTGACTGCTCTGAACGAGGATGTCTACAGTTTGGCTGTAATAGATAGCTCGCTGGATTGGTTTCTAGATGATATCACCATTGCTAAGAAGTTTCTACATGCTTTCATACAGAAGACCAGTGACTCTACAAGATATTATATCAGAGTTTTACATTTCATAATATGCAGTGTAGTAATTGTGCTTTCAACAGTTTTTATTGCTTTTGTGGTGGGTATTAGAGTTTCATTGCTTAGCCTACTTCACACTCCCACTTTTTATTGCATTTATCTTCCACATTACAGTTTTCATTGCTTCTTATTTTATACACTAACAGAGCACAAACTGTGGGTTCCTCGGAAGCTTCCATGGTTTCCTCTTCCAATTGCATGGTTTTATGCATGTACCTTTATTCTGTCCACTATTTTAGGTGTATTGGTATTTAGTGTGAGTAGCATGTTTGGAGTGTATCTGTTACTAGCACAAGTTGTTTTTGTTTACTCACCCAGTTCTTTGTACCACAACATGAGCATGAAAATTATTGACATTAGTGTTTATGACACATATCCTTAAATCACTGGCCTTTTTAATGTACTCAGACTGTTTTGTTGGATAGTGCGTTGAATTATTACTGTTTATACTGTGCCTACCATTAATATAAGTTCGCTCACGTGACAACCACTCACACACTTGAAACCTCTTTCACGAGGCCCTCTGTATCGACCCCTCGCTACCCGACTCCTTCCTAGCCGTACCCAGTCGTTCCACGACACACTTCGCCGCTAAAAGACATGGAGAGCACAGTTGCCAGTAACGCGAGAAGGTTAGTTGACCCACACACGCCATCTTTACCACTAGAACGCACTTCCTTGTGTGTTTGCGTAGACATTTTATAGTGTGGGGCACGTGGTGAGTACAACCCTCTCCGGTCTCCTGCCCATGCGTGTTTGTTGTGGAGGAGAAGGGTTTACGCTTTATGAGCTACTAACTGCCGCCTTCCGGGCTCAGTAGACACGCAACGGTCCTAAACATGCCTTTTGTGAATTGGTGGTGGCGATGAAGTGTGGATGCGAGTGTATACCGAGGTGTAGAAGTGTCCAACGGCGGGTAACATGCCAATGCGTGTGTGAGACATAGCTGTGAGTGTGTGCATATGACGTGGTGACCAGTAAAGGTACCGGTGGTCGGTTGTGGTACAGCTTTATAACAACAGTCATGTGCTTCCCACTGTGCACTCAACATGTATGTCTGTGCTAGCCAGGAGGTTTGATGATAGTTGAATCTTAGTGTTGTACGTAACAGTGGTTTGCATCTGAATGACTCTGGTTCAGTATGACAGACAGCAAAGTGCTGCTTATAGTAACAGAATGTGAGACACTGACTGAATATGTTTAACTCTTTGAGTGCTCATCTTTCAATTACTTACCTCACTTGGAAATGTACTGTTGTCTGTCTCATGTGAACCTGTGTGCATGAAGAGTTTGTAAGTACATCCCCCACCAGGCCATCCCTCTCCCTCTCTGCCCCTCCTATAGTCCTGCTAACACCACCGAAGCCACCATTCCACAGACCCCTACCACTCCGTCTGCCTCCTCCTCGGCAAGGCGGTTCCTCCTTGCCGAGAACCGCTATGGTAGGGAGGAGATGTTAGCGCTGATGCCCGACCAGCCAACCAGGTCACCAATGAACTCAGAGCTGGAGAGCATTTTGCTGGATGATGCGATAACTCCCTTAGCACTGTTACCACTAACAGAGGATGAACAGGTACTAAGACGTAATGTGGTGTACATACGTAGATACTACTGTGTGATAGGAGGGTTGATGTATAGGATGTTATATGTGCATATGTAGCTCTGGTTGTGTGTGTGTGTGTGTGTGTGTGTGTGTGTGTGTGTGTGTGTGTGTGCACGTGTGTGTGTGTGTGTTGCGTGAAGGTCTGGATGTTGGTTGTGCATACATATGTAGTATAAAGGCACACTGTCACACTTTCTATAGAGGTATGTATTTACATTCATACACACTGTACATGGCTCTGTTACAGAACGTCAATGTATCTATGTATATGTACAGTAGTATGCTAACTTTACGTATATGTATGTGTTTGTACAGTAATATGCTGATTGTACATGTACATGTATGTATATGTACCTGTGTGTGTATGTACATTGTAGCCTTTTCTTACATACATACAATATGACCATGTGTGGTCCTGTGTCTGCACTGTCCTCTGTATGGTCAAGGGGCATTAGCTGTTATGACATAACGTGTGTGTAGTCATTGATGATTCATGCTATAAGAATGTGTGGATGTGAAGTTGATCTGTTCTGTTGTGCTCTTGTCTCCTCCAGAGGATCTTGGCTGGTCCTGTGAACAGTTATTCTGCATACAAGAGAGCCCCTCCCAACTCTTTGCCAGTTAGAGGGAGGGGAGGGAGGCCACACAGAGGTGTGTGTGTGTGCGTGTGTGTGTGTGTGTGTGTGTGTGTGTGTGTGTGTGTGTGTGTGTGCGTGTGTGTGTGTGTGTGTGTGTGTGCGTGTGTGTGTGTGCGTGTGTGGGTGCATGTGTGTGTGTGTGTGTGCGTTTGTGTGTGTGTGTGTGTGCGTTTGTGTGTGTGTGTGTGTGCATACATGTGCGTGTGTGTGTGTGCATACATGTGTGCGTGTGTGTGTGTGCATACATGTGCGTGTGTGTGTGTGCATACATGTGCGTGTGTGTGTGTGCATACATGTGCGTGTGTTTGTAAAGTGTATGTACAGTAGGTGTCCATGGTGTTGGTATGGTTTGATGTTAGGAGGGTGTTTGTGGTGGATATATCTAATGTAGTGATAGATAGTTGTCAAGTAGGAGAATTAGATTGATTGGGCCTTCCTTATCTAGAGCCACCTCCCTACCACAGCTATTATCACTTTAGGAGTGTTTGTGTATAACATGTGTCTACTCTGGGGTTATTTATACTCTTCTTCCCTCCCTTCTCCATTTCCTTTTCTTCCACCCTGTCTGCTTTCTCTCCCCTCGCCTTCCCTCCCCTCCCCTCCTTCTCACCTTACGTTCCCCACAGGACGTGGACGTGGTGATGGAGGTACTTATCCCCGTAGTCTTTCAACCTCAGATGAACACATGGGGAATGGAGCAGGGGGTGGGGAATGGGGTGGGTACTACCCGGGAGGGGCTGGGCGGGCCCCCACAGCTGGGTGGAGCCCAGGGTGGGAGGGCACGCCTACTTTCTCTCCATCAAGAGGAGACAAGGACTCCAACTGGAGGAGCCCGGCAAAGGACCCTAATGGAAAGTGGAACACTCCACCGAGTCCAGGTGTGTGTGTGCGTGTGTGTGTGTGTGTGTGTGTGTGTGTGTGTGTGTGTGTGTGTGTGTGTGTATTTGTGTGTGTGTGTGTGGGGGGGGGGGGGTGGGTGGGTGAGTTTGTGTGTGTGTATGTGTCTGTGTGTGTGTGTGCATGCTTGTGTCAGATCAATGCTCCTCTTCCATTCCTATGTACCAGGTGGTCTTGCCCGAGGTAGCAGTTGGAAGGGCCGAGAAAACAAAGACAGGTGGTTGCCAGGTTGGGCACAGAGCAGCAAGGAGGTTGGAGAAGGAGAAGGAAAGGCGACAGGGCCTGATGAACCACCTGATGGCAAGGACAAGGTGGGTGGCTGTACTGTGTTCCTACCATGGTGGAGAGGGGGAGGTGGAAGATTTTACTGTGAGTGGTTTGGTTGTCACTGTAGGAAGTGAAGGAGAAGGAAGAGAGCTCTGTTGTAGTAGAACAACCACAACCAGCAAAGACACAGCAAATGAAACAAGTACGTATGTAGGATGAACACGCGTGCATACACACACACACACACACACACACACACACACACACACACACACACACACACACACACACACACACACACACACACACACACACACACACACACACACACACACACACACACACACACACACACACACAGTCCACATGCAAACATCAAGTACACATTTAAACATGTACATGATCACAAGTTCACTATACACATTCATGCACACATACCCTGGTGTACTATGAGTACATACAGTGTATAACACTGCCGTAGCCCTACACAAGTTGTCCTGCCTTCCTCAGACACTACAGGAGGCTCCACCTCGGCAGCCAAAGACCTCCTCCCCATGGGGGCGCAAGGAGGAGGTGTTGCAGGAGGAGAGCTCTATCCAACAGGAGCCCCCACCCCCTCCACGAACTGTGTCTGAAGCGGTGAGGGGTGGTGTGTGTGGTGTGAGGGGAGGTCTGTGTAGTCTCTGTCCATTGACATAGCCTCTTCTTACAACCCTAACTGCACTAAGCAGCACAGTGTCTCTTCCAATGTGCCTACTGTACAGTTATACAGACTGAATCAGTGTGTGAGGCAAACGTACAAATACCCTCATTGCTTAGTCCCACAGCTGCTGTACTTTGCCGCTATGCAGTACTACACATACAGCCTGTGTATAAGTGTACATGTATATGTTTAACAGTCCTCGTGTGAGGAAATTGAATAACGCCTAGCCAACCCCATTCTTATCACTTCAAAGAGGTTGCCATTGGTAGGAGGCACAGGACCGGGTGGACTAAATTATTCGCTAACAGAAATTAATAATTCTTCTAATTAATCAACTGGCTAATTTATTTAATTACTTTTTTGCAGCCAGAAATGACCTTGCACCCCTAACTGATCAAGTCAGCGATTGACACCATTTCTTAATTAGGCTTAGGGGTTCACAGTAATGAGCACGCAGAAGCAGGGGCATTATGGCGACTTAAGTAAGTTACATGACTTTTTCCCGGTCCTGGCCTGATAACACCGCCGTATGGTAGTGGAGACCTAAGAGGTTGCTGGCTAAATACGTAGCTGGAGGAGAGGGAGGGTGGGAAGGGAAAGACCACAGCAACACTGTGAATCACTGTCAGTAAAGCTGCTTGGGCAGTCACAGGGTAGCAAGCTGATGCACATCAGGCAGCCTAGGTACATATGTAATAAACTGCTATTGTTAGCCGAGCCTCTATTGTGACGTAGGCGGCGCCCGGTAGACCCAATCAGCCCTGCACAGCTGGGTCGCAGCTAAGCTCTTTGACACCTAGGCCTGCTATGGGTCTCGGCCCAATCATCTGGTCGATCACGTCCGTGCTTGCCCCTGTCCACCTGGTCCTGTTAACTATATTCATGGTCATGAATACCATAATGCATGTACTTTAGTATTGCGTACTGTCACAACATGTATGTATGTGCGTATGTGTGTATGCATACCACACACTGTGTCATCACATCCTAAATGTAGCAGACTTGTAGTTCAATGTAGAAAGTACACTGTCCCTCCAGCAGTACCTCCCTCCTCCCCCTCCCTCCCCCCTCCCTCCTCCCCCTCCCTCTTCCTTCTCACTCTCCCTCCCCCTTCTGTGCAGACTCCACCTCCTCAGCCCAAACCCTCCACTCTCCCTCAGCCCACTCAAACTACTACCACACAGAGACAAGCAAAACCAACCACCACTGACACTGCTGTCTTCCCATCAGCCCTGTCTGTTTCCAAGGAGACTGTTACCAAGGAAACCGTTACAGTGCCCCAAACCCTCCATGCCTCACTCCCCACACAAGGGCTAGCTGGCATCTTCTCAACACCAAACTTCACACCTACCTTTGGTCCATCAGCACCTGCTGACACCTTGGACCAGGATAGGTTTGAGAAGGTGTGTGCATGTGTGTGTGCTTGTGTGTGCGTGTGTGGGTGTGGGGTGTGTGCATGTGTGTGTGCGTGTGTGGGTGTGGGGGGTGTGTGTGTGTGTGTGTGTGCATGTGTGTGTGCTCATGTGTGCGTGTGTGTGTGTGTGTGTGCATGTGTGTGTGTGCGTGTGTGTGTGGGGTGTGTGGGTGTGCGTGTGGGTGTGGGGTGTGTGGGTGTGTGTGCTCGTGTGCTTCATCAACAGTGTACACACATACATACATACGTACAGTATTTCTACATAATTATTATATATACATATGTACAATGTACTGTATGTACTATAATTGTACTTTCACATTCTGTAAGTATCTGTGTAGTACACCAAATCACACACAGTGAACTGTACTACTTGTACGTACATTACATTAGCCCTCGCTCTTATCTCTTCTACTGTGTGTGTGTGTTGTACAGGCAGCAGAAGCACTTCTGTCCACTGAGGTACGTATGCATGTGTATTCACGGGAACAACTGACTAACATTACGTGTAGTTGAGCAGAATTACAGTATGTATGTCTCTGCATTTATTTACACAGTGATTGTGACATTTCCACTCTGTGATGTGTTACTACTTCTAAATGGTTTGTGTGTGTGTTTACCCAACCCCCTCTTCTTCTCTCCCACTCTTTCTCTTCTCCCACCTCAGGATGATGTAGCCGTCGCTAGTACAAACGCAGCTAACTTACTGCAGTCTAGCTTTAACTTGACACCTACGGTAACTTCCATCATTGGTCCCAAAGCAGAGGTCAAACCTCCCGAGCAGCCGCCGCCGCAAGCTCCGCCCCCAACACACACCCTCAGCAACCAACAGAAGGCACAGCCTGTGTCCTCCAACCACACCGCTCCTCCCAAACAGCCACAGCAGGTGCTCCAGACCAAGCGCTACAGTGAAGCGGACCTGCACTCGTGGTACTATAAGGACCCTCAGAGCAATGTGCAGGGTAAGTGGGTACTCGCTGGGCAAGTGGATAATGTATGCACATATAGTTCATGTGTGGTGTTGTGTCACTTCCATATACAGTACATGTAGCTATGTACGTACAGTATGTACCTGAGTCTGTATGTGTGAGGGTGGATCCAGGGGGAGGGGGCTTTTGGGGCTTGAGCCCCCCTCCTTGGCCCAGATCTGTAATATGTTTTCATAGCAAATTGTTCTCAAGTGTACATCCAACAGGACGTAATGACCTAAATCATCTAAATAACTTTAGAGGAGCTGGTGTAAGCTTAATAGAGTCTGGTGTGGCTGCACAGGGATCGAAAAAGGTTGGGCTAGATGATGTGTGTCCGTCTGTGTGTCTGTCCTTCCTTCAGGCCCCTTCCCCTCCAGTGACATGAAGGAGTGGTTTGACGAGGGCTACTTCACTCTGGACCTCATGGTGCGGAGGGCCTGTGATGACCTAATGTTACCTCTTGGTGAGCCGTGCACTGTTTGTGGGCATGTGTTGTGTACAGTTGCGTGTGGTGTGCATGTGTCTTTATGTATGTATGTGCATGTGTGAGTGTGTGTTGATGTGCGTTGGAATGTCTCCAATTCTTTGTGTTTACTTGCTTAGGTGTTGAGATGTTTTACGTAAATGCACATTAAGGGATGCATTCTGCTAGCTAGCTGACTGTTATTGCATACGGGACTTGGCCACGCATACGTAAAGCTGCATGCATGTTTTCTACCCACTTTACCCTCTGCAGGCCAAGTTATTAGAGTTTGGGGTTTTGTGCCTTTTGTCAAGGGACAGAAGCCTCCACCTCCCATCAAGGTGAGTGTGCTGCACTGCATATGAAGGTGTACTCATGGAGAAGGAAGGAGGGAGGGAGGGAGGGAAGGAAGGAAGGCTGTGTTTAGGGCATTTTTATGTATGTATGCACTATTATGTGAAAATTTGTGTACTTCTGTCCTTTAATACTTGGGGCTGTACATGTATACACCGTTCGTCTCCCTGTCTCTTTACTTCCCGTTGCCCTTCCCTTCCACTCCCTGTCCCATCTGCATCTCACATCTGCCCCTTTTCCTTGTATCCTACTCCCTTGTTCCCTGCCCCCTAACTGCTCTCTAATCCCTCCCTTCACATCTTCTCCACCCACCCACAGGCTAGTGAGCCCTTTTGGTCCAACCTCTTCTCCCAGCAGACAGCCCTCTTCCAGCAGCAGCAGGCCTTCATGATGCAGGCCCAGCTCGCACAGGCCCAGCAGGTGGCAGCCACACAACAGCTATTGGCCCAGCAGCAGCAGACATCAGGTGAGCATGGGGCTGGGGTGGCATGGTCCCACTACAGTAGTACAGAGGCTGCTGTCTAGCTTGCTAGACCCTCCTACCATGTACATGATTGTATGGCACACCAGTCTATCCTGCTAGACCCTCCTGCCACATTTGTACATGTATGGTACATTAGTCTATCCTGCTAGACCCTCCTACCATGTTTGTACGTTAATTTTGGTACGCTAGTCTATCCTGATAGACCCTCCTACTACATTTGTACATGTATGGTACACTAGTCTATCCTGCTAGACCCTCTTGTCACTTTGGTGTGTACTTTATAGGCTATCCTTTTACTGTAGACCTCTGTCCATATTGGTGTGCAGTGACACTTCTGTTCAGTACACTCTTAAGACAGGTCAAGGCCCAAATACGTATTCTGTTATAAGTGTTCAGTACTAAAGTCAGATGTGCGGTGTACAAGAGCTCAGCACATGTCCCAGTAGCTGGGATAGTGGGCACTGCACACTCATTAGAAAAATTCACTAAATTTACAGTGTCTGATACATAGGACTCCGCTGTATGAAGCAGCAGTCTGACCTGCCATTCATAGCGACACCCTGGTCTGGCTAGCTAGACCTCTGTTGTACCACTGATACCTGTACACATAGACTGTGCCTTCACACTACTGTATGTGGACGTTTGTGAGTGTGTATCTTTCCCTTGCCCTGAATGTGTACGTGTAGGTGTCCCCAGCACAATGTGGCCTCTAACGGCGACAGTCCCACCAGCACCTCCTCAACCTGCAGCCACCATTGCTACTCCTGCCCTGCCCACCGTGCCCCCGTCCTCCTCATCAAGCACATCCCAAGAGACCCAACCCCAGAGACAATCTGACAAGGGGAAGCCCCCACAGCAACAGAGACAGAAGAAAGTTATTCTGCCAGAGAGTGAGAGACGTGAAGTAGTGGAGAAGACAAAGGTACCCGAGGAGGAACAACCTCCTCCTCCTCCTCCTCCCCCTGTGGACTCCGCCCCCTCACAGTGGCCCAGCTTCAAAGGTGTATGGGACTCATCATCAAGGTGGGTGTGTACTGGAGTGTGTTACATGGGACAGTCTAGGTTACATAGGAATTCATCAGAGTGAAATTGAGATTTTGTACGACAGTGTAGAGTGGCCCGTAGACTAGCTGTGTGCCAAGTGCTAAGGATGAACCTGCTCCACAAAGGAGATATGCTGTAGTCCTTAAATTGAGCCAGGTGTAGGTGCCATTTAGTCCCTGTGACAAAGTATGGGGCAAAAAATGGCTGCCCATGAAGATGGCATTGAACACTGTGGCAAATTTCAGGCATTTACAGCCAAGGATTTGATTATGCATACTGACGCTTACGTACAATGGTGTACTGTCTATTGTGCGCATGTTTTCACTGTTGATTTGTGTGGGATTAGAGACTGAAAGACATCTTACCAGCTTAGACAAATGGCCATACGTAAATCGACTCTGCATAATTTTATTTTATTTTCTATCCTGAGAGTGTGGTACATTTGTGCATGTGGTAGTGGGTTCTTGAACAGTATTTAAAGTATGTATATGTAAGTATGTATGTACGTACGTATGTACATAGATACAGTATGTATAATGTACCTGGTATTGAACGGTGGGCTGTGGGTGTCTGTTTCAAGAGGAGATCTCACTAATGGTACTACACGTATCTTGCTTACCTTCAGTTCTGATGAAGAAGAGAAGGAGCCTATAGTGGTACCACCTGCTCCACAACCTCCTGCACCTGTTGGCCCATGGGGGAAGAAGAAAGCTCCAGAGAGTAAGGACAAGTCGGTTGCTGAGCAGAGAAAGAAAGAGGAAGAGGAGAAGAAGATGGAAGAAGAGCGGAGACGTCAGAGAGAAGAGGAGGAGAGAGAAAGACGGCGGAAACAGAAGGAGGAGGAGGATATGAGAAAACGGTAAGGAAAGTGCAGTAGGATGTTTCAGTCAGGCTGCTATCGGTGTTGCTGCTGTTGTTGTGTGCGTGTGTGTGTGCGTGTGCGTGTGCGTGTATGAATGTGTATGAGTGTGTGTGGCGGTGACAGTGAGTGTCAGTAGACTATGTACATATATCAGCCCAGTGGTTCTGTCTGCACTGTAAGGTATTCATTAAATCGTAGCTGTTGTTCACGGATGTTCTGAGTTGTCATTTTAGTGAAACTGAATTTGCTTTGTACATACAGTACGAAGTCAGCCTGTGCGCATTCATCCAGTTTTCCCCTACGTGCGTGCGTACACCTTGCAAGTGCTAGACATCCCTTCTGCTCGTCCCTTCTCCATGACACAGAACTAACCATGTGATACTGTTTCAAATACTCGTGTCTTCACATTGATGATTTGATACAGCATACATTGCACTTATTCTGTGTGTGTATGTGTGTGTGTACGGATTGCCCTCTTGCAGGCAAGAGGAGGAGAAGCGTAAACAGTTGGAACTTGCCAAGAAGCGTGAAGAGCGGCAGCAAAAGAAACAAGCTGAGGCAGATGCGCAGAAGGAATTGTGGAGTCAGCAGGAGGAGGTGGAGATGGGTGTGGGAGGACAGGCAGAGGGAGGGATTGATCAGTTGTGGAGTGCAGATCAGCGAGGCGGTCGCATGCCGTGGATCGGTTCCTCCGTGACGCCCACCATTGGCCCTCCCTCACTCCTGGAGATTCAAGAGCAGGAATTCAAGCATGCTGAACAAAAGGTAAGGGCGTAGGGGAGGGGATGGAAGGGGTGAGGAATGATGAGAGAAGAGAGGACACTACTGGTAGATATGATTCTTCCAGCAGGCACGTTGTCCTGCTGTTAGCTGCCAACAGAATGCATTCAACAGCATATTAGCAGTTAATCAGCCCTGAGTCTGTCACTACTTGTATGGTACGCTAATGAATCCCTATATTGCTAGCTTGTGTGTGTTTGACGTGTGCCATGTTGCACTGGGCCTGATGCCTTTCTTACAGTATATGGTTCTCCTTCCCTTTCAGAAGGCGGAGGAGTCCCAACAGCGGCAGGAAGAGTACCTGGAGCAGAAGCTGGCTCAGCAGAACAAGACATCCTGGGCTGGCACTGCCAAGAAGCGGTCAGTGGGTGCAGGGGCACTGTGTCTTTATATCTATCGTACACTATTGTGTTAATATTGTATTGCATATAGTACATACCTGTACTTGCAAAGTACAGGATAGTTTGGTGTACTTTGTGTGTTAGCTGCTCTTTGCCTGATCAAACTGTTTGCAGTGGGTCAGTAAGCAAGTGACAATTTGATCTCTGTCTCTTGATCCATTGTGCAGGTGGAGATTGCACATGTAGTTATTGCTCTGCCCATCACTGTTGTGCTCTACCTTTGACATCCTGCTCAGTCTCATCCTGCTTCTCCTACCTCCCCTCCAGCCTGCCGACTCCAACTGAATCCAAGTCCTTTGCTGAGATTCAGAGGGAGCAGGAAGAAGCAATGCAAAGAGTCACCAGCAGCATCACACAAACCCAACCGTTACCTGTAAGCAAGTGCATGTGCTCACAGATGCACACATACATGTACACTCATGGACCTACGTGCATGCATGAATGTGCACACATACGTACACACACACACACACACACACACACACACACACACACACACACACACACACACACACACACACACACACACACACACACACACACACACACACACACATGTACGTACATACACACATATACATACTTTTAAACACCCTCCTTAATCCCGCCTACTAACTGCTCTCCATCTTGTCTTTCTCATTGTACCCTTTGTATGATCACTCTGATATATGCTACAATATCTTAACTATGTACACCATTTGTCCTGTCCCTTGCACCTTACTCTATAGTACTTTCTCTCTCCTTCTGTCTTGTTCATCTTCTCCTTGCCTCTCCTTACAGCCAGCTGCCATGTTTGGCTCGGCCTGGACAGGGAAGTCCCCCAATCCTTCTCTTTACAACAAGCCTCCACCGGGTTGGGCAAGCAAAGAGGTGTCCAGCAGACCTGTGAGCAGTGGACCACATGTGTCTGCTCAAGTCCAGAAGGAGAGCGCCTCATTCTGGGAGGAGGTCATGGAAGGCAGTGGCAACGACTACAATGGGGGCAGTGGTGATGCAGCGCATACTCATCGGAACAGTGCCCCCACTGGCCCCTCCCCCCTCAGTAGTGGGGAAAGGGGGGAGGGGCCAAAGAAGAAGGCCCCACCTGGAGGAGCCGAGGCAAAGAAGCTGCCACCACCTGCCAAAGAGGAGGTGAGGGAAGGTTCTCACATTACTTCTACTTGTATGGTGTACAGTACTGTATACATACGTACATTACAGTACAGTAGATATACATGTGTATGTATGTCTATGTAGGTGCTGGTTGTGTGCATTCAGTGCTGTATGCTGATTTACTTTGTTCCTTGTAGCCGGTGTCATGGAAACCAACAGAAGACTTCATTGCTTGGTGTGAGGGAGAACTGGGGAAGTTTGAGCAGAGAGCAGACTGTGAGTTGAGTGATGTAGTGAATCTTCTCCTGATATGCACACACATGTGGAGGTGATGTCGGTATTTGTGTGCGTACATATACTTACCAAATGATGACCTCATACTTCAAAGGCACCGCTGATGCAGTAGCAGAATACTGCAGTGCAGTAAATTGTGCGAAAACCACTAACACCTTTTAGCGCCCCTTAACACCTATATTGTGGTCAACCAACACTTCCCTAAAGTAAACAAAGAGCAGAAAGGTCACGAGAATCAATTTAGCCATGAAGTTTCATGTACCAACTTCTGGAGAAGTGGGTAGCTCATGAAAGAGGAGCGTGCACATGTACACGCTTTCCCCAAGGATGCATTTACTCCTGGGAAATGAGTCGACACGCAATCGGCGCCAATACATCGCATCCATTGCTCACCGCTTTGCTTCTGTTGTGGGCTGAGCCAAGCTTTCCGAGCATGTGCAATCCAGCTGAGCCAAAGCAAAGCGTCAAAGCCTTCGTGACGTCTCTGCGTATTCGTGTGTCACTCATTTCGTTCGAGACTGCGGCCACCGATCTGCGCGCACACTGAATGTTCCTGGTCTGAGAGTGCGCAGGAACAGAAGTCGGTGACACCATTGCACAGCACTCGAAAGTACTACTGGGGCGGCGTGGAGAGGATACGAAGCAACTTCAGCCTTGTCCTACGGCGAGATTACCACCAGTTCCAATGCAGCTCCCCAGCAAGACGCACTATAATTCAAATCGTGGGCGCTTATTTTTGGTAAATCACTTACTACACGCCTTCAATGGCATACGGCATATTTACTGCACGAGACCCGAGGGCGAGTGCAGTAAATGCCGTACGCCATCGAAGGCATGTAGTAACTACTACGTACATGTTACAAGTACATACGTACGTATGTATGTATGACAAGTGTGAGTGTGTGTGTGTGTGTGTGTGTGTGTGTGTGTGTGTGTGTGTGTGTGTGTGTGTGTGTGTGTGTGTGTGTGTGTGTGTGTGTGTGTATGTGTGTGTGTGTGTGTGTGTGTGTGTTCAATATCTCTCACCCGTGCACTAGTGATTGCTTCCTCATTTACTTCATTGTAATCTATCCCCCCCTCCCCTCCCTTTTCCCTCCTTCCTTCCCTCCCCTCCCACCTCTCCCCTCACACAGCCACTGTGTTTTTAGAATATCTCCAAGGTTGTTGCACACCATCTGAGATCCATGACATGATCATGACGCTCTTTGAAGAGGAGGCCAGCAAGGCAAGAGAGTTTGCTCACAAGTTCATTGAGAAGAGGCAGAAAATGATAAGTGTAAGTCAAAATGTGCTACACACACACACACACACATGCACACACACACACACACACACACACACACACACACACACACACACACACACACACACACACACACACACACACACACACACACACACACACACACACACACACACTGTGCAGACTTCTCATTCTGTGGCGATTGTACGTAACTCACAGTAAGCTTAAGATGTAGCAGAAATTGGACATTCCTCCCCTGTGTGCCCCAGTGTAAATGTGTAAATGTGGGATTGTGGATTTTGTGGATTCCATCTATGCTAGTCACCCCTATTGTCTGCCTGCTGGTGGAGTGTTGTCTGCTCAAGTGTACTCTAAACACCTTCTCCTCCCTAGGGTGCACGTCTGAGTGATATCTCTTCAGCGAAGAATCCCGCCGCCCAGTCCCGCCCATCCCAGGGACGGCCACTTGCCTCCGCCCACTCTGGTATGGGTGCAGCCAGCCGGACATCCAACAGCAAAAAGGCCAAAAAGGGTAAAAAGGGACAAAAAGTGGATCCAGTGCTCCTCGGCTTCAGTGTACATGCTGCAGAGCGGCCAAACATTGGAGAGATTCAAAGCTTGAACAACACCCGTCGATGAATGAATGACTGTTTGCAGTTGAACTGTTGGATACTACGTACTGTTCTGCCTCCCAATGTTACAATTTACTGTCTTTGTACATTGTGTGGGGTGCATGTCTGTGTGTGGTTATGCTATTGGCTACAACTACAGGCCCATACATGCATGTGCATGTGCATTTATATAATTATGTTACAGTGCTGTATCTGGTTGTACGTACGTATATATATACGTATTTTGTCAGACATACAGTACTGTACATAACTCCTATACATGGATCTTTAGAATTAACAGAATCATGCACATGTGGAGTGAATGGCCCATGAAGGTATACATACGTATATACACAGTTTGGTGTATGTGTGCATAGTCTGATATATACAACAGTGTATGCCATTCATTTTGTTTATGTATGCAGTTCGTGCAACATTGGACTTCAGTGATTGCTAGACATGATTGTTCAGTCTTGAAGTGATTTTCACATGCGCAGTCAATTCAAAAGTGGTATCTGCAAAGAAATGCCTCTTAGTACTAACGATTTGATTGCTTTGGCTCCATAGTGTTTCATCTGAAACCTTTAACTATTTGCCACGTTTCGTTGATGTATGCTCTTCAATTCAGTCCACCACCTAAAATTAATACTGATCAATTATTGCCCATCAATTGCAGTTACTCTATGGTAGAGATATTGCTTCATTGATTTATTGTACTTCAACATACAGTATAGAAACAACAGACTTGTGTACACAGAGGCACAAGACCAAATGTTATGATCATTACACTGTGACGTCCTCGTGGCTGCAAAGACTGTCCAACAGTTGCTGTGCTTCCTTCTTGTGTTGGTTGTGAGGGTACTCCAGAAAGGTAGAGAGGACCTGCCTCATCTCATGCCAACCCTCTGAGGATGCGAAATCAGCTAAGGAGGAGTACATATTGCATTAGAGAAATAAACAGTTTGAATTTGGGTTAGTACACCAACCATCACTCCACTACTGTCTTTCTTACAGTACTCTTAAGCTCACCCTTCCCATAATAGTTTTCCTACACTAATCTTGTCACATCCGTAGCTCCCTTGGCACTGCTCGCCCTCACTCTGTACCCCTCACTGCTCCCTCTCCACTCAACATTCACCCTTCCCCCTCCCCATGGCTAACCATCCACTTTACTCTCCTCCCACAGGACCCGAGCAAGCTCCACAGCCTCACTGGAGGAGGGGTCAGCAGCGACCACACCCCTTAACAGGGTCACTATGAGCTCATTTTCTGAAGGGTGGTGGCACCTCAGGAAGCTGAGAGCCATTCTAAAGTGCGACAAGAACACCAAAGAGCAGCTGAGGGGGTGCACACAGTGAACCAGGAGTACAGTCAGTATGCACTCCTGGTACAACACATGTATACACAGACAGGGTGTGTGCAACACACGGCTTCCTTCATTGAGCTGGGTTGTTCCCCATGAAACACTTGATGTACTATCCCTTGCACCTCAATTACTGCAAGTAAACTGCTGAGGTTAAAGGGTTGATTTATCAGATTGCCTACTTCTACATACAAGCAACAACTTGTCTGCCCTTTCACACCTCTGTAGTACACCTGCATATAACACTACACACACACACACACACACACACACACACACACACACACACACACACACACACACACACACACACACACACACACACACATACATACACACACACATGCACGCACATGCACACACACACACACACACACACACACACACACACACACACACACACACACACACACACACACACACACACACACACACACACACATACATACATACACACACATGCACGCACATGCGCGCGCGCACACACACACACACACACACACACACACACACACACACACACACACAGGTGCACAACATACATGCATGACAACCAAATGCTTAACAACCATGTCAACCTTGATATCCTGTCCTTGCACCATAACACAGTCCATTTGTACTCTTAAGCTTGCCAGCCAGAAATGCAGGCAAGGTAGTAATCTGGCTAGCAAGACTATTGTACTCTGCACCCACCTCTGCACTGGTATTTTGTCTCTGTTGGCCTGTGCCACCTTCAACACCAGTTCAACTGCCTCTTCTCCTTGGCCATTAAGTACAAGGAGCTGAAGAGAGTGGGAGGGGAGGGGCAAGGAGAGTTTAGGGAGGGAAAGGAATAGAGGAGAGTGGAGGAGAGGTCACAGAAAGGGACGAGAAGGGAAGAACTGGATAGTGTTCTGTCAGGGCAAACACATGCTTGAGAGGTGCGATGAAGAGATTATGCACCTAAGTATGAATACAAACGATTGCATGTGTGCTAAACAGAGAATTGCCAGATCAGAACAGCCCTTCCACATGAACGAGCCATTTGCTCCCACAGTGCGATCACCCACCTCAGCATGTTCCCTGGCAAACGGGTGCCAGATAGGCTGCTCCTCTGTCTCACACAATGTCTTCCAGTGGCGGAGAGCACTTCTGGCATACACAGCACTGATGAGGGAACTGGAAGAGTGAGGCTGAAGCTTAACTGTAAGTGGAAGGGAAGGGAGGAGGAGGCAAGGATACAGGACAGAGAGGGGAAGACGTGTGAAGAAATAATGTCAACATGAGAGAGTGAGTGAGTGAATTAGTACGCACAACGGCCACTGCTCTGCATAAGTACTACATGGAGGAGACTCTCACCTACAGAAAAGCATCACAGTAACTCGACCACTCCAAGACATTCACTACCTACGTACCTGTCCGTGCCTGGACAATACGACCCACTCTTAGCTCCTCTTCTTCCTCCTCCTCCTTCTCCACAGGACCCCGACTCTTATCCTTTTCTTCAGCTGTCGACGGAGCAGACTCCTTCATTGAAGACTTCCACAAGATGTAGTTAAACAGACCAGCATAACTTTGGAGAAGCTGGTTTGACTTGAAAGGGTCAGACTGGAGATAACTGCAAATGTAGGACAAAAACACTGCTTCAGCTACATGTACAAGTATTGGGGACAATGGCCAATCACAAGTCCACCACACACAAAATTTAGCTACAGGTAACAGGTAATTAAAGCAACCTGTTCAGATCCAGGAGCACACAACGCACAGTGTGTGTCAGTTGTACCGCACGCACCTGCTCAAAACATTAACAGCTTCGTGCACGTTGCCATTGGATACCATAAACAGCGAGAGTTCCAATAACAACACTTCTCTCTACAGCAGCACACAACAACCAAGAGAGACAAGAAATTGAAGAAACAGTATCAGAACATATCCATGCATTTGTCATGAGCCCTGACATACGTAGAGTGGCTAGCAGTATATGCAGTGCAAGTGTAGACGTTCACAGACACACTGCTGACCTGAGTCTGTGAGTGCCTGGTTAAGAGTTGTTTGTAGAACCTCACACACTGGGGGTAGGTGTCTTCGCTCTGCCTCAACACAGTAACACCGGCCTAATGAGGTGACAGAGAAGGGAGGGAAGTAGGAGAGGGGAGAGGGAGGAGGAGAGCAGGCTTGCTCCAGTCAGCATAGATGAAAGATAAGGCTAGCTGAATGAATGGATGACTTGGCATTGACACGGTAGGTAAGAGAGACTAGTCAACAATACATCTGATCTGGCTCCGGTAGAAATGCATACTCTGTGACCATCTGTGGGGCTTTCAAATGTTCTTGAAATAGACAGGGGGCTCAATCACAGGGGTACACAGCAAAGCATTGCTACTTGGGTCAGGACAGGCTGGGTGCTGTTGTCCAATATGTCTGAACTCCACTGTTGCACCTTTGACTAGTGCATACAGAGCTAACTACAGCTGTTCACTGTACATGAAAGACATGGTCATTACAAAGTGAGAGTTTCTTTGAAGTTTCTAATTTCTACAGACAATGACTATAAACTATGGGAAGCCAGAGAAACATGAAATGCTTAAATTTCTCAGCAAACTGAAGAAAGATGAGCAATATAATATAGGGCAGCTACCTCGTTCAGCTTGTGTGTGATAAGTAGTCTCACCCTTCAATCAATCACTCACTCTCCTCACGATGTCTGGACATATGTCCATTGCATGAACCACTGCCGTCATCAGCTGCCTTGCCTCAGTGTACTGGTGGGCCAGGAGGGTCTGTCTGAGGAGGACCAACAGTTGGTTGACGTGCACCATCAAGGGGGGTGCCTTGAAGCCTGAGCAAGGAGAACACACTGAATGACATGACATGCATAGATGCTCACAACACACGTGCACACTATATATATTCAATGACATCACAAGGGCACAGTGCTACATCAACATACAGAACACAGGGGGGAGCCTTGAAACCTGAGCAAGGAGAACATGTTGAATGACAGCACATGTAAGGGAGAATACGAAGGCACTCACAACACACACTACATTCAGTGACAGCACAAGTGCTCATTGTTATATCAATATACAGTATACGACTTGACAAGAACGGGGCTTATGGGAGTTGTTATGTTAGCCCCTGAATGCTTCTATCAAGTAATACATACACTGCAATGTAAGCTTGTGTACATTGCTCAGAGGACGTGTTTAAACTTGTAGCTAGCTACACGTACACGTGTTTGTACCAGTAGGCTTGGCTGTGTAGATACATTACAAGTGTGTCCTAACGCTATTCCACTATAATGATGTATGCTACGCGAGGAAAGGGGTACCGTAGGAGTCTCCGAAACTCACCAAAAACTTCTTCATTATCTTTTTCTGGTGAAAGAGAGTATCCTTTCTTTGAGCTAAATGCCCGGAACATACCAAATCCACATAGAGGTGCCACTCGAATACAACGCAAGACTACATCAAACGAGCTATTCCGACAAATACACTCCGAGCAGTTTTCGATCGTTAAGTGGCCGCCATGTTGTTGGGCTGTGTTTGTTCATCGTCAATCGTCGCCAATGGATTAACCCAATATAGCTAAGTTCAGAGCAATTGACTTCTCAACTTTGACCTGCAGTGCAATCAACTCAAAGTTCATTGCCCACCGTACTGCCTACATTTATAGGTAGCCCCACAGCTGTTACCACAGAACAGGTAGACTATTAGTTCAAGCTCTTCGATAGCACAAGTGAAGCTTAGCTGTCTCGAACTGGCAAAGCGCCATCATGGCAAATTCGCTCGCGGCCATTTTAGAGAACCTGGACAGCGCTTCGCTCCACCTGCATACCAAAGCCGACGGCAGCAGAGGACAGACGGATGCAGAGTTGCCGAAAAAGAAACAGCGGAGCTCGGATGAGTCGTCGCAGACTCAGACCCCCGTCGTTGGTGTACTCCTGGAAGGCATTGCAGCGAAGGGGGAGAAAGAGGATGCATCGAAGAGAAAGGCTGAGCAGATGTTTCAAGATCTAGGTCTGGGTCGAGGAATAGACGCAACGAGAACAAGGCCTTGGCTGAACAGAACTTCCTTCCAAGTGCGTCCAGTGCACTTTGACCATCTCATCGGTACAGAAGAAGGCGGCTCCCTAGAAGCATACGAGTTGGTAGCGCTCAGCTCACAGTGTCTGCAGATGAAGATGCAGGCGGAGCTAGCCGTGCCCATCTCCAGTGGCACAGCGCCAGTTTCGCCGAAAGTGCAAATCGGAGTCGACTGCGACTATGCGAGAACCATCAGCATGGGTCGACGAGTCATCGGACGTAGAGTGGTCAACAGGTCCATCGGCTTCCGAGAAGAGTTTCAGGACCTTCCGTTCTCGCACCAGTTCTGCTCTCCGATAATGCCGACAAAAACAGCTAGAAATTCTGACGAAAAGCCCCATGCATTCAAGTGCACACCCGAATGCTGCTACTATCCATCGTCATTGACCTTTGAAGAAGGATTGTCAAAGTGGGTTCTGGAGAGACTTGCACACTGCCACAGCAAAGAAGAGGAAGTCTGCAAGCACCCTTGGCCAGTCGATGGCCACCTGAAGGAGATCATCGAGCAGAAGCAATCCCCATCGATTGCATTTACAGAATGGTTCCTTCCGTTTGAGTTGGATCAGACAAAGTTATCAGAGAAGCACGAATCAGTCGGTACAAGTCTTGAAGAATGCATCCAGAGCCTATGCCTGCAATTCGTGAAGTTCTTCCATGTTACGCACTATGTGTCGGCCATCAAACTAGGAGCTACAGAGTATGCGGTGATGACAGAGAGTACATACCTTGAGGAGACCAAATCCACAGGGAAATTTGGTCTTGAAGGATTGGTTACCTCGCACGTCACTGCTTCTGAGCACTCCAAAAAATCCCTGAAAGTGTCCAAGCTTAGGAAGATTGGGGCAATTGTAATGGGCGAGGGCGGAGCAGTGCACGTCCCACGTTCCAGTCAGAAGGAAGCCGTCATCAGGGTTGAAATCAAGCCCATATATCGTCTTGTTCGCAATGAATTTCTTGGCAGATATTTGCAGAAAGCTGTACTGCAGTACATTGAAGACCAAAAGGACCCACGAAGTAAGTGCTGAGATTGCATACGTGTATGCACATATGCATGTTAAGGGTGTAGTTCACTGATGATACCTGTACATGTAACAATAGCAGTTATCTGGTCTGCTCATTGTACTTTATCACAATACAGTGAAACCTGCATAAGACAGCCACCTGTGGGCCAGCTATAACTGGCCTTAATAGAGAGGTGGCTGCTTTACAGAGGTAGACTTCTATGTTTTAGTGCCATTTGGGACCTGGGAGGAGTAACTGTTTTAATCAATGTTTCTAAACGTCATAGACACCCCAGGTGTTGTTTCACGCCATGGTCTATTTTGTCTAGCTGTGTTCTAATTCGACGCGTGGCGTTTGCACCTATGCTCTAAATAATGATTTAGAGCATGGGCATGGCTTTGGCCCGTGGTCTATAGCAGAGAAAATGCAGCTGCTATAACAATAGTAGCTAACTCCACAACATACGATGCACAGGTCGCTCGGCTTACTTGTTTCATTGACAAACAGGGTAAAGCAACAATTCGACAGCGGCCTACGAATCAGAGCCGAGAAAAGAACTGGTTACGAGCTGGGAACAGGCTTAGGACATTGCTCTGGGAAATGCTGTGGCTGACGGGGCTGACAGTGAGTAAGCTTACGTTTAGCTTACGCGCTGCATCCACTGCTGACCTTTAGGAATGTCTGCTGCGAGATGACAAACCAATAACCAAACGACGTTTTCTCGGCCATTGTAGAAATTTCTAACTACTTCCGGAAGCTGCGTGATGACACAAGTACGAGTAGTTAAACTGATTTGCTGCCACTCCTTGCCCAATCATTGGGATCTATAGCATTTAAATGCTGACCAATCGGTGTCTCTGAAGATTTAGACCACTCGGCACTCGGGCCTCGTGCTCTAAATCTCAGAGACACCTCTTGGTCAGCATTTAACTATTACATAGAGGTGGCTACATACCACAGTGACCCTCTTAAATATAGACAGGTTTCACTGTACTATTCATGCTGCCTCAGTGTATTAGTTTAGTTCATTATGTTTACTGTAAAGCAATATGCAAATTTATGTTAAAAGTTGTCTAATTCCCGTGTGCTAGCTAGCTGTCAAACGTATCCACAGAAAGTTTTCACTAAATCATCTGTGTATAATGGTATTTGGGTATATTATACAGATTGTATATTATTGCTATAGATTCTTGCAATTCCATAATGTGTCATCCTCTGTCGCTCTCCTCTGTACATGAATGATCAATCAGTGGGGCCTTTCTACATTGCCTCTCATGGGATGAAGCATGAAACAGTGTACCTAGCAGTGAATGAAGCGCTCAAAGATGAAGAGAAACTTAAAGCAGCGAAGCATTGTGAGGATGACACTGCACCCGACAAAAATTGCCTACTTCTCTGTGCTACTACAAGGAAGGACTCAGCAACACCATTCAAAATCATTCAATCGGATGAAGGTGACGGACTAAATGAATTTAATATTGTCTATGAGAAGGAAGATATTTATCCGCAAGAGCAAGCTTCTCTGTGCCATTGTCGAAGTACAACTGTCAGCCAAGTAGACCCTGATGAAGTGTCACTATCTTCCTACAGGACCAGCAACAAGTTGAAGTCTTCTGCTTGGTACTACCTTTGTGCCCCCCTCACAGTGCGAGGAACCAGCTCCTCACCTCCCTGCTTCAAGCTTCGATCTAGAAAGAAGGATTGCCTCTTTGTGCTGCGTAGTCCATTGAAGAGCGGTGCTGCCCCATCTGAAGATCTTGACCCTTGGCTCAGTGGAGTGGAAGAGTTCTTCATCCACTGCAGTGGACACCGATTTCAGAAGAATGGTTACCTTGCAGTTCGCAGTGAGTGTCAACATGCCGGAGGTGCAGAGAAAAGGGAAGACTCAGGTGCAAAGAAATCAAGACAAGACTCAACACGATATGTACCAACTTGCTGCTCTTCTCGAAACACTGGAGAGCACCACTTTATGGTCTTTAAGCTACTTCCTGTCGGCAAATGAAAACATACAAAGATGAATATTCTGTTTTGCAAAGTTATATACAAAACCCATAAATTACATTATACACATTTGATTTCTACTACCACTATATGTGTTTTGCTCACCATATGCTGTTGCTTCATTATATACATGTTTATATAGACAATCAGTCATGTGAGTACCCATGTGTACATCACAATGTCATGTGTGTGCATGCATGTAGCTATTATTATGGTCATGTATTGCAGTCATCTGGCTTCCTGAGTCATCTTATTTCAATTAATTTTAAGGCAATTAAATGGCATGTACATTTAAGCTGATATATACTGACTAGAGGAAATGGTATGTACATTAATATTTAAGCTGATATATAGTGACTAGAGAAAACAGCTTTATAGGTTTGCTATTCATACAGTGACTCTTGCTCTGTGAACAAGGTATGTATCTGATTCAGAAGCCTATAATGAACTCGTGGCCACGTGCTAGCTTGTGCATGCATGGACTACACTATTATTCATATTGGCAAAGAGACTGGGCAGTTGCAGATTTAATTGGCAAATTGTAAATTTGAAGCCAAGCAGGTGCATAAATTATTTGCAAATTGCAGTACGAGGACCTGGTGCAACATCTATGGTGCCACTGTGTCATGCTCATACATTGAAAAGAGCATGCATGCGCAAATGAAAGTTCATTAGTTATAATCAAGATCACAAAAAAAACTGTCAAACATGCCTTCTGACAGCTATATAATTATGTAATACTGATTTGGATATACTGCACACGGTGAGGGTTTGGATAGTACGTACACAAAATGGAACAGACACAAACAGTCTGATTGCTGCCTTTGTGAATGGTCTCAAGTATGCTATACATAGTGAATTTGAAGCTTAAGCCGGTATACTCAAATGACCTCGAGGAACTCAGCCTGTCAATGAAGCATCCATTATTACAGGAATTGGGTTGGTATTGGGTTGACCTAACTAGTTCAAGCCTGCATAACCTATATATTGGTAAGACACAACCATGTTCTTAGTTGGCAATGTATGGAATCTAGAGAGGGGGGGGGGGGGGGGGACTGGCCCGCAGGTGACTGTCTTAGACAGGTTTCACTGCACAGCATTGGAGTACTGCACCTGTTGCATGAGCATGCCGATTATAATTATGCCATGAAATCATAACTGCCATCACCTGTCAGGATGTCTTACTCCATATAGTCTAATGTCACTGACTGCAAGCTAGAGAAGTAAGTATAATTTTTAGCACACTGAATTTGCATGCTGCCAGGCTCTGCCAGGCTACGCATGAGAGGGACTGTTTCAAAGTGCTATGCATGAGAGGGACCAGTTCAAAGTGCTTGGCATGAGAGGGACCAGTTCAAAGTGCTATGCATGAGAGGGACCAGTTCAAAGTGCTATGCATGAGAGGGACGGGTTCAAAGTGCTTGGCATGAGAAGGGGGTGTCATTTTCTGTGAGGGGTACCTTCGGGGATACCTAATATCCTAGGAAATTCTACACGGGAATACCGTAAAGTGGGGAAGTCAGATTTCCTGTGACACTGGTTTGAAGCCACAGTCATGCATGTTTTGCAAATAAAGCATGCAGACACTAACAGATTTTACTGCACTTGTAGATAGTCTGAACAATGCTAGATGCGAAGCTCAAGGCCAGAGAACCGCAAAGGGAATCAACCTGCAGCTGTCACTATTTCACACAGCAGCTATCTACCCAAAAGGGACTGTCAGGAGAAGTGTACAGTGCGATGCAGGGCTTTCTGGGACCTACCCTCATAAGCTAAAGGAAAGGTGCTGGAATGCAGCATAATCGCATTACATGCCTTTGATCATTATCCCTTGTGCATGCATACATGGATAAATGATCCCCTTCATGCACTCTACACAACCCCACAACTCCATTTATATATGTATGCATGTATAGGGTATTGCTGTGGACAACATATTTAACACAGCTGTCATATTTGAAGGGGGCGGGGTAGGGCGGAGTTGGGGTGGGGCGGGGGCAGGGTGGAAGGCATACAAATGTACACATACAGCAATAAACGTTGTCATGTACAAAGAGCTGCACTGATCAGAAAGTATGTATAATATAATTATAGGTACACACAGATACCATGCAGATAGATACAGCAACTAACATTGTAGCTACCTCTGACAATTGAATTCTTTACTGCAAGCATGAAACAACATTCAACTGCCCAGACATCTACAAAAATAGTTGCAATTCTTGACTGTCATGAGCATGCATGCCAGAAATGAAGCCAGTGGACTTGGTCAATAGGACTCTAATATATAAGTGTCAGAAGTGTGCAGTTGCATATGTGGTGCATATTTAAGTGTTTAATGTTTTCCTTGGAGACTGAAAGCAAATTGAAGTGGTAGCAGTCCATCAGCATGATGATTCATGTTCACACATTTGTTAATCACATTGCAGTCTGCATGACCCTGGTCCCACAAGCGCATAAATATGTAGGTGCACATACTCGATGTTGACCACACGTATATGCAGACCACACAATAGAAGACTGTATGCGCAATGTACACAGTGCACAGTGCAGTATGGTAGCTGTACAGACGCAGCTCTCGAATGCAATCTTAGATCCATTCCACTGCATGTAAGGAATATACAGAGTCGAGACAGCCGCTGCACCTCTAGCTTTGCGCATGCACTTATTAGACCTCTAGCGTCATACAACTTATTTCTTGAGTCCCCCGTGACCAGAAGACATGTAAGTACGCCTCAGAGAGGATTCCTAACGTCCAGCTGCAGATAGCTAACTATGCCTGGTAGACACAAACTACGTAGACTATACGCCTTAGTCACTGTGTATCAATGTACGTAGCAATGTACGTAATAACCAGCGGCTGCGCTATAAAACTGACAGCGACCACTTGCAAGCGCCGACTTTACGCGCACGATCGAGTCGCAGATCATGGCCGAGGCATCTAGCTTGGATGAAGCTAACAGCTTTCCTGAAGGGGAAGATAAGTCTGAGCAGCTGCAGTTGCCGCAAACAGCATTTTCAGCGACAGTGGGCTGTCAAGTAGTAGGCGTTCTCCTGGAAGGCATAGCAGCCCCAGGGCAGAAAGACAATGCAGTAAAGGAAATAGCAGCACAGAAGTACCAAGACCTAGGGCTTGGACGAGGAATAGATGCGACGAGAACCAAACCATGGCTGAACAGAACCTCCTTCCAAGTGCGTCCAGTGCACTTCGACGATCTCATCGGTACGGATGAAGGCAGCTCACTTGAGACGTACGAGTCGACAGTTCTCAGCTCCCAATCCCTGCATATGAAAATGCAAGGTCAGCTAGCTGTGCCCGTCACCAACGGCCCACCTCCAGTTTCGCCGAAAGTGGAAATTGGAGTGGACTGCGAAGCAGAGAGGACCATAAGCACAGAGCGACGCGTCATTGGGCGCAGGGTGATCAATAGGACCATCAGTTTCAAAGAGGAGCTTCATGATCTTCCTTTCCTGTACCCTTTTGCGTCTCCCGTGCAGTCTGAAGAAGTATCGAAACTGCTTACCTTCGAAGATACGCTGTCACGTTGGATCCTGGAAAGACTTGACCACTGCCATAAACACGGAGGCTGCAAACACCCATGCCCCAGTGACGAGAAGAACGGCGTGAGGGGTCTGAATTCGGCTGTCACCAAAGCAGATCCTCCATCGCGGCTACTTAGGGCTTGGCTTGCAGCGATGGATCATCTATCCTGCATGAGTCTTGAGATGTGCATTAAAGGCTTGTGCTTGCAATTTGTGAAGTTCCTTCATGCAACACACTATGTGTCAGCCATTAAGCTTGGAGCGTTAGAGTATGGAGTGATGACGGAGAGCGTGTACCTGCAAAAGATCAAGTCCTCGGGCACAATCGGGCTAGAAAAATTGGTCAACACCAGCGCTACTGGCTCGAAGAGTTCCTTCACATCCAGCAAAATTAACAAAAGTCGGAAGATTGGGATAATTGGAACGATAGGATGCGGATCCAGAGATGCTGCATATGTGCAACGTAACAGTCAGCAGGAGGCAGTCATTCATGTAGAAATAAAACCCATTTATCAACTTGTTCGCCACCCCATTTCTTGGAAGCCTCCTGCAGACTGCTGTAAAGCAGTATATGGAGGATCAGAAAGACCCACGCAGTGAGTAATCATACACACACTTGTATGCACATATGCACACTCACATGCTCACAACCACAACCACAACCACACACACACACACACACACATCACACACACACACACACACACACACACACACACACACACACACACACACCTACGTGGATTCCTTTATTAGCAAGGATTCAATTATTTGCAACTTAATTTCTTAAACCAGTAGACCAGCCCATTCTTAACAAATTTTCAGCTGATTCAGGAAAGCCTGCTCTATTTCATAAGTATTGATTAATTTTTACATGTCCTGTGGCTGTAGTAATTATACAGCATCATCTAATCACTGACTACAAATCACATGCACACTCACATGTGTAATGAGTTCTAAATTGTGTGATTGACTTTCCACTTTACAACAACCTCGAAATTCATCTAATTCATATTCCCTCTCTTCCCTTGGCTTTCCACACAGTGCGCCCTTTTTACATTGCATCTTATGGCAAGGAGAATGAAATTGTATACCTTGCTGTAGATAAGCCACGAAAAGATCAGACCAGTCTGCTTCTGTGTGCCACTACTGTCAAGGCTGAAGCAGTGCCACTTAGGATCATCCAGTCTGATGAAGGCGATGGGATAAATGAATTCAACATTGTGTATGAACTGAAAGACGTATACAAAGATCATAATAGCCCCAGACAAGTCCATTCAGCAGACTCACTATCTTCCTACAGGACCAGCAACAAGTTGAAGTCTTCTGCTTGGTACTACCTTTGCACACCTCTCACAGTGCGAGGAACCAGCTCCTCACCTCCCTGCTTCAAGCTTCGATCCAACGAGAAGAATTGTCTGTTTGTCCTTCGCAGTCCATTGAAGAGTAATGGCGCACCTCCTGAGGATCTTGACCCTTGGCTTAGCGGACAAGAAGAATACTTTATTAATTGTCGTGGGGGACACCGATTGCGGAGAAATGGATACCTTGGAATTCGACCGGAGTACAAAAATGCAGATGACACAGGAGTGGGGAAGCAAGCAACAACCACAGACGACGTCAAGGCACCCAGTTCAAAGCAAAACAGCCTGAGAAAGGATAATAGAAAATGGCGGAGTGAGGAAAGTATCTTGGAAGCAAGAGACCCACCACCTAGGCAATATGTTCCAACTTGCTGCTCTTCTCGAGGCACTGGGGAGCACCACTTTATGATCTTCAAGCTCCTTCCTGTCACCAAATGAAATAACCTGATCATGAATTTGAACTGAGTCAGATACCGATGTTTGAGGATTTCATGCTTACATTGCTGTAACTAGGCTCAACCTTGATAGCTGTCTACATGCTGTATATCACAAATTAAAACTTAATTTTTGTGAAATCTATAGTATATAATTTTAGATATTATAATACTAGCTAGTCATCTACATTGTACAGCTTTATTAATACACAGTGAGTTCACCTAACACCATTAGCTTAAGTGCTTTTGTTATAGCTAGTTTCTGTCAGTTTTAACTCTAAGATTTACACTTCAGTTACATTATATACGCAATATACGATTTTCAATTTTAGGCCCTCAATGATAGATTCTGATGAATTCTGAGAGGTACAGTTCTGCACTTGGCAAACGTTTGGGAGAGAAGCTCAGCTCCTCCATACATGACGGAGAATGCATGATGGAAACTTATTAATAAATGGTCATACTCATTGTGTGACATGCAAGTGGTTGCAAATGCGCCGTCTGCATGCCCCACCCGGCCGCTGAGGATCTAGCTATAGGTGTGTGTGTCATGTAAGGTAGCGCCACATTGGCGACCCGCGATGTTGATCGATGGGGTGACAGTTGAGCAGTCGACACATGTGTACATGTGCGCATACTTGCCACGACGGCGATTGAAGCAACATTAAACAACACGGCGTTAAAAGTCGTATTGCTGTTCTGTCTGTGATCAACAGGCAGATCGTGGCGGATCAACCTTCTGCACAGCTTTGGGTTAACACACAGCAGACCCGCAGTCGCAAGTACTCTCTCTCGAGCTCCCTCTGTGTCATTAAGCTATGTCTTCCTATAAGCTGTACTACTTCAATGCTCGCTCTTATGCTGAGCTAATCCGCTTCGTGTTCGCCCAGGCCGGCGTGCGGTACGAGGACGTGAGACTGTCGGTAGAAGAGTGGAGCAAGCTGAAACCAGGTAAGCCGATGCAGTGCGGTCAAGAGGACACATACAGTGACACTTTATTCCTCGTGTTCAGCAGATTCGCCTTGGGGCATGATGCCCATCCTTGAGATTGATGGGAAGAAGAAGCTCGGAGGATCTGCTGTTATAGCACGGTTCCTGAGCGAGAGGTTTGGTAGGTGGCGTCGGTGCTATACATGCAGCATAGACGGATCATGGGAGGGCAGGTAATCCAGGCTGCCCCCTGTTGAGTCTATATTAGTCCTCCCCTGCGATCATGGCCCAACCAAAATTGACCCATCCCTCTCTACTCTTTTACCAGGCTTGGCAGGTTCTGATGATGTGGAGAATGCAGAGATTGCTGCTGCAATGGATGCAATCACAAGTCTTTCAATAGAGGCTGCTGAGGTCATGGTTGAAAAGGATATAAAGAAGAAGGTATTAATTGACCATCCCTTCATGGCCATGCAGTGTGTGTGTGTGTGTGTGTGTGTGTGTGTGTGTGTGTGTGTGTGTGTGTGTGTGTGTGTGTGTGTGTGTGTGTGTGTGTGTGTGTGTGTGTGTGTGTGTGTGTGTGTGTGTGCGTGCGTGCGTGCGTGCGTGTGTGTGGTGTGTGTGTGTGTGTGTGTGTGTGTGTGTGTGTGTGTGTGCGCGCTCGTGTGTATCCTTCAGTGCATGCATGCATGCAGTGTCATTTGTCCTTTGATACATAGGCTGCTCAAAATAATGATTTCGAGAAGATTTTGCAAGTGAAGCTGCAGTACTTTGAGAACCTCATTGCAAAGTCTACAGCCCCTGAGGGATGGATGTTCAACAAGGTACGTAATATGCTATAAGAGGTGCTTGCATTAGTGCAATGCATTGAGCTACAATCACCAGTGATGTAGCTCCATGCGTTCTTCCAACATATATGGATCAACCAGTTACCTTCCTGCATTAATTCAAACATTCACTGATTCCTGACATCCATATGTAGCACGTGAGTCTCAATCACTGACATCAGCTTGCACTTGCCCCTATATTATAGTGGAACTAACTAGCTACCTATGTAGATAGGTATAGATAGCTATAATTATTTGAAACAGGAGTACTAGTGTTGCATCCACAAAAGTGGGTTTTCATGCAGGTCCAAGACAGAAGTACATAATAAACAAGGAGTTTATGCATGCAGAATCCAGGAAATGAAATATTTGCTATTAAGTTGAACTACAAATTTGATATAGCATGCTTGAATGTATTTGTATGTTGTCCAGGTCCTATATAGCTAACTATATAGCTTTGCAACTGGTTTGGTGAGGCAGATATTAATCTGGTGTAACTTGGCCCTATGTGTGTTGCTTGTCACTGGGCAGCTAGTTATATTATGGCTTGCAGGTGGCAGTGCATGCATGTTTGTGCATGTTCATGTTCTTCTCATACCATTTGAAGGTGACATATGCTGACTTTGCATTGTCTATGTTGATTGGTGGATTGATTGTCCATGTGGATGTGGCTGCTGTAGTGGCCAGGTTTCCTAAAGTCCTTGCACTACAGCAAGAAGTGGAGAAACTCCCCAACATCAAGGCATGGCTTCACAGGCGCCCATTCACTGAGTATTAGCTAGCTGTAGCTAACCGCTAGCAAGACCGGTGTAGTTTAGCTACGGTACTAGTGTAATATATATGAGCTAGCTATTGTAGTCTTGTGTTCTGATTCATTGAATTTTCTTTTCTTTGGTTTGCATTAATTTTAATGAATAGCTAGCTAGCTGTGCAAGAATTATGTTTTCTTGCTAGCCAGCTACAATGCAATCAAAACAGGTGAAGTCAGTACAGGTTTGTACACATGCACGCCTTTGCATGTGATTATGTACAATAAGAGCGCAATAGGGGAAGGCGGTCGAATGCGCGAACGACTGCATTATGACTACAAACGGCCTGCACCTACTTCCGGCCGCCATTTTAAGGCAACCGGAAGCGGCTGAGGGCGAGCTGGCGACCATTTTGAGGACGACCCTGCAGAAGGGCGGAGCCAAGGAAAAAAGGCAGCAGCCATGCCGACGATCAGTGTTCCCAAGTCCGAGCTGTTCACCGCTCTGGGGAGAGTGTACAGTGAGTGATAGCGCACAACACGATCTTCAATGCATCCACTTGTGACATTAAAAGTAAATTTACTTAGCTCAACTAAACGGTTGCACTGCAAATGCTCGGAAGTATTTATTTTGGATAGGTATGGATATGGTTCATATGAATGTATTGATTGGCTGTGACAGAGAGATCTGTAGCCTGTGGGATAGTGGGACATGTTCTTCTTATGAAATCTGGCACAATGCTGCGAAGTAGAGGTTTCGAATATGGCGCTCCGCCTTCACATATGCTCACTACAAACCGTTAAGAACAACTATTTTAGCGCAGCTAGCACAGGAGACACTGTGACTGCCGTCATAGCGAGGGACTGTTCCTTCGCGTACATGCAGAGGGCGGTACCAAATTCAGAAAACCCTATTTTCCTTGCATTTCATTCACTGTGCTATCCTTGAATGCTTAATACTTACTGAGAAGCCTGGTAGTATGGATCGGTGCAATGTACAATGTGTTTTGTGTCTTGAATGCTGACTGAGATGGTGGAGTACGGTCTTTTGCAGCTGATGATGAATTTCAAGAGTTGTGTTTTGACTTTGGCATCGAACTGGATGAAGTGGTGAGTTTGCAGACTATGTACTTTATTGAGCCTATCAAAATGTACTGTGCATTGCAAGTGTGTTCTATCATTCTATTGATGTCTGTGTAGAGATGATCTATTGGTGGTACATAGTGATTTGTGTTGTAAAGTAAACCAGGGTAATTCCGTCACTAGGGTAATTCCATCACTTTGGTAAGTGCGTACGTCTTGGCTTTCCTTCCTTCACAACTGCTTTGAAAATGCATAGACAGTAAACTTGGGCCCGGTCTAGCCTCATGTGGGAGTGATGCACACTCTTCTGTACACAGTTCAGAACCATGTGACAGATTTACCCCGGTTTAAAAATAGACAAAATGGAGCGTTACATTATGTAGTGTTTGTCTTCTCTCGTTTGTGTAGACTACTGAGAAGGCTATCCAAGGCCGTGACAAGGTGTTAGCTGGAGCAGGGGCAGAGGAAGAGGAAGAGAAGATAATTTACAGGGTGGAAGTACCTGCTAACAGGTGTGTGCGTGCGTGTGTGCGTGTGTGTGTGTGTGTGTGTGTGTGTGTGTGTGTGTGTGCGCGTGTGTGTGTGCATGCGTGTGTACGTGCGTGCCTGCGTGTGCGTGTGTGTTTGCGTGTGCGTGCGTGCGTGTTGTGTGTGTGTGTGTGTGTGTGTGTGTGTGTGTGTGTGTGTGTGTGTGTGTGTGTGTGTATGTGTGTGTGCGTGTGTGCGTGCGTGTGTGTGCACTATTAAAATTAGGGAGTGACGATCACACTCAAAATTGGTGTGAATTGGTTGCCACGGTGAGCACACCCTTTAGCAGTGTGATATTCACTGCAACCATGCAGTACACAACATATACCATTATGGGAACAGTTTGTAAGAGAATAAGCACTTAATGGTACATTTCACTACAGATATGGTGAACTATGAGGATTTGAGTATACGAAATACACAGCAAACCAACAGGCGGGATAGTTTGTGGGTGATGGCATCCGGATCCTCTGCAAAAATTGGGCACCTCCAAATATGGCATCCCATGCAAACATTGAGCATCTGGTGTCCCAGTGAACTTCACCGAGGAATATGGCATCCCCTGCAAACATTGGGCATCTGGTACCCCAGTGAACTTCACTGGGGAATACGGCATCCCCTACAAACATTGGGCATCTGGTACCCAGTGAACTTAAAGGTCCACTGTCGCATTTTTTTTAAATTTTCATATTGATAGTGCTATGTGAAACATCTTCAATGATACCCATTTCAGTGTGCTCTGCCTCACGATGGGGGAGTTACGAGGGTGCAAAGTTGCAAAAAAGACCAATTATGCGTGGGCGTTTCCGGTGTTCCGGTCCTAACAATGCTAAAACGTCGTGACGTCACAGTAGGCTCCGGAATGTTTGCGCAAGTATGGAGGAGAATAGGCCAGTCAACGGACTGAACAAGAAATCGTTATCTCCTGCGAGTCTTTATCTTACGATGAAGGCGAAACTTCTTGAGACAATGAAGGAGATACCCCTGCTGCTTCTGAAGTAGAGCTGGGCATGCGGGTTGCGCAGCCGTACGGCACGACATCAATTTTGCGACACGACCAATAATAGGGTGACGCCCGTTCTCAGCCCTACAAACGCCGATTCGCACCATTCTTGGACTGTTACAAGAGCATACGAAACAGAGATGGTACACTAGTCTAGAGATGATTTGTCACCTCCTACAAGGCGTAACAGCTGAAATACGAAGTGTGCCGAAGACATATTTCGGAGCACTCGGCACGTATTCTAGGTCACTGGCTCGCACATCGCGAGACGTAAGCATCTCTCTACTCCTACTTGCTAGGTAGCAGGGCACACACAAGCTCTGGTCACAGCAAAAGGTTCTGACTTCAGAGGAAAAACCGTCCCCTGCTCTCTACTGAGAACGGCTGCGCAGAACACCAGGAGGTGGAGGCATCGAAATGGCTGGGACGCCTTTTTCGTCATCCTAAAGCTACTACTCACTCTTTCGTCCTTTGTAGCGATTTGTCGTCTTCTCGATTGGCTTTCTCTGTGCTAGGAAAGACTCTCCTGTAAGTTAAAGCGCCATTCGGATTCTGACGGATGTACTAGAGTGAGCAAAGTGGTTGTTGCTAGAATATTTACACCAAGAAACAGCGAAATGGCAGGTAGGGCATCAGTCGCAATCCGAAAGGCGCTCTAACTTACGGGAGAGTCTTACCAAGCACAGAAAGACCCTGCCAACAGCTGCTGGCCACCGCTTCTTCAGACTATCGCTCTTCGTGAAATGAAGCAGCGACCGTTGCCTCCACCATAGATCTATGCCTCCACTGGCCCTACTACATCCTCCAGCAACACATTTGTGATGCATCGGGGCGAGTTCATCAGCAAGAGGGACGTGAATAGCCAGTCGGCGATTGTCTTCCCACACGGCGTGTGACACGTTCAAGCATAGACACAAGTGTACGGCAAGCCTACTGTGACGTCACAGCAAAATGGCGGATTTCTTCGGCCGATTTTCCGGAAGTGAGCCATTATCCCTCTACCAGGGAATTTCGAAGCGCTCTAACAGCGATTTTCGGTGGTTTTAGACGATAATCTATCATATAAGAGCAACTTGTGTAACCGTGACAGTGGACCTTTAAGGCAGAATAAGGCATCCCCTGCAACACAAAGTACCTAATGGTACAATTGAACTGCACAAATGGCATACTTAGTTTGAGGAGGTCCTCCCACTGTACACAACATATATACCATCAGGCTTAGCTGTGTCCTGGGTAGCTATGTACTTAGATAGCTTGTATAGGATACTCTTGTCATCTTTAATTTTGGTTATAAGTCAGTCCGACATAGTAATTACTTCCAAGTCTCTTAATCAGAAATGACATGACATTGTGGATACTGGTGTCAGTGTGAACGTCACACTAAAGTAATGGTGTGACTGATCACACCCTTGGCGTGAGCACTGACTGGTGTGATGGTCACACCATGTTTTTAACAGTGTGTGTGTGTGTTGTGCACTAGTACTACATTTCAACTTTCAGCAATGCCCAGTACTGACTGTATTCATGTGTGACTATAGGAATATCCTTTAGATGTGTCATGACATGAGATGTGGAGAGTCTGTTTTGGGCTTCATGCCTAATCATGATTCTGTCTGATTTGTTTAAGTCCTGTTAACAGTAGGTAGTGGCTAAAGAAGATACTGCGATATCTTTGAGTATTTATTGACAAGAGAGTTACTAACACTTTATAATGTTGTCATCATTTTGAAAAGCCCTTCCACCAACAGATGTGTCGTGTGTCCTTATTGATCTACATGTGTGTGTGATAGGCAGTCCTGGTGGCACTGTCCTACATGTATTTGTATGATTAATGTGCATAATATGATTAATGTACGTATGCTTCAGGCCACACTTGAGTCAATTGCTGGCCTCTCCCACTCCTTCTCCTCTATCAGATATGATCTCCTCTGTTTGGAAGGCTTGGCTATGGCCCTCCTGGTCTTCCTCAAGAAGTGAGTGCCGTAAATGATCTTTGTAGTATCTCTCATTAAGAGCCAGTGGGCTATTGTTTTATTAACAGCTTTTTACACACATGTACGTAGTATAGGCCTAATACTGTGTGTGTAGAAAATTTTGTAGGAAAACTTGTCTGTATTCACATGCAGTAGTTATCATGTATTGTGGTCCGTTAGTCCACTGCTAAAGAGCGCGCCTTCATTCTGTCTCTCGCTTTAGAATGCACTTGCCACGATACTCTCTCTCCCATCCGGCTGGCGGCAAGTACCAGAGAATGATAGTGAAGCCAGAGGTACGTACTGTGTGGTATTCATGCCGCTCCATTCATGTGTGTACTTCACTTTGGACTTAGTGTAAGGGAGTCGTACAAGTATGTGCTCTTCTCTGCTGTAGCTAGCATTGCAAGATCAGTGGTTGCTACTGGATGTAGTCAATCCTTGTATGTATGTACAGTGGAACCTCAGAAATAAGACCACCATCCGGGCCATGCAAAGTGGTCTTACTGTATTTTTGAGGTAGTCTTAATTCTGAGAACTGTACATCCACATAGGCAAGGATTTGGGACTAGACCAAAAGCGGTCACCTTTCACCTTTATTTACGTGGTTGTTTAGTGAGGTTGCACTGTGTGCGTGCGTGTGTGCGTGTCCAGATACATGACGAGTAGCTCTGTCCACCAGAGAGAACAGGCACTATAGTCTCACATGGCCAGCCACCAACCTTCTCATCCACTATCGTACAACCACCCTGCAGTAGCGAAAGCAAGAAATTTGGCTGTCACTGCTACTTACCTACCACAGTTATTTGGAAATTATTTGGTTGTCACTGAAATTTGTAGCTACATACTTACCTACCACTGTTGTGTGTCTCTTGTGCAGACTGCCCAAGTACGTCCAGTGGGCCTTGCAGCTGTTTTGAGGGGGATCAGTTTCAGCAGAGTAAGGCGCTTGTACCCATGTCATGTTAGGTTGTGGCAGACTGGATGATGTAATGCCATGTAATGTGTTCAAGGGTACAGTATATCAGACGTCACATTCGTGACGTCTATTTAGGAATGTGCCCGGTTCAAAATGGCGTCCCTATCTTAATGTATTAGGGCACTTCAGTGAAACTAGCCTAACGGCAGTGGCAAAGAACAATTAAAGGCCATGAATAGGCTTCTTTTGATGTATTGACGACGGCAGCGTACCCAAAGGCAACCTGGAGTGCTCGTAAGAGAAAAGCGTCATAGGCTGCTCGTACCCCATTTTGTCTTTTCATATTATTCTTGTTCTCCTTCTCACCGAATATTTGCGCGCTCCTAGCGCACAACACAGGGCACCTACGGACCCAAGTCGTGTACGAGGACTTACCTACCTAGCTCAAGGACTAGGATCTGAGCGCCGGTGGCAATCTGGCAAGTACAGCGCTGGAGCGGGCAGGAAATTTGTCCTCCCCATGTATTAAAGATACCCCAATGCCGCCATTTTGTTGCGCTGGTATACCGTACGATACACGGCAGCCGCTTCATCTAAAGTGGCATAACTGTGCTCGATGCTCTGCACAATCTTCAGCTAATTTAAGGAAGGGGTATTAGTCAGCGCTGGTATCAATCTGATGTAACAATAGTCCTTCGGATATGCAAAAACTGTACAAACTAGTGTATAAAATTCCTTTAGAATTAAAGGGGATTTAGGAATGGCCAGCAGAAAAGCATAGAAACAAGCAACAGTAACTCAACATCATGGTGAACCGCATTGCCGTGAAGTTTGCTATGCATTCCTAATTTCCTTGTGCAGCTACATGGGCCCAAATGTCTAGCTAGCTAGTCCCATGTAGCTACGAGAAAATTAGGAATGCATAGCAAACTTTACCGCAATGCGGTTCACCATGATGTTGAGTTACTGTTGCTTGTTTCTATGCTTTTTCTGCTGGCCATTCCTAAATCCCCTTTAATTCTAAAGGAATTTTATACACTAGTAGTAAGTATAATCTGCTTCCATTTTCTTCAAGTCAACGGAAGCAGTGTATATGATTGGTATGTATGCAAATGGTACATGTACATTGACATAGCCAAACGCAGTGCTTAGAATGTTTCTGTAATTGGAGATCGTGGTTTGGGGCTAGAGGACTCAAGGGTGGACAGTTAACGGGTGGTGCCGAGCACCGATGCAAATGGAGTAAATTGCAACTGAGAGCCTTTTCAGCATGCACAACAGGGGTGGAGGTGAGGGCTTGATAGGTGGAGGTGAGGGCTTGATAGGTGGAGGTGCCACTGCTTGCAATTTTTGGTGCTGACGAGGCTGGCGACAAAGACACTGGTGCTGATGGATCAGGTGCTGACAAGACTGGCAGCGATGCCACTGGCATCAATGATGGGGCTGGCGACCAGGCAACTGGTACCGTGGACAAGGCTGACGACCAGGCCACTTGTGCTGGTGAGCCTTAGTGTGAGTGACATTCCATCGTGGTGTGTGCGGGATTGGCAAGTGAGCGGCAGTGTGCGAGTTTAGCAACTGCGACAGCCATGTTCTTCAACTTCCAATGAGACATACCATCTAGACATCATCACCACCACCATCTTATTATAATGGAGCTAAGCTGAGCTGTTAAAGCGCTATCCGGAGGATGTCCTTGACTGGGTTTTCCTGCAAAAACGTGCAAAATGAAGGTTTTGCGCCAACTCACCATACGTTACTATAGGACGCCATTTTTGTTTTACGGAGGAAAGCGAAGTAGATTATGGAATTTGCAGCAAATTCCTTTGTTATAAAACTCCTCCTGGGAAGATGGTGCGACGGCTTCTTTGCTGTCGTTTTAGCACAATGTAGAAGGTGATATAAGCTATACAGTGGAAAGCGCCGTCTTACGCGAGTGAAAGCGGCTCAATGGCAAAAGGATGGGCACAAGTTATGCGAGTTTTAGGCTTGCACAATGATCACATGACATCATTGTAATACGTCTCTTCCAAACAAAGCAATTTGCAATCGTTGCAGTGCGCGTATGCCGAACATTAAGGGCAACACCAGACTAACCAAGAAGTCAAGACATTCAAGGATGATGAGAGGTCTTAGGAATCGACCACAGCTGTCAGAACTCTAAGAACATCACTCAACCTTCACTCACAGGAGTCAGCACCAGGGGAAAAGCAGGAGCCAGCTCGCGGGGAGTCAGCTCAAAGAACCAACCAGGAGTCAACTCAAGAGAACAACCAAGAATCAGCTCAAAGGGGCCATCATGAGTCAGTTCTGTTTAATTTGGAGGGCAATACAAGACGCTTGATCTTGCAGAAGGTGATTCATGGTGGACGAGGAGTCAGCTGCGTGCAACTCTATAGCTAACTGCAACTGCAGCGTCTATAGCTATCACTCAGTAGCCAGGTTTGGAAGTGCTTTGCATCAGAAGCACTGGCATCGGAAGCACCTGCGTTGGGCACTGGAGCAGAGGAGGGCGCCAAAGGCTTCTCTGCTAGTACATACAATAATACTATATGTGGCAGGCACATGTAGAAATGACAAATTATTCCGGATCCGAAATTTCTCACAGGAAGTCGGCAAAATTGTCGGTATATTTCCATTTGTAACTTGGTAGCTATTAGTCCGATCGCATTGAAACATAGCCACTTTGTGCACCGAGGTGTGTTCTTGCTCCAGACGTTGAAAAAGTCCTTCGTTTGGCAAAGTTATGGGCGAATGTTCGCTCACGATCGAGTACATTGAAAGTGAGTATCTTTCAACAGCAGCACTGCCTCTTTTGGAAGCACTTACGGGGCATGTAAGTTGTACAACTGCCTCGCTGGCACAAGCAAGGATGTTGTCCACACTGATACTGATGTACTTACAGAGGAGATTGAACAGCAGCCGCGCCAGAAAGTGGGCACTGTGGGGGGTACAGAGGAGATTGAACAGCAGCCGCGCCAGAAAGTGGGCACTGTTGGGGGGTGGCCGAATGTGACTAATAGGGAGTAATAGAAGATAAAGAGACATGTGCACATGCAATGAACATTGTCCTGTGGTAGCTAGTTACTTTGAGTTGACCAAGAGCTGAGATGATCATCACATCAGCTAGTAATAATAATATGTATACAGAGACTTCTGCACCACTCCACGCTAGAGTAGAGCTCGCTCAGGGCCGCCCCAATAATACCGTCAGAGGCCTGACATCTCAAGATGGGATGCAGTGTTCTAGTCAGAAAAATCACAGCTTGGGGGCAAGGAAGTGGATATTATGAGATTGCGTAGTCACCCTTCGTCTTCCCATAATTGTTATATTTCAGAGGTGGAGGTCCATAGTCGGATGCAATCTGATCTGGAGTACCAACATAGTACAGGTGAGGAGATCGCTGCCCGATAACAAACAACTGCAAATCGTACGTTTTTATCAACCCATTTGGTTGTCGGAGGAATTGAAGAAGGATGCTGGCCACCAGTTGTCTTGTGGGCTTTTCCCCCTGACTTTTGTGACTGCTTGGCTTGACAAACTGGGCAACGTGTCCCTTCTTCTTGCAAAATGACATTTAACATTTCGAAATCGGCAATCATCAGGTCCATGGTTGGACCTTCAATATCTGTGGTAAGGCTTGCTTGATCCTGACACCTTCTGGACTGATGTCTCAGCTGCTGGCATCTTCAGAGACTTTGCATTGTGATCAGACGCCTCCATTCCTTGGGCTAATTCCAAGGCTTTCTTCAGCGTGAGGTCAGGCTCCGTCAGAAGCCATTTCTGAATACTTTCAATGCGCAGACCGCACACCAGACGGTCTCTCAACGCCTGGTCAAGGTACTCACCAAATTCACAACACGTTGACGATCTCCATAGTTTGGCTACGTAGTCTGCGATGGACTCACTGATAGCTTGGTTCCTTCGATGGAAGTGAAATCTCTCAGTGATTACAAGCAGTTTAGGCTCGTACTGCTTTTTAGAGCGTGTACAATGTCAGCATAGGACTTCTCTTGTGGCAGTGTTGGTGAAAACAGACTGCACAAATACGTGTAGGTTTTCACCTACAGCACTAAGGAACACGGACACTTTCTTACCATCGGGCACTTCGTTTGCCATGAAGAAGATGTTGGCATGCTGTACGTATTCTGTGACCGAGTCGGAGTTGGGGTTGAACTCCTCCAGTCTTCCGAGAACTCGAGGTGCCATACTCTGTGATCCTGCCTTCGTCGCCAAATGTACTAACTTGGTAGTACGAACAATGGGTAGCACTCACTACAAACAATCCAATTCAATGATTAATGAAACAAGCAAAATACAAGCAGCACAAAACTCTGCCAGCTAAGTCTCTAGCATGCACCAATTCACGTGCACCCTATAGCTGAGACTATCCCAAAAGATCAAAAGATAGGGAGGTTGCGTACACAGGAAAATAGCAAACAGACACTTACAAAAAAGCACTTAATTACTACAGAAGGAGTGACACTGACCAATGAAATGGAAGGCTCAGAATCTTTCGTGACCTCGTCTGCCAGCCGGGCCAGGGCTTCCAAGGTCATCTCCCCTGAGGAGGCCAACACCATGTGCACTTGGCTTGGTAGGCACTGCTGAAAGAGCTCCCGCAGGAAGGAGTTGTCTGGTTGGGCCTGGGGGCATTTCTGAGGAGTTGCTGCATCTGCGAAGTAGTTGTGTTGGCTTGCGGTCTCTGAGTTCCTCTGTAGTGAAGAGTTGTTGGAGGCACCGTTGCTCCAAGGCGGCTGTACGCAGAATCAGTTGTGTCTTCAATGCAATACAGGTGCAAGGAAACATGTCACGTCTGACAAAGAACTATGCTGAAATGGCACTCTGTGAAAGAAACTCTCTTTGTTCTGTGCATTCACAGAGCAACCCTGTTCGAGAAGTTCCTGTATTCTGGGGATGTTTTCATCTTCCGCTGTGGCTAGAAACCCAAACTCCAGCTCCTTTTCAGGAGACACAATGGTGCCTTCATCAAGCACTGAGTGAATTCCAATGCAGTAAATATTATGGCATACGTATCGGATATGACAGCCTTCCTATACTGATGGCAGTCAGTGCTGTACATGTTGCGTTGTTGGAGCACATTAGTAGTTGGTGCAGTGTATTACAGGTGCAAGGAAACATGCCACGTCTGTTAAAGAACTATGCTGAAATGGCACTCTGTGAAAGTGATTCTCCTTGTCCTGTGCATTCAAAGAACAACCCTTTTCCAGAAGTTCCTGTATTCTGGGGATGTTTCCATCTTCTGCTGCGGCCAGAAACCCAAACTCCAGCTCCTTTTCAGGAGACACAATGGTGCCTTCATCAAGCACTGAGTGAAACACGTTCCAATATTATGGCATACGTTGTTGGGTGTGACACTGTTCGTATACCATTAAAAGTCAGTGCTGTACATATTGCATGGGTTTTCACAAACAGAAACTTTGGAGTGATGGGAGGGAATTACGTATATGATAGACAAGGTTGGAGGTGGAGGCTGTTGAAGCCAGAAATGTAGAGAAGTAAGCTGCACTGACCTCCAGATACCAAGGCCACCCATTGTCCCAGGAAGCATAGCTGGGCCATTGCCACCGACGTGTATGTTGGTGATGTTAGTCAAGGTCAAGTGCCTCTGTGTATCATTTCCTGCAACACAAGGGAGAAGAAACAGGATGCAGTTCTGAGGTCGTAACAGTGGCCATGTACTAGGATAGCATGCAGAGCGGGGCGTATCAGAGCACATTAGGAGAAAGTACAATGTGCAAAAAAAATGTGCCATGTCTGTTAAAGATCTATGCCGAATGGCACTCTGTAAAAGTGATTCACTTTGTCCTGTGCATTCACAGAGCAACCCTGTTCGAGAAGTTCCTGTATTCTGGGGATGTTTTCATCTTCCGCTGTGGCTAGAAACCCAAACTCCAGCTCCTTTTCAGGAGACACAATGGTGCCTTCATCAAGCACTGAGTGAATTCCAATGCAGTAAATATTATGGCATACGTATCGGATATGACAGCCTTCGTATACTGATGACAGTCAGTGCTGTACATGTTGCGTTGTTGGAGCACATTAGTAGTTGGTGCAGTGTATTACAGGTGCAAGGAAACTTGCCATGTCTGTTAAAGAACTATGCTGAAATGGCACTCTGTGAAAGTGATTCTCCTTGTCCTGTGCATTCAAAGAACAACCCTTTTCCAGAAGTTCCTGTATTCTGGGGATGTTTTCATCTTCTGCTGTGGCTAGAAACCCAAACTCCAGCTCCTTTTCAGGAGACACAATGGTGCCTTCATCAAGCACTGAGTGAAACACGTTTCAATATTATGGCATACGTTGTTGGGTGTGACACTGTTCGTATACAACTAAAAGTCAGTGCTGTACATATTGCATGGGTTTGTACATACAAGAACTTTGGAGTATTGGGATGGGATTGTTGAAGCTGTTGAAGCCAGAGATGTAGAAGAAGCTGCGCTGACCTCCAGATACCAAGGCCACCCATTGTCCCAGGAAGCATAGCTGGGCCATTGTCACCGACGTGTATGTTGGTGATGTTTGTCAAGGTCAACTGCTGGTGTGTATCATTTCCTGCAAAACAAGGGAGAAGAAACAGGATGCAGTTCTGAGGTCATAACGGTGGCCATGTACTAGGATAGCATGCAGAGCGGGGCGTATCAGAGCACATTGGGAGAAAGTACAATGTGCAAGGAATCGTGCCATGTCTGTTAAAGAACTATGCTGAAATGGCACTCTGTGAAAGTAACTCTCCTTGTCCTGTGCATTCAAAGAACAGCCCTTTTCCAGAAGTTCCTGTATTCTGGGGATGTTTCCATCTTCTGCTGCGGCTAGAAAGCCAAACTCCAGTTCCTTTTCAGGAGACACAATGGTGCCTTCATCAAGCACTGAGTGAAACACGTTCCAATGTTATGGCATACGTTATTGGGTGTGACACTGTTCGTATACCATTAAAAGTCAGTGCTGTACATATTGCATGGGTTTGTACATACAGGAACCCTGGAGTGATGGGATGGGATTGTTGAAGCTGTTGAAGCCAGAGATGTAGAAGAAGCTGCGCTGACCTCCAGATACCAAGGCCACCCATTGTCCCAGGAAGCATAGCTGGGCCATTGCCACCGACGTGTATGTAGGTGATGTTAGTCAAGGTCAAGTGCCTCTGTGTATCATTTCCTGCAACACAAGGGAGAAGAAACAGGATGCAGTTCTGAGGTCGTAACAGTGGCCATGTACTAGGATAGCATGCAGAGCGGGGCGTATCAGAGCACATTAGGAGAAAGTACAATGTGCAAGGAAACGTGCCATGTCTGACAAAGAACTATGCTGAAATGGCACTCTGTGTAAGTAACTCTCTTTGCTCTGGGCATTCACAGAGCAACCCTGTTCGAGAAGTTCCTGTAACCTGTGTATGTTTCCATTTTCTGCTGCGGCTAAAAAACCATACTCCGGCTCCTTTTCAGGAGACACAATGGTGCCTTCATCAAGCACTGAGTGAAACACATTCCAATATTATGGCATACGTTGTTGGGTGTGACACGTAATGCAGAGCGGGGCGTATCAGAGCACATTAGGAGAAAGTACAATGTGCAAGGAAACGTGCCATGTCTGACAAAGAACTATGCTGAAATGGCACTCTGTGTAAGTAACTCTCTTTGTTCTGGGCATTCACAGAGCAACCCTGTTCGAGAAGTTCCTGTAACCTGTGTATGTTTCCATTTTCTGCTGCGGCTAAAAAACGATACTCCAGTTCCTTTTCAGGAGACACAATGGTGCCTTCATCAAGCACTGAGTGAAACACATTCCAATATTATGGCATACGTTGTTGGGTGTGACACGTAATGCAGAGCGGGGCGTATCAGAGCACATTAGGAGAAAGTACAATGTGCAAGGAAACGTGCCATGTCTGACAAAGAACTATGCTGAAATGGCACTCTGTGTAAGTAACTCTCTTTGTTCTGGGCATTCACAGAGCAACCCTGTTCGAGAAGTTCCTGTAACCTGTGTATGTTTCCATTTTCTGCTGCGGCTAAAAAACCATACTCCAGTTCCTTTTCAGGAGACACAATGGTGCCTTCATCAAGCACTGAGTGAAACACATTCCAATATTATGGCATACGTTGTTGGGTGTGACACGTAATGCAGAGCGGGGCGTATCAGAGCACATTAGGAGAAAGTACAATGTGCAAGGAAACGTGCCATGGCGGACAAAGAACTATGCTGAAATGGCACTCTGTGAAAGTGATTCTCCTTGTCCTGTGCATTCAAAGAACAACCCTTTTCCAGAAGTTCCTGTATTCTGGGGATGTTTCCATCTTCTGCTGCGGCTAGAAAACTGAACTCCAGTTCCTTTTCAGGAGACACAATGGTGCCTTCATCAAGCACTGAGTAAAACACAATCCAATGCAGTAATAAACGGTATGTATATGTATTGGGCATGACACCATTCGTACATAGGTAATAGTCAGTGCTAGCTCTAGACTGCAATGGCCTAGAGTTACCCCTCAGCCAGATATGGCCCTCACAATGGAGGAGGCCTGTGGACAGTTGGATGTACGTATGAGGAAGCGGTCCCTTCCCATGTGGTCTGTCAACTGATGTGTCAGGTAGATGTTCTTCTGGTGGCAGTTGTGTTTTGTGCATCTCTGTTTGTGACAAATGTCACTTTTGTGGATCACGTTCCCAGTGGGCTTGTTCCTGTTTGTTGGTGTCTGTGAGGTTTCCACTGGACAGTGTGGATCCACCAAAGCTGCAAGCCAGATATCTGGCTGCTAACAATCCCAACGAGTTGCCTGGTTAAGTGCAGCTGTGTACTGGAAGGCTTGTTCGTAACGAGCCCACCTACATACCTCACATACCAAGCGAAAGATGACTGACATGTACCTAGTAGGGGTAGGGTTCCCCTATCATGGTAGCATAAGTGGCAAAGGCCAGTCTCCATTCCATCAGGGTGGGATTTTTTTCTTCTTGATTTATCGCCCTGCCTTCCAGGGTGCAATCGAATGCCTCACTTGGCCAACCATTCAGGCTACCAAGGTCAAGATACTTGCCCTCTTTGATGGTAGAGACAAGACACACACAGATCAGGGGCAGGCCTGACGTGGGCAAGATGGGACGGCACTAGGTTTGCTGTGGTCGTCTTCAGATCCCGCCCTGGTTATCTTCATACCTCAAAGAACAACTGGGTGTGGTAATAGAATTGGCACGTAGGCGATATAATGTTTGTAGTGACAACGCTCCTTATTGGATACTATTAAAAGCACTGTGACTATGTCTGTGTGCATGGTCTGATCTAGTCTAGTTCTTCTTCTGGCAGTGGGTGGCACATGACAAATGCCCTGTTATTCTCTAGTTGTGTTGGCAGTCATGTGACCTAATGTTCTTTCTTGCCACCTACTCCACTTTAGACAAGCTACAACAGCTTCTTGGACCTGCAGGACAAACTGCATCAGAATCTGGGACGGTAAGAAGAGCTGTGTATGCGTGCATGTACAATGTGTAAAATCAGTATGTGTGTGCATAATTACACACTCACATGCACACACGCACACACGCACACACACGCACACACACACATACACACATGCACACACGCACATACACACGCACACACACGCATGCACACACACACATGTACACACACATGTACACACACACACACACACACACGCACACGCACACACACAGGCAGGTATTAATTTGTTTTGTTGTAGCTATATGCTACTCTGCAGTTTTAATATATTGTTTGCCTCACTATTTGTTATATGCACATTGTGTGTCTGTTTTGATAGGAGGAGGACTCTAGTTTCCATGGGAACACATGATCTTGACACAATTCAAGGTCCTTTCACTTACGAAGCTCTACCACCAGAACAGATAAAATTTGCACCTCTGAACCATGTGAGTGTCTGTTCATATGTACGTAGTTGTTGGTGTGTAGGGGGTATAAGTACAGTATGTGGGTGTATGTGTGTGTGTGTGTGTGTGTGTGTGTGTGTGTGTGTGTGTGTGTGTGTGTGTGTGTGTGTGTGTGTGTGTGTGTGTGTGAAATGAAATTGGTGACATCTATGCAACTTTGAGTAAGAGGGCATGGTTTTGATTGCAGCATGTGCATGCGCTGTACTGTGCTGTTATTGCTTTCACTGTACTCTGTTTGCAGAGTTGAGCCAGCCGAGGTGGTTCTCCCGGACGGCACTGTGCAGCTCTGCCCGGTAGGCACGGAGTATCCACACATCCTCGGCCTCACACTCACACTCACAACCACACTCACATTCACACTCACACTCACAACCACACTCACATTCACACTCACACTCACACACCTCACAGCACTGTCACATTGGCATACAGTATCACACGCTGACAAGTATAAACATTGAACATTATGTACTTCGCATACAGTTGTAGCTCTGTGAAGAATCCATACATGTACTGTACATACGTATATTATAGTGACACTGGGCATGTTAGCTCCAGGAATTTGACGTGAGGGTTGTCATGGAGATGTTGCTTTGTTCATTAGCATATTCGCATGCTAGTACCACAGCAGTACCCAGTTACCATCCCCCCCCCCCCCCCCCCCCCCCCAGGAGTTGCCCTACCGTAAGGAGGTGGTGCCTGTGGATACTATCAACAAAGGTGTGGGTATCTCAGAGTCGGCAGACAACATTGCACAACTCCTCACACGAATGTGTCTGAAGAGCACGGTGGTTGAGGAGGGACGGGCAGTTGAGGTGGAGGTCCCACCTAGCCGGGCCGGTAAGTGGGCGGAGCCAGGGGGTGGGTGGCAAGGATGAGGAGATACTGTACAGGGGTAGTAGGTTTAGGGTGGGATGATGGCTTGGAAGGTTTAGATGGCAAGCTAGCAACAGGCGAGGACCTGGTAACAGTGTGATATGCCAGAGGGTAATCTGCCAATTTGTATATTCTGTTAGTTCTTTATTAATTTGTTAAAGTGTGTGGTAGAACATACCAACATTTGTACCACATTATAGCTTTCACTGATGTTTCACTGATGCTTGTGTTCTTCCTTTCCCCTCGCCTCCTCTCCTGACCGTCCACCCAGACATCATTCACCCGTGTGACATTGTTGAAGATGTGGCTATTGCTTACAGCTACAACAACATTGCCAAAGTGATACCTCCGACCAGCACTACCGCCAAGCAGGTGGGTGGGGCGGAGAGGGGTGGGGATGTTACCAGGTGTGGGGTGATTGGTGAAAGGGGATGGAAAGAGTGATTGTGAAAATTGTGACTGACTGGGAAAGGTGTGGGTGATGACAGATGGTGTGAAGGTGATGGGAATGGTCAATGAGGTACGTACAACTGGTATCAGAATAGATTTCTGTATGTTGCGTATATATATGTTACCCATGGGTCCTTCACTTTACATTCATACCGTTCTGCCCTTCTCCCCTGTTCAGCTCCCAATCAACAAACTATCAGACCAGCTGAGGGTGGAAATTGCACAGGCTGGATTTACAGAATGTCTCACTTTTGCCTTGGTAAATCACTGTCTAGACACTGTACCCTTACAATGTGCCTGTACCATTGTGTACACCTACACACCTACACACACACCCTCACACACACACAGCACACACACATACATGCACACACACACACAGCACACACACACACGCACACACACCCACACCCACACCCACATGCACACACACACATGCACACACACACACACACACACACACACACACACACACACACACACACACACACACACACACACACACACACACACACACACACATGCACACACACACACACACAGAGTAAAGTATACCTAAGTGTACACAGTCAGCGCTAATACAGGCCAACAGGTTTAGAGCTGAAAGTAACCAGTGAACCTCTTCCTACTTCCCACTCCCCCAGTGTGCTAGAGATGATGTGGGCTCTAAAATGAGAAAGTCCATTGATGATATCCCTGCTGTGCACATCAGTAACCCAAAGACATTGGAGTTCCAGGTACGTGTGTGTGTGTGTGTGTGTGTGTGTGTGTGTGTGTGTGTGTGTGTGTGTGTGTGTGTGTGTGTGTGTGTGTGTGTGTGTGTGTGTGTGTGTGTGTGTGTGTGTGTGTGTGTGTGTACTGTGCGGGTGATTCTAAAATATACTGAGATGTTCCCCATTTTCAGGTTCCAACAGCAAGTGCTTGTTTGTGCCTGTTACAGTTTAAAGGTTGCATTTTCATTAGTTTTTGTGATACTTTCATTTTGGTACAGTCCCGTTTGGTGTCCCCACTGAACTTGAAAATTGCCAACTTTGTCACTTTCACTTTTATGTCCTTTTGGTAGCAATAATAGTTCTGTTTGGTGGCACTGATCTGTGGTCATGTGGTGTGGATGAAAGCCAGGTGTTACACTGTGAATCAAGCAAAGATGACCTAATGCTCTTTTCTATAGAAACCCTTCTTGTTTCTAGTTCAGTTCTGGGTGTTGTAGATTGGGACATGTGCGCTTTAGCACACACACACACACACACACACACACACACACACACACACACACACACACACACACACACACACACACACACACACACACACACACACACACACACACACACACACACACACACACACACACACACACACACACACACACACACACACACACAAGCACACACACACACATACACACATACAAACACACCCACACATACATGCACACACACCCAACACACACACACACACACACACACACACACACACACACACCTTATGATGGCCCTGTACACTTATCATCTAGTCTAAAGAAGTTGAGGGCAACATATACGTACTTTAATCTTCCCTCTCCCCTCACTGACACGTCCACCTCTCTCCTTGTATCAGTCTTTGATCTTTTGTTCCTTCCCAACATCCTCCTCCTATTCTTCTCCACCCTCCACTGTTATGTCCTTCCCACTTCCTCCTCCCCCTCCTCTCAGATCGCTCGGACATCACTTCTCCCAGGTGTTCTCAAGACGGCTGCTTGTAACAAGAAGATGCCTCTTCCGCTAAAGTTGTTCGAAATATCTGATGTTGTTGTCTTGGACTCTGAAAAAGGCAAGGATGTGTAGCAGTGTGTGATCCATTTGAGTGGGGATGAGTGGGGAGGGGGGGTGGGGGGAGTTAGTAAGTGGCACAGTTGTCGTTAAGACATATTGAGCAAGTTATTTTGGCTATTTTTGTAGTGCAGTGGAACCTCTCTAAGACAGCCACCTGTGGGCCAGTTCTAACTGGTCTTTATGGAGAGGTGGGCTGCTCTACTGTAGGTTGCAATGCTTTAATGCTCTTTGGGGCTGGGGAGGCTGGCTGTTTTAGTGAATTGGCTGCCTAACACAGTGGCCATCTTAGACAGGCACCACTGCACTGTGGATTGACCTAACTTGTTGGGCTGGGATAATTGTGATTTCAGAAACAGGTACAAATAGGGTATACGTGTTGTGTTAATGATGTGTTAACAATCAGGCTACCCTTCTCCCCTCCTCCCATCCTGCTCCCCTCCCCCTCCCCCTCCCCTCCTCCACACACTCCAGATGTTGGTGCAAGGAACCATCGCTACTTCTGTGCCATCAACTACAACAAGACAGCGGGGTTTGAAGTGAGAGATGAAGTGTGGTGTGTGTGTGTGCTGGTGAGGGTGACGGTGTGTTGTGTGTGTGCCAGTGAGTGTGATGGTGTGTTGTGTGTGTGCCAGTGAGGGTGCTAGTGTGTTGTGTGTGTGCCAGTGAGGGTGCTAGTGTGGTGTGTGTGTGCCAGTGGGGGTGCTAGTGTGGTGTGTGTGTGTGCCAGTGGGGGTGCTAGTGTGGTGTGTGTGAGCCAGTGAAGGTGCTAGTGTGGTGTGTGTGTGAGCCAGTGAGGGTGCTAGTGTGGTGTGTGTGTGAGCCAGTGAGGGTGCTAGTGTGTTGTGTGTGTGCCAGTGAGGGTGCTAGTGTGGTGTGTGTGTGCCAGTGGGGGTGCTAGTGTGGTGTGTGTGTGTGCCAGTGGGGGTGCTAGTGTGGTGTGTGTGAGCCAGTGAAGGTGCTAGTGTGGTGTGTGTGTGAGCCAGTGAGGGTGCTAGTGTGGTGTGTGTGTGAGCCAGTGAGGGTGCTAGTGTGTTGTGTGTGAGCCAGTGAGGGTGCTGGTGGAGTGTGTACTTGGAAGCATGTGGTAGAGTTGGGTGTTAAGGGGTGGCACAGAAGTGGAATCTGTTGGCACAGTTGTCAGTGACAGACGTGTATCATGAGAAGAGTGACTGTACCGTACTCATGTGGGAGGAGTTGCGTGTGTTGTTATGAGCACTGTAGCCACGTACAGATGAACGTGACTCATGTTGATAAGTGATTGTGCCATTTTATGGCTATTTTCAGGTCATCCAGGGTCTCTTGGACCGAACAATGCAGCTATTGGAAGTGCCACTCTCAACCCATGAGGGAGATGGAGGGTATTATCTGAAGGCTTCTGAAGGTGTGTAGACGGGATGTGTTTATTTGGTGTAGTGTGGGTGGGCGTGGGTGGGCGTGGGTGGGTGTGGGTGTTGCATACTGTACATGGTGTGTGGTGTGTCTGTTTATTTTTTGTGTGATGTGTGTATTTACGTATGGAGCGTTGATGAGCATTCACGTACATAGCTAAAGGGATGGTTCAAGTGAAACGTTTCGACCATGAGGGTCTTCATCAGTTACAAAACTGAAGTGTCTGTGTTTTGTAACTGATGAAGACCCTTGTGGTCGAAACGTTTTACCATCCCTTTAGCTATGTGAATGCTCATCAATGCTCCATAAATCTGCTAGACAATGTAGCATGAGCCTCTACCACAATATGATGTGTATGTGTGAACATGCAGTACAGCCCAGTATGTCTGTGTTGCACTCTTCCTGTCTGTAGACCCCTCCTTCTTCCCTGGCCACTTTGCGGAGGTGTTTGCTAAAGGACGTAGAGTAGGCCACTTGGGAGTACTTCATCCTGATGTCCTCACGGCTTTTGAGTTGAACCTTCCCATCTCAGCATTGGAACTTAACCTAGGAGAGTTCTTATGAGAAACAATTTGTATTTATCTATACAGTATGTAGTGACTTCCAATAATTATTATTGTTCAATTTCTAGTAACTGATACTTTCAGGTATAGCGAATTTAATGGATCAATCTATTGGTATATACGTAGTTTCTATCCTTTGATTGGCCAGTTGTATTGAATTGTGGATGGTTCTCCCATTGATGAATGGATATGGTTTTATACAGTTGTACACGGTGTCTATGTGTGCTGCATGCATGTGCAGTGTTCTACATCTCATGCGCATGTAACCTATACATACTGTAATTCAGGAGTTCTTCTATACAGTATGTAGTCAAATACGTAGTGCAGTGAGTGGTGTATTGAGTTGTGTACCCATTGAGGATGCTATTCAGTGCTTCGATCGATCAATTTAATGTATGTGGGAGCACTGGTGATGTGGATGTTTACATATATACATAGCACTGGTGGTGTCTGTAAGCCGACAGTGGTCATTTACCATCTGTCACTGAATGCAATCACTATATGTATACATTTTCTATATGGAACTCCATTTAGTGGGGATGTACCAGGCAATGGTGACATAAACACTTATTGGGGATTCCCAAATTGCATGGTTGGATTTGTGCCGTATAAGCTCAATAGCCGGGTACTGTAGTGTGCCATAGTGAACTGAAAATGATTCACAATGTGAGGGATACAATACACAGCTTCAGAGCAGGGTTTGATAACTCACACGTACGTACAGCCTTAAAAGGTACACAACAGCGACAGAAGGACATATACAGTGGGAATAGATAGCTATTTCTGTAGGGTGTATACTTGCAGTATATACACAGAATCTCTTTACCAGTGAGACAACAGTTGAGACTTGTGTTCTCCAAGGAGGTAAGATTGCTTACAGTCTAATAGGGCTGGCTAATATTATAGTCCTATATCTGCATGTCCAAGTGGATGGGCCTTGTTCTGTCACTAGCATGCCCAGTTCCAGTCTTGTTCAGTAGTGCTATTCAACAGTGTGTACATATCTATATACGCACACACGGGACATACGTAATAATACTTCTCCTCTCATTTCTGTTATGGTCTGGTTAGCCCACAGTGACGATGGATGACCATTGTTTGAAGAGTGAGACCACTGGTCTCCTGGACTATGTCTCCCACGGAAATGACTACCAGTCCAACATTCAGCGTCGCCATGCAAGGGAAGAAGACAATGTCTCCATTGCTGAGCCTGTTGGAAGATCGCTACCATCCCCAGGCCACAATGTGCTAATCTTGGTGATCCTCACAGTGTCCTTCCTGTCTGCCTTGCTCTACCTAGTTCTCCCCATTGGGGTGCATGTGTGCTTGCAGACAGAGTGCTACTTTCCTAAGTCTTCTAGCAGTGGAGGCAGAAATGACTCAACACCAGTTCATACTAACCTCACTAAAAGTGGTGTGAATGGTACCACGGAGAGTCCGCTGATGGCTCCTGCGGTGGATGCAGGTGGAGCTCAAGGAAGCTGTGATGTGAGTCCATTCAGTAATGCCATGGTGTCTAGACTGTACACTTCATCTTACTCAGGGCTGGGGCAGTTGTGTGCTTGGATTGCCATGCTATGTGACTTGTAGACAAAGATGCTAAGTGTGCAAGATCTGGTTATTGCTAACAATTAGTCTCTTTGCCTTTCTCTCTCCCTCTCCACTCCTCTCCATTTCTCTCTCACTCCCTCCACTTCCCTTCTTGACCAATCTCTCTCCGTCTCTCCCTTCCCAACCTCTCCCCTCTTCATTTTCTCTCTCCCCTCCCCCTATCCATTTCCCTACCCTCCCTAACCCAACTCTCTCTTTTACCTTCCTCCTCCCATCTGCTTTCCCTCTCTCCCCCTCCCCTTCCCCTCCCTCCCTTCCCATTACACTCTTCCTCCTCTTTCCTCTCCCTTCACTCTCACTCTCCCTTTGACTCTCTTTTGACTAGATACCATCCACAAATCTACCAATCATCCCACTGTTGCCTAGCAACTACAGCATTGAGAAACTTGGTTTCTGCTATGGGCAGAACAAATCGGACATCTCAACAATCAGTTCCTGCACAGACGTGCTTACACAGGTCAAAGAGGGCATGGGGTACCACAATGTCTCCAGCAGTCACCTCTCCAAGACCATACTTGGGTTGTCAGGTGGTGTGATTCAATTCTACCTTGAACTTGCTCTATCATTCTTGTTTACGTACGTCGAAAAGGAATGGCCCAGTTGTCTGCCCCACGCCGAGCTGGCTATCTGTCAGTATCTCTTTCCTCCCATTATTGACAATGAGAACCTCATTCTTGCTGTCAATCAGTCCTACTGCTTGAACACCCGAGATCACTACTGCAAGGTTGCATGGGAAAAAGCAGATGAACAAATTTCCAACTTTGTAGCTGACTGCAACAAGACCTACCCCATCCTCAACATGCTGCACATGCCACGCTGCAAGCAGATGCCCCAGAGGTCACTGATAGAAGCTCCAAGCTGTCTCTTTCCAGGTAGATGTGTATTGACAACTGTGAACACACACATAGAGGCTGTTTTACCTGCATATATGCTTAATTTATAGTTATACATTTTGGTCACATCTGTTTTTTTCAGACCACAATAAAAACACTGCAGATGTGGAAATTGTCTCATGTGCAGCACTGTGTCTCTCTCACATATACAGATGTTCATGTCAACCTTAGGGGAAAGACCTGTCACGACACCTGGCAGTACCCATCAGCCTCACTGGCACTGCAGGATCTGTCCTTTATTGCCACATGCCTCATTGCCATTGCCCTAACATTTACCGGCTTTATACTGCCTTTCAGGATCAGTAGACTGTGAGTTACTGTAGGTAGTATCTTTGTTTGAAAGTTTTTGCGAGACAATGAAATTTATTTGGCTTTAATGGAAACTAGTTAATTTTGTTGTTCAGTTCAGCACAAGCAAATGCTAAAAATATCTACAATAATGGTTGTTTTTATATACACCTGTCCTGTATAAGACATGGGCATATACCATATATGTCTTTACTTGTGTGTACATAAAAACTAGGATTTATAGCCAGTGAGTAATTGACAGTTAAGAATACAACAATATAGGCACGCATGCGCACTGCCCCTGATCATGACAGACTGATTACATGTGAGGAAAAGTTTAGATGGGTTCAGTACATGCCATAATTATAGCCAGTGAGTTGATCCCAAGCCCAGGCCCCTCACCCGTGAATGCTACTCCATTTTATAGCTGCATGCCCTCTCTCCCTCCTGACACTGTAGCACTTCCAATGTGTTTCCCTACTTTTCTATGATTGCAATGGCAGGGATATTCCTGGTGTATGGTAAGTGTATTCAAGACAAAGTCAATATCAATTGTGCATGTGCCCCTGCACAATTTGTACGTACATATACAGTATTTCTGCATGTACATTAATGCCTTCGTACATGCATGTGTCTGACAGTGTATACAAGCTGACACTGCAGAGTAACCCATGTATATATATGCATATAAACCTCCCATCCATCCCTCTCCCTTAATGTCTTGTTCCAGCTTTGTTCCTGGTCATAGTGTACTTTTCCTTCATAAGCCATGATGCTCAGTCAGAACTTTTCTGTCCACATGCAAAGGAAGACAACCTTGCAGTAATTGCAGCAGAGAATTTGTCTACAGGATTTTGCAAAACATCTGGTGAGGGTGGATGGAGGGAGGGGGGAGGGAAAACTATTACATTTTCATGAAGGCACTAACTGCATACATTAGCGCACACACACACACACACACACACACACACACACACACACACACACACACACACACAGACACACACACACACCGCACACCCCCCCCCCACACGCACACACATCCACCCCCCACACACATCATCTCAAATGAAGATAACAACAGAGGGGCTATGATTTGGTACTTTAATGAATAGCTGTATGCTGTTTTCCAAGATCAACCTACCTAGCTGTATAATATTTAGCACACACATTCTGGTAAACATACATGTAAGTATTTTGGTGCGTTTCAGCATAACTTATTAGTTGCATCAGCCCAACTGAACCTTGCATCTCTATGTACTGTATGGGGACAGAGTCTTCGTCTTTACCATCTTCAAATTCTTAGGCATTCGGTGAAGGAGGTACATACACAGTATGTTAGCTTGTTCTCTTTCCCTCCCCTCGCTTCCCTTCCCTCACTCCCCCTCCCCTCACTCCTCACCCCCTCACTCCCTCCCCTCCCCTCCCCTCCCCTCCCCCTACCCATCCAGCCTACCTGTTCCACATCACAGCCTTGTCTGTTGCTAGTCTGTGGATGTACAACCTTATCTTTGCCACCATTCGCCTGGCTGACCGAAGAGAACCTCCACCATCTACTGTTCTGCGTTCCAGCTTCAGTGTGTTCTTGGCAGTTGCTCTAGGAACACTGGCTGTTCTGCCATCCATCATTAGTGCATTTGACCACACAGGTGAGAGAGGGAGTGGCTGTCAGCACAACTGTGCAGCCACACCTTTAGCAAGTGTATGGCTTGCAAAATCATTATTATACTGTGAAACCTGTTTAAGACTGCCACCAGTGGACCAGTTCTTTTATAGGGAAGTGGCTGCTCTACAGAGGTAGACTGCATTGAGTGAAATTATTTAGATCTGTGTGGATCACTACTATTGCTAGTATTGTTCTGGTTGCATGCAATTTATCATTCATTGAGCTTTCTCGTTTCCCTACTTGTCCTGAAGAGATGGTCTTCCCTCGTCGTCCCACTGTGATCTGTGTGGAGGAGGATGAGACAAGGGAGTTCTTCTCCTTCATCCTGCCCCTTGCTGTGTTGCTGCTGGTTGGGACTGTCTTCATCATGTACATCATGTACAGGACACTTGCAGTGAGTGTGTGTGTGTGTGTGTGTGTGTGTGTGTGTGTGTATGTTATAACTTGTTTATGTTACTGTACATGCATGTTATTTTCAGATAATGTGTAAGTAGAGTTAGTATGTACCTGAGGAAAAGCTCACTTGTACAAAACATAAATGATACAGCTGTTAATGTCGCACAATTGCCTCTCTTCCTTGTTCTTTATATTCAGGATCTCTCCAGTGTGAGGATGAAGGCATCCCTAGATCGCTCGTTTGGATCCCTCCAGTTCTACACACTCAAGCCTCAGCTCCAGGTCCTCCTCTTCCACCTAATTGTCAGCATCCTTCTGGCACTTATGCTTGCACTCGCTGTCAGCTCTCGCCTCTCCAGCCTTCTCTTCCAGTTGTTTGTTCTCCCTGTGAGCAAAGGCAAAACGATGGATCAACTAAATATTGTTCCTGGCGCTGTTCTCCTGCTGAGTGTGGTTGTTGGGGTGCTTCCTTCTCTGGTGCTTGCGGTCATCTTGGTAGTGGAATGGGCCATCACAGCCTTCAAAGTCAAATAAACACAGTTGCATGGACTGTCTTGGAGCAGAGGCTGACATTTACTGCCTACAGTTTCTGCATGTATTTAGCTTTCATCACTGCTTGATTTAATTGCCATTAGTATGTGTATGGTAGATTGGAGTACATACATATATATGTACATTGATTATACAAGTGTTTGTATATTTCCTTTTGACTATGCATAATTGCTGATGTATTGTGAATGTATTTCTACCATACACTATGCCTGTGTAGCTTTCTCAGTAACTTAACTTCCTGATTGGAACATGGTTGTAATGTTTGATATTCACTTTGATTTTCCTATGTCAGCTGCAGACTGTTATAGAGTTGATTAAACAGATTACAGCACTATGATAAATTGTTATTAGCATGCAATTCACGCAATTGCAAACCTCAGTTTATAATATATATAACACAACCAAACTATATATGGACAACACGTGCCTAATATTTTGTATGTAACTGCATGTTCACAAGTGAGTTAAACATCATTACAATATGAACTCTGAGAATAGCCTGGGATTGAGGGGTGCTATGAGGAACAGTGAAGGAATTGGTTGAATGACACTTTCTTTGGACGCACTGTGTAGCATCCTTGGAACATCTCTTCATGATTTTCATTCACAGAATTTGAACTGTACCTGGAGAAGTCATAATGCACTCTTTAATTGTGTGAGACAACCGAAAAGAAGTGGAAGTCACATGTGAACATGTGTGTTACACACCAGCAGGTGAACTTGCAATTGACTTGGTAATATGTCTTTGGTTGCAGGTATGTACAGTTATATACATAATTATATGCATACAGTACACACTTAGGCAATTTCAGGCTAGTTAGCATCAGTTCTATTGGGTACAAGAATACAGGAACTGGTGATGTAGTACTGCTATCCTTAGTCATTGTGGAACTTCAAAGGAGAGTGCTGTTTAAAGTGCCAAACTGCATGATGTGGAGTGTGTGTGTGTGTGCGTGTGTGTGTGTGTGTGTGTGTGTGTGTGTGTGTGTGTGTGTGTGTGTGTGTGTGTGTGTGTGTGTGTGTGTGTGTGTGTGTGTGTGTGTGTGTGTGTGTGTGTGTGTGTGTGTGTGTGTGTGCACATGTGTGTTTCTATCCTAGTGGATGATCATGCATGTAGAAGCACACACATCCATGGTCTTGATGCTACATTAGTGCCTTGTTCTTTACAGTATACATTTCAGAAAATTCCCTAATAGTAATTTGACTACATGCGCGTACAGTACACAGCATACATAACTACAACAATGAACTGACACTGTGTAAAGATATTCCATGTTGTATGATGCTACATAGATGCACGATTAACCTGTTCTGTATTGAACTGAAAATGCTGCACAGTACTGAAAATACTATTGAGCACATATTAGTTAGCTCATCATGTTACTTCATACGACATTACCTTAGAAGGTACAAATAACAAGAGGATAAAGGGCAGTGCGCTGTTTGCTACAAGTTAATTGATTGTAGGCAGCAATGGACGACCATGATGGGAGGAGTGAGACAACCGGTCTCCTGAATGTCTCCTACGGAAATAACTGCCAAACCAACATTCACTGCCACTCTTCAAGGGAAGAGGGCGGCTCCACTGCTGAGCCTGTCACTGGAAGATCGCTACCACACCCAGGCCACAATGTACTAGTCTTGGTGATCCTCACAGTGTCCTTCCTGTCTGCCTTGCTCTACCTAGCTCTCCCCATTGGGGTGCATGTGTGCTTGCAAACAGAATGCTACTTCCTAAGTCTTCTAGCAGTGGAGGCAGAAATGACTCCTCAAGCGATACCAACATCACTAGTACTGACATGAATGGTGGGATGGGGCAGTGGCTGAAGGCACCTTCTGAGGATGAAGTTGGAGGAAGCTGTGATGTGAGTGAACTAGTAACAGTATTTGCTCTATTGGGTCTTTACTTGAGTTGTATGTCCTGCTTACGTACAAGACTTGTGAATAGGTTCTACATGCTTACTTTCTTCTCTCTTCCCGTCTCCTCTCCTAATTCCTATCATATCCTCTTCACTCTCTTCCTCTCCTCTTTGTGTGCCATTCCCTCTCCCTCTCCTTGCTATGGTATCTTGACTAGATACCAACCAAGTCTCTGCCAATCATCCCACTGTTGCCTAGCAACTACAGCATTGAGAGTATCGGTTTCTGCTATGGGCAGAACAAATCGGACATCTCAGTCATCAGTTCCTGCACAGACGTGCTTACACAGGTTAAAGAGCTCATGGGGTACCACAATGTCTCCAGCAGTCACCTCTCCAAGACCCTACTTGGGTTGTCAGGTGATGTGATTCAATACTACCTTGAACTCGGTCTTTTAAAGTTGTTTGCATATGTTGAAAAGGAATGGCCTAGTTGTCTGCACTATGCCGAGCTAGTCATCTGTCAGTATCTCTTTCCTCCCATTATTGACAACTAGCAGGAAAGCCCGCCTTCAGCGGGCTTTCCTGCTATGGCGCACCGACAAAGGCTACCTGGCGCTGGCATGTCGACGCCAGCACATCGACGATGGCTTTTTGGGGGCCGACACATTAACTGTGTGGGTCCCAATACGTCATCTATGGCCTATCTGACATTGTGTGCATGTCAAAAGCCAGCACATTGCATGTCATACAGACTGACAATGATTGGAGTATTCAAATGAACATAACATAGTGCAAGGCTTACTCAAGAAAATGATAAAACAGATAGCCTGTAAATATTGTCATAAATTTCAAAATAATTATACAACATTGTCAGTTTAATGTGTGCCATGGTAGGCAACTGAGTGTAATATCCAGTTGGCCATGAGAAAGCAGAGGCCTGTGTAAGTACACACCAATGGTGTGGAAAGTCCGGTCTTGGCTTTAATTTAGCCACATGATGAGCAAACATGTAAAGTTGCTGAGGCTGCATGGGCAAGAAAAACGCCAAGAAAATAACCGTAGGCAGTCTTGATCCTGTTGCAATTGCTGCTGACAGCGATCTAGATGATCCTCTGTAAGGACAGGCTCATCCAGTGTAGTCGATCCTGGAGATTGCCCGTAGTGGATGAGCCCAAAGTCATCCGGAAGCACGGATGTTTCGCGAAATATGCCTGTGGGCAGTGCGGTTCCTGTCTCTTGGGCATTGTTGGCTTCTATGCGCCGTTTGCTGGCGTCCGTCCGCTAAATGTCACCTCGCGTTCCTGCACGGCTGTTTCGCAGTGGCAACTTAGATTTATAGCCGCCAATTGGGAATTGGAACTGGGATTTTTCCATCCAAGAAGAAACAAGTTCAGCTTCCTTTTTCTCCACGAATACTGAAGAAATGCAGGTTTTACGTCGGTACGCAGCAGAAATGACAGGTTTCCAGTGAGTCCTAGCCTTTAAAGCGTAGTTTTTATTACTACAATGGCGAAATTACAGCCGACCCTGGCATCCTTTAATCTTCTCCTAGCGCTCTTCTGCCAGTTTTCACGCTATCGTGCTATACCTTGTATGAAAGCCCAAGGTGTCTATAACATAGCGGTGAAGTGCCTGTTCTACGGCGCATCGCAGATTTTAGGTTACAAGTGCTAATACATGGAGCATCATGTTGCAATATGTACTAATACGGCTAGCTGCATAACTATATAGCTACAGTGAATGCACAATGCACTGCAGTCACCATGTGATGCAATCTGTCTCTTACTCTCAACAGTGCCATGGTACTGTGTGCATATGTGAAGTAAAGACCATTTAGCTACACATTGTTCAATGTTTGTGCCATGTACGTAGCTATATATAGCTGGCTACAAAATTGGGCTTCCATCATGCCAGTTTCATACTTAGAATTGCTATAGTTAACTGTTCAAGTTCCTAAGTAATTCTTGTTTCATTGCTTGGCCATGGTCTTGTCAGAGTTCCACTTTGGTTGCTGCATGGGGCATAGTGCATTGTACCGTTTGTCTAGTAAAAGTCAGGTGACATAACATGCATGACACCCTACTGCAATTGTGCTTTCAAAAACACTTGTTAGTCCTGCATTCTCTTGAGAGATCAATTTGTTGGGTTCTTGTTTTTGCTTTCCTCTCTCAACAGCTATAATTAGAGCATTCATGTGACGCTTATGTGTAGTACTACATGTATACACGTGTGTACTTATACAGTGCATCTCATAAGGCTTGCCTTCATTACATGAACTAAACTACTGTGTGCTGCATTGGAAGATGACACCCCTCCCACACCCAATCACCCACTGATCACTCCTCACATCACTAATGGTCAAGTGAATTCTTCTTTATGTTCTACTTAGGAAAGTGCATTATGTAAGTGTTATTGCACACATGTCCACCATGCACCCAACCAGTGGTACTTTTCAAGGAATGCTCAGTGCTAAGTTTATTGTCACAAAAAGATATCCTAAGGAGCAGTTCAGATATGTAGTATGCACTGCATCATGTAATTCCAAAACCATTTCAATTGCTTGTGTGGGAGCACTGACCACTACTGCTGACCTCCATAATTTTCACAGTCTGTTGTTCACGTACGGATACCTGTAGTTGCTGTTTTACTATTATTATGTACCTGCACTCTTCCTGCACAGATTCATTTGTACTGCAGGTCATCTTAATGCATTGGGCAGGATGTCATCTTGGGATTGGAGTACTGAACTGCATTGAAATGGCACTCACCAAGTCATTATAAGCTTAGCCTAATAGATAATGCAAGAAGGCTAACCCTTGACATTACTCGTTTCCATTATCTTTCTGTACTTTATTTTCAAAAATGTTGTATACAGATTAAGACATGATACATATTTACACGTTTAGTTGTCATGAATAAGAAGCTCATCGAACAAAGAACATGCATATAACAAACATCTGCCTACAAGGTACCTCATGATCAGTACCTATAGGTATAGGTACAAGAGCATGTGTGTATGTACGCCCAGCTGAGCACCTGGCAATTTTTTACCTCTATGCTAAATGTATGTCATTGAGAACCACTGCCATCAGCACTATCTTACAATAGTTATTGGTAGTACTAGCTAGATACCGATTATAATTATTCGCGTGGGCTTATGTCTGTGACGGCCGTGAAATACGGTGCTCCATGTATTAGCACTTGTAACCTAAAATCTGCGATGCGCCGTAGAACAGGCACTTCACCGCCATGTTATAGACAGCTTGGGCTTTCATACAAGGTATAGCACGATAGCGTGAAAACTGGCAGAAGAGCGCTAGGAGAAGATTAAAGGATGCCATGGTCGGCTGTAATTTCGCCATTGTAATAGTAAAAACTACGCTTTAAAGGCTAGGACTCACTGGAAACCTGTCATTTCTGCTGCGTACCGACGTTACTTCTGCATTGGTAGAGTTTCCGTGGAGTAAAAGCCTATTCCCTTTTGCCTTTTAAACCTCGAGCTCAGTCTCGCCGCCTGTTCCCGGTTTCCAAACCAAAACTAAGATGCCACAATTTATATGGTGCGAAACAGCCGTGCCTGGCAACCATTAGCAAAGATGGCGTCGTTATCCGGAAAACATGGCTACCGCAACGGCATTTCCTCAATTCCCTCCGCAGGGGCGTCGTGCGTGGCTGTTTTCGCGTCACAGCCGAATCGAATGGAGGTAGACCGAAGTGCTGCATCAGGAATCTCGTCGGTTTCGCTTCGCAGAACGCTAAACGCTCCTAAGAATACGGAACGCGGATACTCGGGCTTAGCTCCATTATATATAGGACGATAACCTTATTCTTGCACTCAACAAATCAAACTGCCAGGCCACACGAGATCACTACTGTAAGGAAGCATGGGCAGAAGCAGAGGAGATGATTTCCAAGTTTGTGGCTGATTGCAACAAGACCTACCCCATCCTCAACATATTACACCTGCCTCACTGCAAGCAGATGCCCAAGAGGTCACTGATAGAAGCTCCAACCTGTCTTTTCTCAGGTTATACATTGTGCATTCACATCACTACAAGGAGTACATGTGTGTGTGTGTGTGTGTGTGTGTGTGTGTGTGTGTCTGTGTGCGCGCACGTGTGTGTGTGTGCGTGTGTGTCCGTGCATGTGTTTCCGTGTACGCGTGTGTATGCGTATGTCTGTGTGTGTGTGTGTGTGTGTGTGTGTGTTTGTGTGTGCTGTGGAAGAATTCTTCTATCTGAGGAGTAAAGTGGGGCAGAGTGCTAGAGTAGATGGAGAGGTGGGCACACGACTGGAGAAGGCAGTCACAGTGTACTAGATGTGGAGGAGGAAGGTGTTTAGAAGTCGAGATGTGAGCGATGGTGATGTCTGTTCTTCTCTATGGATCGGAGACATGGGAAGTCTGTCAACAAGACCTCAAAAGATTGCATGTCTTCCGGATGAAGTGTCTGCAAGACATTATTGGAGTGACCTTGTGGAACAAGAGAAGAATTGAGAATATTTTGTCAGAAGTAGGAGAAATACCAGTGGGAGACCAGGTGAAACTGAGATGACTGCAATGGTTTGGTCACCTCCAGCGGATGCCAGTCCACCGGCCACAGCGACAGGTGCTAAAATGCCAGCCACAGGGCAAGAAGAGGAAGCCTGGAGGAACCTTACTCTGCTGGATAGACGTTCTCAATAGGGACCTGTCCAAGATCACCAACTGGGAAGACCTAGTGAAGGACAGGGTCCAGTGGCGGTCTGTCATCCACCAGCTACATCTGCCAGCTAGCTCAACCAACCCTGTCTGATGTTTGTCGCGATGTCGTCCAGCGTCCAATTGTGGACAAGGTGTACAAAGGAGGTCCTCCTCCTTTGTACACCTTGTCCACAATTGGAGGAGGAGGAGTGTGTGAGGGAGAGAGAGAGAGAGTGATAACATCACCTCATTTGAGCATATCACTGTCTTGAAACAAAAGTGCTAGTCTCTCTCTTCAAGCTTGGCCACACAAATCACAAAGAATATGAAATTGTGTTTGTACAATACACCCACTGTGTATCTCTTACATGTACACACAGATGTGCAAGTCAACCTTAGGGGAAAGACCTGTCACGACACATGGCAGTACCCATCAGCCTCACTGGCACTGCAGGATCTGTCCTTTATTGCCACATGCCTAATTGCCATTGCCCTAACATTCACTGGCTTTATACTACCTTTCAGGATCAGTAGACTGTGAGTTAATGTTACTGTGTGTATATTCCTTGCTGATTTACCACCACATGTGCCAGTAGAGTATCTGCACTAGTTAGTCATAGAAAAAGACCACCAGTGCAAGTTACAGTGCCCCGGGCCAGCACACGCACCATTCACACCACCACATGTACGTAACTTGCCTAAGGGCATGCCATTGAATTTCTTCCCATGCACTCTCAATTCAATGGCATGCCCTTAGGCAAGCTTACATTTGCTTGCTGCAGTGTGCTTTCCAATGGCGGCGGTGCAGGTTCTGACAGGCTGTAACATGCGCTGGTGGTCCTTTTCTTCAGCCATTGAGTGCATTTACTTTCCGGCACATGTGGTGGTGTGAATGGTGCGTGTGCTGGCCCGGTACACTTGAACAGATAACACTCCACCAACAGGAATACAATAGGGGTGACTAGCATAGATGGAATCCACTAAATCCACAATCCCACATTTTCACATACTCAAGTACACAGGAATGTCCAATTTCTGCTACATCTTGATGTAAGCTTACTGTGAGTTATTTACAATTGCCACAGAATGAGAGGTTTGCACAGTGTGTGTGTGTGTGTGTGTGTGTGTGTGTGTGTGTGTGTGTGTGTGTTGTGTGTGTGTGCATGCGTGCGTGCGTGCTTGTGTGTGTGTGTTCAAATTGCATGAAACTTCAGATGAAGATCATGAGATAGCTAAGCAGTATCCTTTGTGAAGTGTGATACCTAAATGTGCTAGACATGAGGAATTCCTTCTGAAGCATCTTACATAGTCTCCTACCTCCTATCTGCACTGTGGCTAGCCATGAACTACGTATATCACAAGGATTGTCTTCACAAAGTCAAAATGCAGTCTCTAGAACAACACTGCAGAAAGTCATATAGTTTCAACAAGAATGTGAGAAGGAAACAAAGTCATCACATCTAGCTAAATTCATGTTCATGTTCAGTTACAAATACAACCAATTACAATACTTGATTTCTTTGCTTAAAGTCATGTTATTCATAACATAGGGTATATATATATTATATGTACTGTAAAGGATAAAGCAATGAATTTTCTCACTTCACTAGGAAAATTATGGGCACTTCCTTCTTAAAAGACACAATTGATTAGGAAATTGTATTTCCAGTGAGTGTCCATATACGGTGTTGAGGAAATAGGTTTAGCCATTGAAGTGGGTCTCTACAAGTCAGAGCGATCTACACGAACAGACTTACGTAACTATGGACAATCTCAGCAATACTTCTGTGAACGACACAGCTCCCCATCCATTGAACAGTCCTGGGTTTGTTGTCTTCAATGTAGTTATGTTACTGGGAGTGGTGTTTCCTGTGTTTGCTGTGAATGCAGTGATTCTGGTGGCTTTGGTCCTAGAGTCTTTCATTGTCATCATAATCCGTTTGGTGCTGGGGAGTATCTTGGTCTCCTGCCTCCTACTTGCATTGGGACTAGCCATGTATCACATTGCAGGGATCTCCCTCTACGTGTCACCAGTGAACAACCCACCCACAGCTCTCTGTACTATCACAGTATTCTTATTGGGCTTTGGAGGAGCAGCTAGATTCATGCTTATGGCCATGTTTGCAGTCGTAGTCTACATCAATGTCAAGTACCGTGAAATGCCCAAGAAGCACTTTGCGGTCGCTAGCTTTATAGCAGTGGTTGGTCTGTGGGCAATAGCCTTCCTTGGAAATTCTCCAGTGCTATCGCAGGAATTCATCTCCACTTGGTATGCTGAATCATTAGTTTGTAGTACTTATCCAGTGGCGACAGCTTCATATATATATATTGGGCTGTATATAGTCTGCTTTGGTTTTGTTCCTCTTTCTATCACAGTCATAATCCTAGTCATTACTGTTTGCTACATAACGCGTCTTACTGTCAAATACAGCAATCTGGAGAAGACTACAGTTAAATTTGGTTTCTTTTTGCTCCTTGGCAATGGAATAAACTTACTTGGGCAGATTACCCCTCTGATATTTTCGGTCTCTGTTGATACTACACAGACTACAGTTATTCGTGACGCAGCGATCTACATAACCTTCACAGTACTGAATATAGCACTCATCCCCACTCCCATTTTGGTTCTCATCTTCTTCAATCCCATTCGCAAAAGACTGTGGCAGTGGTTGTGTTGCCGTGCGCCAAAGACTAGAAAGGCCAAGCACATTCATAAGAGCAACTTGACAGTCCCCACAATCCAGACAGCTACAGCAGGGCTCTAAAGGAGACAGTAACTTTAAAGTGTTATCCATCTGACTTTGCACTAATCTTGCTTGTCAAGTAGAATTTAAGCATCTTAAACTCTTAGGCTTTCATTGTTGCACTGACATTTGTTAAACTCTCATTAATGTATCATGTTTAACAAAGCAGTATTGTGCGACATCATTGTGACATTCAGTACAATTCCTGTTTAGCTAGTTTAATGCATGGCACTGGAACTGCATGATAGTGTAGTGGTTCCAAGTATACGTACGTATAAATCACTTGTAACCACTTCAGATCTATTCAACTAGACTAACAGATGTTTGGTGGTAATCCATGTTCCATGTGGATAGAGCTAATTGTCCTACTGAATCAGAATGGTAAAGGTTCACTGCTGCAACTATCCAACTACACCCACTATCAGTATAAATGTGCTATAGCAATGATATGGGGTTTTGGCATATTATATTTGCAATTTTGCGCCACCTTGCACATAAACAAGGCCAAATTAAAAATTCTGTCATATTTAAAATTGTTAAATTTCCCTTAAGTTTGACATCTTACCAATGGTTTGTGCCACTGGGTTCCCAAAATCTTCAAACATCATATTATATTACATTATCTTTATTCCGCCGTAAGAATGTGACATCACATCCTGTTGCCCTTGTTAGTCTATGGTATAGCCAGACAATCTTACTAATTACACACTTTTGTTGCCAAGGAAGTGCTGAGCTGTGTGAGCAATCCTAAAATGCTAACTGTTTTAGCCAAGCGTGGGAAGTTGAGCCAACACGATGGTATTCATCTGGACAACATAAATTATGGTTTATAAAGAGGTTCTATAAAAGACAATTGCACAGTTACACAGTTCCATACAATACATGCATATCAACTGTTATGAGGCCTAACTGATTCTGTATTAATATTAAATTATCCATTTGCAATACTACTGCTCTTTCAGACAGACAACTTACATCCACCACCATCTTCCATTCACACCCGCCACACTGGCATTGCCTGGCGTCGTGGAGTAGCCATCGTGGAGCAGCCGTTGTGTGGGCACCAGAGCAGGGAAGCCAGCCGAAGGCGGGCTATTCTGCCAGTATACTAAATGTTTAATATTATGTCATACTACTTGACACCTGCATCATTTCAGTAACTATATAGAAATGAAGCTTCCACTTGTATGCATAGCTATGCCTGGTAACCATGCATAGACAGTGTATGTATCATAATATTATTATAATTATGAGTGTGTGACTGTATGTATATGTATTAATGAGCCATCTCATGCACCACACCTTACCACTACCTGCTCCCTTCTCTTCTGTCCTCAACAGTACTTCCAATGTGTTTCCCTACTATTCTATGATTGCAATGGGAGGGATGTTCCTAGTGTATGGTAAGTATGGTAATGACTTGTAAGGCATCAAGCAGTTTGAAGCCTAATAACTGCTATAACAAGATTTAGTGCTTTTCGTTGCCCTGCAAAAGAGCAAAAATGATATTAAATTTATTTAATTATTTATTTTACAAAATTATTACACTAATTACAATGAAACCTGCCTAAGACAGCCACCCGTGTTGTCGGTTCTAACTGACCCTTTTAGAGAGGTGGTTTAAGTACAGATGTGCTGTGGATTACAATGTTTTAGTGTTGTGTTAATGCATTTCTGGGCCAGGGGAGTTGGCTGTTCCAGAGAGGTTGTGAAAGAGGCTTATACAGTGACCATCTTAGATAGGCTCCACTGTATCTTATATTACATAATTGTATGTAACTGGTAAACATATAATATTACACAGTTTAATGTCGAATAATAATTCTAATCCATACATACTATATGTGTACTTTAGCCCTGCCTTGTTTACAGCTATTTGTAGTGATGTCACAAAATGTCTATGATGCACATTCTGCAATGGATTCACTGATATAATCTGCATAGTTTAATGTGAGTGTTTGCATGCGTACTGTACATTGTGTGACCATGCCAGTTGTGCAGAGCCTATTGTTGACATCAGCCATAAGGTTGACTTATTTTCAAACTCACCATCAAACTCACTTTGCATATGTCTCTGCTCCAACCCTGTTCTTCTCTTGTTCCAGCTTTGTTCCTGACCATAGTGTACTTTTCCTTCATAAGCCATGATGCTCAGTCAGGACTTTTCTGTCCACATGCAAAGGAAGACAACCTCGTTGTAATTGCAATTGAGAAATTGTCTACAGGATTCTGCAAAGCATCTGGTGAGGATGGGGGGGGGGGGGGTTGCATTTTCATGAAAGGCACTAACTGCACACACACGAATACACACACACACACACACACACACACACACACACACACACACACACACACACACACACACACACACACACACACACACACACACACACACACACACACACACACACACACACACACACACACACACACACACACACACACACTTCATGCTTTGGGACATTGACAGAGTTTCTGCAGGCATCTAAACTCTACGTACCTATATGTATTTTGATATGAATGATGGACATTATGAGCATATTATTATACTTATATAATTATTTGAGTCAGGCCTAACTGTACCTTGTGTACACATATCTATAGCTACACATGTTGTGGGGCATCCATCCAGAGAAATATATCTTCTTATCATCTCAAACATTCACAACCTAGTATGTACTTCCCCCTCCCCCTCACTCCCCTCTTCCCCTCACTCCTCTCCCCTTCCCTCCCCCTACCCACCCAGCCTACCTGTTCCACATCACAGCCTTGTCTGTTGCTAGTGTGTGGATGTACAACCTTATCTTTGCCACCATTTGCCTGGCTGAGCGAAGAGAACCTCCACCGTCTACTGTTCTGCGTTCCAGCTTCAGTGTGCTCTTGGCAGTTGCTCTAGGAACACTGGCTGTGCTGCCCTCCATCATCAATGCATTAGACCACACAGGTGAGAGAGGGAGTGATGACCCTCGGCACAAGTGACTGTGTGTTAGACACTATCCTATAAAAGTTAACAGTGCTAGAGAAGTGGTTGGAACTTCAGTTAGCTGTGTTCTCATTTCCCTACTTGCCCTGAAGAGATGGTGTTCCCTCGTCGTCCCACTGTGATCTGTGTGGAGGAGGATGAGACAAGGGAGTTCTTCTCCTTCATCCTGCCCCTTGCTGTGTTGCTGCTGGTTGGGACTGCCTTCATCATGTACATCATGTACAGGACACTTGCGGTGAGTGAGTGTGTATGTGTGTGTGTGTGTGTGTGTGTGTGTGTGTGTGTGTGTGTGTGTGTGTGTGTGTGTGTGTGTGTGTGTGTGTGTGTGTGTGTATGTGTGCATGCATGAGTGCGAGTGTGTGCATGCATGTGTGAGTAGGTTTGTTGTATCTTTCATACTTTGCGTTGCAAGTACAAATTTACTACCTAAGGACAATGATGCCTTGTATACAAAGAGCATGCATCACTCACTGAATGACCCTGCATGCTGTTTCTGTTGCAAACTTCTTATTCTGTACTTTGTCTTATACATACATCCAGGACCTCTCTAGTGTGAGGATGAAGGCATCCCCGGATCGCTCTTTTGAGTCCACACTCAAGCCTCAGCTCCAGGTTCTCCTCTTCCACCTCATTGTCAGCATCCTTCTGGCACTTATGCTTGCACTTGCTGTCAGCTCTCACCTCTCCAGCCTTCTCTTCCAGTTGTTTATTCTCCCTGTGAACAACAGCAAAATGGATCAACTAAATATTGTTCCTGGCTATGTTCTCCTGTTGAGTGTGGTTGTTGGAGTGCTTCCCTCTCTAGTGCTTGTGGTCATTCTGGTTGTGGAATGGGCCATCACAGCCTACAAAGTCAAATGACCATATTTAATCCGCAGGATTGGATCAATGTCCAGACAATTTTTGCCTGCTTGCATGTATTTAGCTCTTCATTGAATTCATTGCCATCAATGTGTGTGGTATATAGTATGGCTCATTTTGTCAATGAAGTGTTGTTCTATAATACAATGTTATGTTAGTACCGCTATACCTTTCTCAATCACTGAATTATTCTAACTTCTTAATAGGTACATATATATGGGTACAGCTTAGTGGTACTATAGGGGAATCTTTCTAAGATGGTCACTTAGTTAGGCAGCCACCTCTCTTAAACAGCCAGTCTCCCTGGCCCCAATGAGCACTCAAACATCGCAACCTACCTATACTACTATAAAGGTTAGAAGACCCAAAGGTCGCTGTCTTAGACAGATTGCACTGTATTAGTTTTGCAATTTACATTCCCAAGTTTCATACACATAATGCTACTTTATATAATTAGTGCCTATCTATATGTTCCCTTCAGTATATTTCTTAAAATATTCCCTAATGGTAATTTGGCTATGCACAGTAAACAGCATAAAATTTTGATGACGGCTCACACTGTGTTGGAGATAATGATCTGAATAGCTAGTTCTGTATAGACGTGAAAATGCTGCACAGTGTTGAATATACACTGCTGAACACAGTTAGGTATTCATCATATAAAATAACCTCAGAAAGTACATAACAAGAGGACAATAGGCAGAGCACTGTTTGTTGCAAGTTGATTGTAGGCAGCAATGGATGACCATGATGGCAGGAGTGAGACCATTGCTCTAATGGACTATGTCTCCTACAGTAATGACTACCAAATTCACTGCCACTCTTCAAGGGAAGAAGAGGACATCTCCACTGCTGAGCCTGTCACTGGAAGACCGTCACTACCATCCCCAGGCCACAATGTGCTAGTCTTGGTGATCCTCACAGTGTCCTTCCTGTCTGCCTTGCTCTACCTAGCTCTCCCCATTGGGGTGCATGTGTGCTTGCAGACAGAGTGCTACCTCCCTCAGGTTGTGGTCAATGGAGCCAGTAATGACTCCTCAAGCGATGCCAACATCACTAGTACCGACATGGATGGTGGGATGGGGCAGTGGCTGAAGGCATCTTCTGAGAATGAAGTTGGAGGAAGCTGTGATGTGAGTGTACACCTTGAATTACGTAGTAAGAGTATTTGCTCTACTGGGTCTTTACTTGAGTTGTATGTCCTGCTTATGTACAAGACTTGTGAATATGTTCTACATGCTTACTTTCTTCTCTCTTCCTGTCTCCTCTCCTAATTCCTATCATATCCTCCTCTATCTCTCTTTTCCTCTCCTCTTTGTGTGCCATTCCCTCTCCCTCTCCTTGTTATTATATCTTGACTAGATACCAACCAAGTCTCTGCCAATCATCCCACTGTTGCCTAGCAACTACAGCATTGAGAGTATCGGTTTCTGCTATGGGTAGAGCAAATAGGACATCTCAGTCATCAGTTCCTGCTCAGATGTGCTTACACAGGTTGAAGAGCTCATGGGATACCACAATGTCTCCAACAGTCTCCTCTCCAAGACCCTACTTGGGTTGTCAGGTGATTTGATCCAAGTCTACCTTGATCTCAATCTTTTAAAGTTGTTTGCATATGTTGAAAAGGAATGGCCTAGTTGTCTGCCCTATGCCAAGCTAGTCATCTGTCAGTATCTCTTTCCTCCCATTATTGACAATGAGAACCTCATTCTTGCACTCAACAAATCAAACTGCCAGGCCACACGAGATCACTACTGTAGGGGAGCATGGGCAGATACAGATAAAATGGTTACCAAGTTTGTAGCTGACTGCAACAAGACCTACCCCATCCTCAACATGCTGCACATGCCACGCTGCAAGCAGATGCCTAAGAGGTCACTGATGGAAGCCCCAACCTGTCTTCTCTCAGGTTATACATTATGCATTCACACCACTACAAGGAGTACACATGTGTGTGTGTGTGTGTGTGTGTGTGTGTGTGTGTGTGTGTGTGTGTGTGTGTGTGTGTGTGTGTGTGTGTGTGTGTGTGTGTGTGCGTATGAGGTGTGGGATGAACATCACTGAAGCAAAGACTAATTATTAGATTATGAGTATTGGAGCAGGTACTGATGATGACCAATTGCAACCAACAATCACACTTAGGGCCAATGCACTGGAGGCCATGGAAGAATTCTCCTATCTGAGGAGTAAAGTGGGGCAGACTGCTAGGGTAGATGGAGAGGTGGGCACACGACTGGAGAAGGCAGCCACAGTGTATTAGATGTGGAGGAGGAAGGTGTTTAGAAGTTGAGATGTGAGCGATGGTGATGTCTGTTCTTCTCTATGGATTGGAGACATGGGCAGTTTGTCAACAAGACCTCAAAAGATTGCATGCCTTCCAGATGAAGTGTCTGCAAGACATTATTGGAGTGACCTTGTGGAACAAGAGAAGAAATGAGGATATATTTTGGCAGAAGTAGGAGAAATACCAGTGGGAGATCAGGTGAAACTGAGACGACTGCAATGGTTTGGTCACCTCCAGCAGATGCCAGTCCACCGGCCACAGTGACAGATGCTAAAATGCCAGCCACATGGCAAGAAGAGGAAGCCTGGAGGAACCTTACTCTGCTGGACAGACGTTGTCAATAGGGACCTGTCCAAGATCACCAACTGGGAAGACCTAGTGAAGGACAGGGTCCAATGGCGGTCTGCCATCCACCAGCTACATCTGCCAGCTAGCTCAACCAACCCTGTCTGATGTTTGTCATGATGTCGCCCAACGTCCAATCGTGGACAAGGTGTACAAAGGAGGAGGAGTGTGTGTGTGTGTGTGTGTGTGTGTGTGTGTGTGTGTGTGTGTGTGTGTGTGTGTGTGTGTGTGTGTGTGTGTGTGTGTGTGTGTGTGTGTGAGGGAGAGAGAGAGTGATGACATCACCTCATTTGAGCATATCACTGTCTTGAAACAAAAGTGCTAGTCTCTCTCTTCGAGCTTGGCCACACAAATCACAAAGAATATGAAATTGTGTCTTGTACAATACACCCACTGTGTATCTCTTACACACACAGATGTGCAAGTCAACCTTAGGGGGAAGACCTGTCACGACACATGGCAGTACCCATCAGCCTCACTGGCACTGCAGGATCTGTCCTTTATTGCCACATGCCTCATTGCCATTGCCCTAACATTCACTGGCTTTATGCTACCTTTCAGGATCAGTAGACTGTGAGTTAATGTTACTGTGTGTATATTCCTTGCTGATTTACCACCACATGTGCCAGTAGAGTATCTGCGCTAGTTGGTCATAGAAAAAGACCACCAGTGCAAGTTACAGTGCCCCGGGCCAGCACACGCACCATTCGCACCACCACATGTACGTAACTTGCCTAAGGGCATGCCATTGAATTTCTTCCCATGCACTCTCAATTCAATGGCATGCCCTTAGGCAAGCTTACATTTGCTTGCTGCAGTGTGCTTTCCAATGGCGGCGGTGCAGGTTCTGACAGGCTGTAACTTGCGCTGGTGGTCTTTTTCTTCAGCCATTGAGTGCATTTACTTTCCGGCACATGTGGTGGTGCGAATGGTGTGTGTGCTGGCCCGGTACACTTGAACAGATAGCACTCCACCAACAGGAATACAATAGGGGTGACTAGCATAGATGGAATTCACAAAATCCACAATCCCACATTTTCACATACTCAAGCACACAGGAATGTTCAATTTCTGCTACATCTTGATGTAAGCTTACTGTGAGTTATTTACAATTGCCACAGAATGAGAGGTTTGCACAGTGTGTGTGTGTGTGTGTGTGTGTGTGTGTGTGTGTGTGTGTGTGTGTGTGTGTGTGCATGCGTGCGTGCGTGTGTGTGTGTGTGTTCAAATTGCATGAAACTTCAGATGAAGATCATGAGGTAGCTAAGCAGTATCCTTTGTGAAGTTTGATACCTAAATGTGCTAGACATGAGGAATTCCTTCTGAAGCATCTTGCATAGTCTCCTACCTCCTATCTGCACTGTGGCTAGCCATGAACTACGTATATCACAAGGATTGTCTTCACAAAGTCAAAATGCAGTCCCAAGAAGAACACTGCAGAAAGTCATATGGTTTCAACAAGAATGTGAGAAGGAACGCAAAATCATCACATCTAGCAAAATTCATGTTCATGTTCAGTTACAAATACGACTAATTACAATACTTGATTTCTTTGCTTAAAAGTCATGTTATTCAGAACATAGGGTATGTATATGTACTGTAAAGGATAAAGCAATGAATTTTCTCACTTCACTAGGAATATTATGGGCACTTCCTTCTTAACAGACACAATTGCTTAGGAAATCAGTTTACCCATTCCTTTGAGTGTCTACTGTATGTATGGTGTTGAGGAAAGCAGTTTACCCATTCCTTTGAGTGTCTATGTATGGTGTCGAGGAAAGCAGTTTAGCCATTCCTGTGAGTGTCTATATACGGTGTTGAGGAAAGCAGTTTACCCATTCCTTTGAGTGTTTACTGTATGTATGGTGTCGAGGAAAGCAGTTTAGCTATTCCTGTGAGTGTCTATATACGGTGTTGAGGAAAGCAGTTTACCCATTCCTTTGAGTGTTTACTGTATGTATGGTGTCGAGGAAAGCAGTTTAGCCATTCCTGTGAGTGTCTATGTATGGTGTTTAGGAAAAAGGTTTAGTCATTGAAGTTGGTCTCTACAAGTCAGAGCGAACTACACAAACAGGCTCAACTATGAACAATCTCAGCAATACTTCGGTAAACGACACAGCCCCTCATCTAATGAATAATCCTAGGTTTGTTGTCTTCAATGTAGTTATGCTACTGGGAGTGGTGTTTCCTGTGTTTGCTATGAATACAGTGATTCTGGTGGCTTTGGTCCTAGAGTCTTTCATTGTCAACATAATCCGTTTGGTGCTGGGGAGTATCTTGGTCTCCTGCCTCCTACTTGCATTGGGACTAGCCATGTATCACATTGCAGGGATCTCCCTCTACGTGTCACCAGTGAACAACCCACCCACAGCTCCCTGTACTATCACAGTGTTCTTAATGGGTTTTGGAGGAGCAGCTAGATTGGTGCTTATGGCCATGTTTGCAGTCGTAGTCTACATCAATGTCAAGTACCGTGAAATGCCCAAGAAGCACTTTGCGGTCGCTAGCTTTATAGCAGTGGTTGTTCTGTGTGTAATAGCCTTCCTTGGAAGTTCTCCAGTGCTATCACAGGAATTCATCTCCACTTGGTATGCTGAATCATTAGCTTGTAGTATTTCTCCAGTGGCAACAGCTTCATATATATATTTTGGGCTGTATATAGTCTGCTTTGGTTTTGTTCCTCTTTCTGTCACAGTCATAATCCTAGTCATCACTGTTTGCTACATAAAGCGCCTTACTGTCAAATACAGCAATCTGGAGAAGACTACAGTTAAATTTGGTTTCTTTTTGCTCCTTGGCAATGGAATAAACTTACTCGGGCAGATTATCCCTCCGATATTATCTGCCTCTGTTGCTACTACACAGACTACATCCCCACAGCCAGATGGATCAGCTACTCGTGACGCAGCGATCTACATAACCTTCACAGTACTGAATATAGCACTCATCCCCACTCCCATTTTGGTTCTCATTTTCTTCAATCCCATTCGTAAAAGATTGTGGCAGTGGTTGTGTTGCTGTGCGCCAAAGACCAGAAAGGCCAAGCACATTCATAAGAGCAACTTGGAAGTCCCCACAATCCAGACAGCTACAGCAGGGCTCTAAAGGAGACAGCAACTTTAAAGTGTTATCCATCTGATTTTGCACTAATCTTGTTTGTCAAGTAGATTTTAAGCATCTTAAACTTTTAGGCTTTCATTGTTGCACTGATATCTGTTAAACTCTCATTAATGTATCATGTTTAACAAACAATACTGTGTAACATCATTGTGACGTTCAGTACATTTCCTGTTTAGCTAGTTTAATAGATGGCACTGGAACTGCATGACAGTACACTGGTGATTGTGCATGATTTTCCAAGTACGTATACATACGTATAAATCACTTGTAACCACTTCAGCTCTTTTCAACAGACAAACAGCTGTTTGGAGGTAATCCATGTTCCATGTAGATAGAGTTAATTGTCCTACTGAATCAGAATGGTGAAGGTTCACTGCTGCAACTATCCAACTACACCCACTATCAGTATAAATCTGCTATAGCAACGGTATGGGGCTTTGGCATTTATATCTGCAATTTGGCGCCACCTTGCACTGAAACACAAAGGCCTAATTAAAAATTCTGTCATGTTTAAAATTGTTAAATTTCCCTTAAGTTTGACATCTTACCAAAAGTCTGTGCCACAGGGTTCCCAAAATCTTCAAACATTATATTATATTATATTATATTATATTATGTATATTATATTATTTTAATTCCGCCATAAGAATGTGATGTCACAACCTGTTGCCCTTGTTTGTCTATTGTTTAGCCAGACAATCTTACTAATTACACACTTTTGTTGCCAAGGAAGTGCTGAGCCGTGTGGGCGATCCCAAGATGCTAACTGTTTTAGCCAAGCGTGGGAAGTCAAGCCAACATAATGGCATTCATCTGGACAACATAGTTTATATAGAGGTTCTATAAAAGACAATTGCACAGTTACATACACAGTTCCATACAATACATGCATATCAACTGTTATGAGGCCTAACTGATTCTGTATTAATATTAAATTATCCATTTGCAATACTACTACTCTATCAGACAGACAACTTACATCCACCACCATCTTCCATCCACACCCGCCACACTGGCATTGCCTGGCCGTCGTGGAGCAGCCGTTGTGTGGGCGCCGGAGCAGGGAAGCCAGCCAAAGGCAGGCTTTCCTGCTAGTATACTAAATGTGTATTATTATGTCTTACTCCTTGACACCTGCATCATTTCAGTAACTATGTAGAAATGAAGCTTCCACTTGTATGCATAGCTATGCCTAGTAATCATGTATAGACAGTGTATATATCATAATATTAATATAATTATGAATGCACTAGCGAGTACCCGCCACACAGTGGCGACAGCCCTCCAACGACAGTGATCCCACGACAGTGCTCCTCTCACAGCACTTCTACAGGGCCGGGGGAAGGTTGGCACATTTGCTCAGGCCATTTGGAATGCCAAGACATCGTTTCAGCAATACTACATAGCTACTCATCTTGATGGTGTAGCTACACAACAGACAAAATTATAGCAAGATAGACAAAAGGGGAGGGGGAACGGGTACATAGTTCAAGTTCGTGCCCCTAGGAAAATTTTGGGGTTTATGTCCTCCAAGATTGGTTCTGGTGCACTCTGTGCGGTCCAAAAGCACTTTTCTTTCATACATTAACTGCACATTAATGTCATATTTTTACTGCAATTTGAAAACATTGGGGGAAGGGGGGGGGGGGGGAGAGCCTGAATGTTTGCGGGGAAGCTTCCCTCTCCCATCCTCATGCCCTTTAGGACTACAAATTGTAAAGAATTTCAGCTTAGAAAAGCCTAAGTGCTAGTTAAACATCCAAGACGTTTAAAGATTATGGAACACGACCCAGAAAGTGTCTTCCTAGGATATAGGGCACCTTCCTTTAAGTCTTTTTGAGTTATCCTTGGTTTTAAGCTTCTTCTGTCGCGGCGGCATCCATTGTGTTCTCTAACACGTCATAATTCGTCATCAAATGGCGGCGGCGACCTCGCAACATAGTTGCGCCCGCAGCTCGCTTGAATATTAGCTAATTCCCAAAGTGGTTACTCACTGCAATTGGATTACTCCATTTGAAGGCAGTTAGAGCCTTCAATTCATGATCTCTTTGGCAACTAATAGTAAGTTCCTGACGGCTAACGTTAATTTTAGCTCTAGCTGACAATTTCCTAGCTGGCTCACATAACTTTGGTCCGGCCATGGCCGGAGTGGCCGGAGCGGTTCCCCCGGCCCTCTTCTATGATGATGTTTCCAATGGTGACACACTGTAGTCATGGGCCCCAGGTAGACTCTGCCACTCCCAGTAACAGCTGGTGTAATAGCTCTTCTCTGTTGCTGCCTCATCCTTGCACTTGTCCTTCTCTGGTCAGCATCTTGCTGCTCCTCCCTCCTCCTCCTGCTCCTCTCTGCCTCCCTCTCCCTTTCCTTTTGTCTCCTCCTTTTCACATTATAATATGGAAGAGCCCGCCTTCTGCGGGCTTCTACACTACGGCTCTCCTTCATTGCCTCTAGTGTAGCGCGTCACAAAGGAGCCCGCCTTCTGCGGGCTTCTACGCAACTGGCGCTCCTTCATTGCCTGTAGTGTAGCCCGCGAAAAACACGGCGTCTTATTCCCTAAAAGAGGGAATTCTTGCGGCCCTCTCCTCGGGCCCAGCGACTCCTCTTCAGTCTACCCCCTTATGACACTCTCCATACGTCGCCCCGTAATAATCCGGAGTTTCACGTGGATCACACGCACGCACGCTGCGGGAGAAGTGTTAATCTACTCGGTCGGACGGTCGGACGGACGGTCGAACAAGCACATTAATATATAGATGACTGTATGATTGCATATATGTATTAATGAACCATCTCATGCACCACACCTTACCACTACCTGCTCCCTTCTCTTCTGTCCTCAACAGTACTTCCAATGTGTTTCCTTACTTTTTCATGATTGCAATGGGAGAGATGTTCCTGGTGTATGGTGAGTATGTAGCCTCGTCCCCAGGCCCTTCGCGTTAATCCCGCCCACGCTAGTTATCGCGGATGGCCTGGGGACGAGGCTAGGTAAGTATGGTAATGACTTGTAAGGCATCAAGCAATTTGAAGCAAAATAACTGCTATAATAAGATCTAGTGCTTTTCGTTGCCCTGTAAAAGAGCAAATATAATATTAAACTCAATTAAATATTTATTTTACTAATTATTAAACTAATTACAATGAAGTGATATTGTAGAGGCTCATAGTTGCATTGATAATACAATGATACGAGTATGCTCAAGAATCTCGTATCATTGTAATTACAATGAAACCTGCCTAAGACAACCACCCATGTCGTTGGTTCTAACCGACCCTTTTAGAGAGGTGGTTTCAGTACAGATGTACTGTAGATTACAATGTTTTAGTGTTGTGTTAGTGCATTTCTGGGCCAGGGGAGCTGAGGGGAGAGAGGTTGTGAGAGAGGCTTGTGCAGTGACCATCTTAGATAGGCTCCACTGTATCTTATATTACATAATTGTATATAACTGGTAAACTTATAATATTACACAGTTTAATGTCGAATAATAATTATTATAATCCATACATACTATATGTGTACTTTAGCCCTGCTGTGTTTACAGCTATTTGTAGTGATGTCATGAAATGTCTATGATGCACATTCTGCAATGGATTCACTGATATAATCTACATAGCTTAATGTGCGTGTTTGCATGCATACTGTACATTGTGTGACCAAGTTGTGCAGAGCCTAATGTTAACATCAGCCGTAAGGTTGACTTACTTTCAAACTCACCATCAAACTCACTTTGCGTATGTCTCTGCTCCAACCTATTCTTCTCTTGTTCCAGCTTTGTTCCTGACCATAGTGTACTTTTCCTTCATAAGCCATGATGCTCAGTCAGGACTTTTCTGTCCACATGCAAAGGAAGACAACCTTGCAGTAATTGCAATTGAGAAATTGTCTACAGGATTCTGCAAAGCATCTGGTGAGGATGGATGGGGGGAGGGAAAAGTGTTACATATATAATTATACTTATTTGAGTCAGGCCTAACTGCATCTTGCGTACACATATCTATAGCTACACATGTTGTGGGGATGCATCCAGAGACCTATATCTTCTTATCATCTCAAACATTCACAACCTAGTATGTACTTCTCCCACATTAAACAGCATAAAATTTTGATGACGGCTTACACTGTGTTGGAGATAATGAATGATCTGAATAGCTAGTTCTGTATAGACCTGAAAATGCTGCACAGTGTTGAATATACACTGCTGAACACAGTTAGGTATTCATCATATAACATAACCTCAGAAAGTACATAACAAGTGGACAATAGGCAGTACACTGTTTGTTGCAAGTTGATTGTAGGCAGCAATGGATGACCATGATGGCAGGAATGAAACCATTGCTCTAATGGACTATGTCTCCTACAGTAATGACTACCAAATTCACTGCCACTCTTCAAGGGAAGAAGAGGACATCTCCACTGCTGAGCCTGTCACTGGAAGACCGTCACTACCATCCCCAGGTCACAATGTGCTAGTCTTGGTGATCCTCACAGTGTCCTTCCTGTCTGCCTCGCTCTACCTGGCTCTCCCCATTGGGGTGCATGTGTGCTTGCAGACAGAGTGCTACCTCCCTCAGTTTGTAGTCAATGGAGCCAGTAATGACTCCTCAAGCGATGCCAACATCACTAGAACTGACATGAATGGTGGGATGGGGCAGCGGCCGAAGGCATCTTCTGAGAATGAAGTTGGAGGAAGCTGTGATGTGAGTGTACACCTTGAATTACGTAGTAACAGTATTTGCTCTACTGGGTCTTTACTTGAGTTGTATGTCCTGCTTATGTACAAGACTTGTGAATAGGTTCTACATGCTTACTTTCTTCTCTCTTCCCTTCTCCTCTCCTAATTTCTATCATATCCTCCTCTCTCTTTTCCTCTCCTCTTTGTGTGCCATCCCCTCTCCCTCTCCTTGTTATATATCTTGACTATAGATACCAACCAAGTCTCTGCCAATCATCCCACTGTTGCCTAGCAACTGCAGCATTGAGAGTATCGGTTTCTGCTATGGGTAGAGCAAATCGGACATCTCAGTCATCAGTTCCTGCACAGATGAGCTTTCTCAGGTCAAAGAGCTCATGGGGTACCACAATGTCTCCAGCAGTCACCTCTCCAAGACCCTGCTTGGACTGTCAGGTGATGTGATTCAATACTACCTTGAATTTGGTCTTTTAAAGTTGTTTGCATATGTTGAAAAGGAATGGCCTAATTGTCTGCCCCACGCCGATCTAGTCATCTGTCAGTATCTCTTTCCTCCCATTATTGACAATGAGAACCTCATTCTTGCACTCAACAAATCAAACTGCCAGGCCACATGAGATCACTACTGTAAGGAAGCATGGGCAGAAGCAGAGGAAATGATTTCCAAGTTTGTGGCTGGCTGCAACAAGACCTACCCCATCCTCAACATGCTGCACATGCAACGCTGCAAGCAGATGCCCCAGAGGTCACTGATAGAAGCACCAACCTGTCTTCTCTCAGGTTATACATTGTGCATTCACATCGCTACAAGGAGTACATATGTGTGTGTGTGTGCGTGTCTGTGTGCGCGCATGTGTGTGTGTGCGTGTGTGTGCGTGTGCGTGTGCGTGTGCGTGTGCGAGTGTGTCCATGCATGTGTGCATGTGTTTGCGTGTACGTGAGTGTGTGTGTGTGTGTGTGTGTGTGTGTGTGTGTGTGTGTGTGTGTGTGTGTGTGTGTGTGTGTGTGTGTGTGTGTGTGTGTGTGTGTGTGTGTGTGTGTGTGTGTGTGTGTGTGTGTGTGTGTGTGTGTGTGCGCATATGAGATGGGGGATGAACATCAATGAAGCAAAGACTAATTATAAGATTATGAGTATCGGACTAATGACCCCTGACTGTGTCAGCAAAGATGCAACAGCGCCTGATGCATTGCCATATTGTAAAGTATTCTTTATTGCATCGATTGTAATACGTAGTCTACTTGTGTGCGTGTGTGTGTTGTGGTGTTTGTTGGTCATTTGTGTTATTTGGGGAAAATGTCTTTGGGGGCATTGGCGTGTGTGTGGTACTGATGATCGATGACCAACCAACAATCACACTTAGGGGCAATGCACTGGAGGCTGTGGAAGAATTCTCCTATCTCAGGAGAAAAGTGGGGCAGACTGCTAGGGCAGATGGAGAGGTGGGCACACAACTGGAGAAGGCAGCCACAGTGTATTTGATGTGGAGGAGGAAGGTGTTTAGAAGTTGAGATGTGAGCGATGGTGATGTCTGTTCTTCTCTATGGATTGGAGACATGGGCAGTTCATCAACAAGACCTCAAAAGATTGCATGTCTTACAGATGAAGTGTCTGCAAGACATTATTGGAGTGACCTTGTGGAACAAGAGAAGAAATGAGGATACATTTTGTCAGAAGTAGGAGAAATACCAGTGGGAGACCAGGTGAAACTGAGACGACTGCAATGGTTTGGTCACCTCCAAAGGATGCCAGTCCATCGGCCACAGCGACAGGTGCTAAAATGCCAACCACATGGCAAGAAGAGGAAGCCTGGAGGAACCTTACTCTGCTGGACAGACGTTGTCAATAGGGACCTGTCCAAGATCACCAACTGGGAAGACCTAGTGAAGGACAGGACCCAGTGGCGGTCTGCCATCCACCAGCTACATCTGCCAGCTAGCTCAACCAACCCTGTCTGATGTTTGTCGCGATGTCGCCCAATGTCCAATTGTGGACAAGGTGTACAAAGGAGGAGGAGGAGGAGTGTGTGTGTGAGGGAGAGAGAGAGAGAGTGACAACATCACCTCATTTGAGCATATCACTGTCTTGAAACAAAAGTGCTAGTCTCTCTCTTCGAGCTTGGCCACACAAATCACAAAGAATATGAAATTGTGTCTTGTACAATACACCCACTGTGTATCTCTTACACACACAGATGTGCAAGTCAACCTTAGGGGAAAGACCTGTCACGACACATGGCAGTACCCATCAGCCTCACTGGCACTGCAGGATCTGTCCTTTATTGCCACATGCCTCATTGCCATTGCCCTAACATTCACTGGCTTTATACTACCTTTCAGGATCAGTAGACTGTGAGTTAATGTTACTGTGTGTATATTCCTTGCTGATTTACCACCACATGTGCCAGTAGAGTATCTGCACTAGTTAGTCATAGAAAAAGACCACCAGTGCAAGTTACAGTGCCCCGGGCCAGCACACGCACCATTCGCACCACCACATGTACGTAACTTGCCTAAGGGCATGCCATTGAATTTCTTCCCATGCACTCTCAATTCAATGGCATGCCCTTAGGCAAGCTTACATTTGCTTGCTGCAGTGTGCTTTCCAATGGCGGCGGTGCAGGTTCTGACAGGCTGTAACATGCGCTGGTGGTCCTTTTCTTCAGCCATTGAGTGCATTTACTTTCCGGCACATGTGGTGGTGTGAATGGTGCGTGTGCTGGCCCGGTACACTTGAACAGATAACAGTCCACCAGCAGGAATACAATAGGGGTGACTAGCATAGATGGAATCCACTAAATCCACAATCCCACATTTTCACATACTCAAGTACACAGGAATGTCCAATTTCTGCTACATCTTGATGTAAGCTTACTGTGAGTTATTTACAATTGCCACAGAATGAGAGGTTTGCACAGTGTGTGTGTGTGTGTGTGTGTGTGTGTGTGTGTGTGTGTGTGTGTGTGTGTGTGTGTGTGTGTGTGTGTGTGTGTGTGTGTGTGTGTGTGTGTGTGTGTGTGTTTGTGTGTGTGTGCATGCGTGCGTGCGTGCTTGTGTGTGTGTGTTCAAATTGCATGAAACTTCAGATGAAGATCATGAGATAGCTAAGCAGTATCCTTTGTGAAGTGTGATACCTAAATGTGCTAGACATGAGGAATTCCTTCTGAAGCATCTTGCATAGTCTCCTACCTCCTATCTGCACTGTGGCTAGCCATGAACTACGTATATCACAAGGATTGTCTTCACAAAGTCAAAATGCAGTCTCTAGAACAACACTGCAGAAAGTCATATAGTTTCAACAAGAATGTGAGAAGGAAACAAAGTCATCATATCTAGCTAAATTCATGTTCATGTTCAGTTACAAATACAACCAATTACAATACTTGATTTCTTTGCTTAAAGTCATGTTATTCATAACATAGGGTATATATATATTATATGTACTGTAAAGGATAAAGCAATGAATTTTCTCACTTCACTAGGAAAATTATGGGCACTTCCTTCTTAAAAGACACAATTGATTAGGAAATTGTATTTCCAGTGAGTGTCCATATACGGTGTTGAGGAAATAGGTTTAGCCATTGAAGTGGGTCTCTACAAGTCAGAGCGATCTACACGAACAGACTTACGTAACTATGGACAATCTCAGCAATACTTCTGTGAACGACACAGCTCCCCATCCATTGAACAGTCCTGGGTTTGTTGTCTTCAATGTAGTTATGTTACTGGGAGTGGTGTTTCCTGTGTTTGCTGTGAATGCAGTGATTCTGGTGGCTTTGGTCCTAGAGTCTTTCATTGTCATCATAATCCGTTTGGTGCTGGGGAGTATCTTGGTTTCCTGCCTCCTACTTGCATTGGGACTAGCCATGTATCACATTGCAGGGATCTCCCTCTACGTGTCACCAGTGAACAACCCACCCACAGCTCTCTGTACTATCACAGTATTCTTAATGGGCTTTGGAGGAGCAGCTAGATTCATGCTTATGGCCATGTTTGCAGTCGTAGTCTACATCAATGTCAAGTACCGTGAAATGCCCAAGAAGCACTTTGCGGTCGCTAGCTTTATAGCAGTGGTTGTTCTGTGGGCAATAGCCTTCCTTGGAAATTCTCCAGTGCTATCGCAGGAATTCATCTCCACTTGGTATGCTGAATCATTAGTTTGTAGTACTTATCCAGTGGCGACAGCTTCATATATATATATTGGGCTGTATATAGTCTGCTTTGGTTTTGTTCCTCTTTCTATCACAGTCATAATCCTAGTCATTACTGTTTGCTACATAACGCGTCTTACTGTCAAATACAGCAATCTGGAGAAGACTACAGTTAAATTTGGTTTCTTTTTGCTCCTTGGCAATGGAATAAACTTACTTGGGCAGATTACCCCTCTGATATTTTCGGTCTCTGTTGATACTACACAGACTACAGTTATTCGTGACGCAGCGATCTACATAACCTTCACAGTACTGAATATAGCACTCATCCCCACTCCCATTTTGGTTCTCATCTTCTTCAATCCCATTCGCAAAAGACTGTGGCAGTGGTTGTGTTGCCGTGCGCCAAAGACTAGAAAGGCCAAGCACATTCATAAGAGCAACTTGACAGTCCCCACAATCCAGACAGCTACAGCAGGGCTCTAAAGGAGACAGCAACTTTAAAGTGTTATCCATCTGACTTTGCACTAATCTTGCTTGTCAAGTAGAATTTAAGCATCTTAAACTCTTAGGCTTTCATTGTTGCACTGACATTTGTTAAACTCTCATTAATGTATCATGTTTAACAAAGCAGTATTGTGCGACATCATTGTGACATTCAGTACAATTCCTGTTTAGCTAGTTTAATGCATGGCACTGGAACTGCATGATAGTGTACTGGTTCCAAGTATACGTACGTATAAATCACTTGTAACCACTTCAGATCTATTCAACTAGACTAACAGATGTTTGGTGGTAATCCATGTTCCATGTGGATAGAGCTAATTGTCCTACTGAATCAGAATGGTAAAGGTTCACTGCTGCAACTATCCAACTACACCCACTATCAGTATAAATGTGCTATAGCAATGATATGGGGTTTTGGCATATTATATTTGCAATTTTGCGCCACCTTGCACATAAACAAGGCCAAATTAAAAATTCTGTCATATTTAAAATTGTTAAATTTCCCTTAAGTTTGACATCTTACCAATGGTTTGTGCCACTGGGTGCCCAAAGTCTCCAAACATCATATTATATTACATTATCTTTATTCCGCCGTAAGAATGTGACATCACATCCTGTTGCCCTTGTTAGTCTATGGTATAGCCAGACAATCTTACTAATTACACACTTTTGTTGCCAAGGAAGTGCTGAGCTGTGTGAGCAATCCTAAAATGCTAACTGTTTTAGCCAAGCGTGGGAAGTTGAGCCAACACGATGGTATTCATCTGGACAACATAAATTATGGTTTATTAAGAGGTTCTATAAAAGACAATTGCACAGTTACACAGTTCCATACAATACATGCATATCAACTGTTATGAGGCCTAACTGATTCTGTATTAATATTAAATTATCCATTTGCAATACTACTGCTCTTTCAGACAGACAACTTACATCCACCACCATCTTCCATTCACACCCGCCACACTGGCATTGCCTGGCGTCGTGGAGTAGCCATCGTGGAGCAGCCGTTGTGTGGGCACCAGAGCAGGGAAGCCAGCCGAAGGCGGGCTATTCTGCCAGTATACTAAATGTTTAATATTATGTCATACTACTTGACACCTGCATCATTTCAGTAACTATGTAGAAATAAAGCTTCCACTTGTATGCATAGCTATGCCTGGTAACCATGCATAGACAGTGTATGTATCATAATATTATTATAATTATGAGTGTGTGACTGTATGTATATGTATTAATGAACCATCTCATGCACCACACCTTACCACTACTTGCTCCCTTCTCTTCTGTCCTCAACAGTACTTCCAATGTGTTTCCCTACTTCTCCATGATTGCAATGGGAGGGATGTTCCTAGTGTATGGTAAGTATGGTAATGACTTGTAAGGCGTCAAGCATTTTGAAGCGAAATGACTGCTATAATAAGATCTGGTGCTTTTCGTTGCCCTGCAAAAGAGCAAAATGGTATTAAATTTAATTAAATATTATTTTACTAATTATTACACTAATTACAATGAAACCTGCCTAAGACAGCCACCCATGTTGTCGGTTCTAACTGACCCTTTTAGAGATGTGGTTTAAGTACAGATGTGCTGTGGATTACAATGTTTTAGTGTTGTGTTAGTGCATTTCTGGGCCAGGGGAGCTGGCTGTTCCAGAGAGGTTGTGAGAGAGGCTTATACAGTGACCATCTTAGATAGGCTCCACTGTATCTTATATTACATAATTATATATAACTGGTAAACTTATAATATTACACAGTTTAATGTTGAATAATTATTATTATTATTATTCCATACATACTATATGTGTACTTTAGCCCTGCTGTGTTTACAGCTATTTGTTGATGTCACGAAATGTCTATGGTGCACATTCTTGCAATGGATTCACTGATATAATCTACATACTTAGTTTAATGTGTGTGTTTGCATGCGTACTGTACATTGTGTGACCAAGTTGTGCAGAGCCTATTGTTGACATCAGCCATAAGGTTGACTTATTTTCAAACTCACCATCAAACTCACTTTGCATATGTCTCTGCTCCAACCCTGTTCTTCTCTTGTTCCAGCTTTGTTCCTGACCATAGTGTACTTTTCCTTCATAAGCCATGATGCTCAGTCAGGACTTTTCTGTCCACATGCAAAGGAAGACAACCTCGTTGTAATTGCAATTGAGAAATTGTCTACAGGATTCTGCAAAGCATCTGGTGAGGATGGGGGGAGGAGGGAAAACAGTTGCATTTTCATGAAAGGCACTAACTGCACACACACACACACACACACACACACACACACACACACACACACACACACACACACACACACACACACACACACACACACACATCATGCTTTGGGACACTGACAGAGTTTCCGCAGACATCTAAGCTCTACATACGTATATGTATTTTGGTATGAATGATGGACATTATGAGCATAATATAATTATACTTATTTGAGTCAGGCCTAACTGTACCTTGTGTACACATATCTATAGCTACATATTGTGGGACATGCATCCAGAGATCTATATCTTCATATCATCTCGAACCTTCACAACCTAGTATGTACTTCCCCCTCCCCCTCACTCCCACTTTCCCTCACTCCCTCTCCCCCTCACTCTCCTCTCCAATCCCCTCACTCACCCTTCCCCTCACTCCCCATCCCTTGCTCCCTCCCCTCCCCTCCCCTCCCCCTACCAACCCAGCCTACCTGTACCACATCACTCCTCCTTACTTCCCTACCCTTCACTCCTCTCCCTTACTCTCTTCCCCTCACACCTCTCCCTCTCACTCCCCTCCCCCTCACATCCCTTCCCCTCACTCCCCTCCACCTCACACTCTCCCCCTCACTCCCCCTCACTCTCATCCCCCTAACTTCCCCTACCCTTCACTCCCGCTCCCCCTCACTCCCCTTCCCTTCACTCCCCTCCCCCTCCCCCTCCCTCCCCTCCCCCTCCCCTTCACTCCTCCTCCCCCTCACTCACTCCCCCTCACACTCTCCTCCCTTCCCCTCCCCCTACCCATGCAGCCTACCTGTTCCACATCACAGCCTTGTCTGTTGCTAGAGTGTGGATGTACAACCTCTTCCTTGCCACCATTCGCCTGGCTGACTGAAGAGAACCTCCATCACCTACTATTCTGCGTTCCAGCTTCAGTGTGCTCTTGACAGTTGCTCTTGGAGCACTGGCTGTGCTGCCCTCCATCATCAATGCATTAGACCACACAGGTGAGAGAGGGAGCGATGACCCTCGGCAGAAGTGACTGTGTGTTAGACACTATCCTATAAACGGTGCTAGAGAGGTGATTGGAACTTCAGTTGGTTGTGTTCTCATTTCCGTACTTGTCCTGAAGAGATGGTGTTCCCCCGTCGTCCCACTGTGATCTGTGTGGAGGAGAATGAGACAAGGGAGTTCTTCTCCTTCATCCTGCCCCTTGCTGTGTTGCTGCTGGTTGGGACTGCCTTCATCATGTACATCATGTACAGGACACTTGCGGTGAGTGTGTGTGTGTGTGTGTGTGTGTGTGTGTGTGTGTGTGTGTGTGTGTGTGTGTGTGTGTGTGTGTGTGTGTGTGTGTGTGTGTGCATGTGTATATGTGCATGCATGTGGGTGTGTGTGTGCATGCATGTGTGAGTAGGTTTGTTGTATCTTTCATACCTATGTTGCGTTGCAAGTATAAAATTTACTACCTAAGGACAATGATGCCTTGTATACAAAGAACATGCATCACTCACTGAATGACCCTGCATGCTGTTTCTGTTGCAAACTTCTTATTCTATACTTTGTCTTATACATACATCCAGGACCTCTCTAGTGTGAGGATGAAGGCATCCCCGGATCGCTCTTTTGAGTCCACACTCAAGCCTCAGCTCCAGGTTCTCCTCTTCCACCTCATTGTCAGCATCCTTCTGGCACTTATGCTTGCACTCGCTGTCAGCTCTCGCCTCTCCAGCCTTCTCTTCCCATTGTTTATTCTCCCTGTGAACAACAGCAAAATGGATCAACTAAATATTGTTCCTGGTGGTGTTCTCCTGCTGAGTGTGGTTGTTGGAGTGCTTCCCTCTCTAGTGTTTGTGGTCATTCTGGTTGTGGAATGGGCCATCACAGCCTACAAAGTCAAATGACCATATTTAATCCGCAGGATTGAATTAATGTCCAGACAATTTTTGCCTGTTTGCATGTATTTTAGCTCTTCATTGAATTCATTGCCATCAATGTGTGTGGTATATAGTATGGTTCATTTTGTCAATGAAGTGTTGTTCTATAATACAATGTTATGTTAGTACCGCTATACCTTTCTCAATCACTGAATTATTCTAACTTCTTAATAGGTACATATATATGGGTACAGCTTAGTGGTACTATAATAGGGGAATCTTTCTAAGATGGTCACTTAGTTAGGCAGCCACCTCTCTTAAACAGCCAGTCTCCCTGGCCCCAATGAGCACTCAAACATCGCAACCTACCTATACTACTATAAAGGTTAGAACTGACCCAAAGGTCGTTGTCTTAGACAGATTGCACTGTATTAGTTTGCAATTTACATTCCCAAGTTTCATGAGCATAATACTACTTTATATAATTAGTGCCTATCTATATGTTCCCTTCAGTATATTTCTTAAAATTATCCCTAATGGTAATTTGGCTATGCACAGTAAACAGCGTAAATTTTGATGACGGCTTACACTGTGTTGGAGATAATGAATGATCTGAATAGCTAGTTCTGTATAGACCTGAAAATGTTGCACAGTATTGAATATACACTGCTGAACACAGTTAGGTATTCATCATATAACATAACCTCAGACAGTACATAACAAGAGGACAATAGGCAGAGCACTGTTTGTTACAAGTTGATTGTAGGCAGCAATGGATGACCATGATGGGAGAAGTGAGACCATTGCTCTAATGGACTATGTCTCCTACAGTAAAGACTACCAAATTCACTGCCACTCTTCAAGGGAAGAAGAGAACATCTCCACTGCTGAGCCTGTCACTGGAAGACCATCACTACCATCCCGAGGCCACAATGTGCTAGTCTTGGTGATCCTCACAGTGTCTTTCGTGTCTGCCTTGCTCTACCTAGCTCTCCCCATTGGGGTGCATGTGTGCTTGCAGACAGAGTGCTACCTCCCTCAGTTTGCAGCCAATGGAGCCAGTAATGACTCCTCAAGCGATGCCAACATCACTAGAACTGACATGGATGGAGGGATGGGGCAGCGGCTGAAGACATCTTCTGAGAATAAAGGTGGAGGAAGTTGTGATGTGAGTGCTAGTATGCATGAGTATTCACTCTAGTGGGTCTTTACTTGAGTTTCTTGTCCTGCTTATGTACGTACAAGCCATGTGAATAAGATTCTACGAATCTTATCTTCTTCTCTCTTCCCTTCTCCTGTATCTATGTAATTCTTACTATGTCCCTCTCTCTCTCCTCCTCTCTGTCACTCCCTCCCTCTCCCTCTCGATTTGCCATTCCCATTACCTCCCCCTCTCCTCCCCCTTTCCCTTCTGTTTAACTCCCCCTCCCATCCCACTCACTCTCCTTGTGACTCCCTCTTGAATAGCTACCAACCACATCTCTGCCATTGATCCCACTGTTACCTAGCAACTACAGCATTGAGAGTCTTGGCTTCTGCTATGGGCAGAACCAATCTGACTACTCAGTCATCAGTGCCTGCACAGATGAGCTTTCACAGGTTAAAGAGCTCATGGGGTACCACAATGTCTCCAGCAGTCACCTCTCCAAGACCCTGCTTGGACTGTCAGGCAATGTGGTGCAATCCTTTCTTTCACCAGCTCTAGACCTAATGTTCTTTTATGTTGGGATAAAGTGGCCCGGTTGCCTGCCCCACGCTCAGCTGGCTATCTGTCAGTATCTCTTTCCGCCCATTATTGACAATAAGAACCTCATTCTTGCTGTCAATCAGTCCTACTGCTTGGACACCAGAGATCACTACTGCAGGGAAGCATGGGCAGAAGCAGATAAACGAATTTCCAAGTTTGTAGCTAACTGCAACAAGACCTACCCCATCCTCAACATGCTGCACATGCCTCGCTGCAAGCAGATGCCCCAGAGGTCACTGATAGAAGCTCCAAGCTGTCTTTTCTCAGGTTATATAGTATATTGTGAATTCATGTCACAATACACACAGAGGGGGAATTTAAATAATGGATATGAGTGTGTGTGTGGTTTATGTGTATGTGTGTATGTGTGTGTGTGTGTGTGTGTGTGTGTGTGTGTGTGTGTGTGTGGTGTGTATGCATGATTGTGTGCCCTGAACTGAGCTGAAATCAAATCTGGACATATCGCCTCATTTGAGCATATCACGTCTTGAAACAAAAGTGCGAGTCTTGAATGTGCATTGAAGTGGATTGAAACACATTCAATGTGCATTCATGGACAAGTGTGGACAAGCCTTCTATCTTTTGGCTTGACCATATAAATCACAATGAATATGAAAGTTTCAACCTGTTCAATACAGCATATGCACTGTGTATGTCTCTCACACAGATGTGCAAGTGAACCTTAGAGTGAAGACATGTCATGACAACTGGCAGTACCCATCAGTCTCCCTGACACTGCAGGATCTGTCCTTTATTGCCACATGCCTCATTGCCATTGCCCTAACATTTACCGGCTTTATACTGCCTTTCAGGATCAGCCGACTGTGAGTTAATTAGCTAAATGTTCTTGCTTTTTGCTCTATAGAAAGTTAATAGTTATTACATACACCGATATACCAGTATCATTCACATCAATAATTCTATTAATTTTGTTCTGTACATAGCCATGCATGATAGCCATGCATATACTGTGCATGTACTGTATTATGGTGGCATGAGTGACAGTGACTCACACATGCACAGTCATGTACTGCCCTCTCTCCCTCCTGACACTGTAGCACTTCCAATGTTTTTCCCTACTTTTCTATGATTGCAATGGCAGGGATATTCCTGGTGTATGGTAAGTATGGTAATGACTTGTACAGTTACTGGGTGCATGCATTCATCCATTAATTTGCAATTATTGAATAAGCAATTTGAATCATAATAACAGCAATATATTTATACATAATAATATATACGTAGTAATAATAATAATACGTATGCAATAACAGCTCTGTTTTACTTCTGCGAAAGTGTAACAGTGGCAGATGTTTTAATTTGAAAATTCTTATTTGATTAATTATTTAACTAATTAGCTATCATACTTTATTTGCAAACTGGTAAAGTAAAATGATACTACAAAGAACATGCCAAATAATGACAAGGCATACTTACTCGTGTTTATAATAGCCTGCTGTGTCTACAGCTCATTGCGGCAGTATCATGAGATGTTTATGATACTGTACATGTACTAGCTTGCTTGTGACTTACTTAGATGATTCCACCAAAGCGTTTATAGTGTGTGTGTGTTTGCATGCATATGTTGTGTGCATGTGTACGTATTTGAATTGGGAAAGTGTGCATGCAAAACTGACTTCAGTGACAGTGACTTGTGGTACAAGCAGCCATTACAGAGTAAGTCATTTTGTGTAAGCCTCCCATCCACCCTCTTCCCCCTTGTTCCAGCATTGCTCCTGATCATGGTATACCTTTCCTTCATACACCATGATGCTCAGTCAGGACTTTTCTGTCCACATGCAAAGGAAGACAACCTTGCTGTAATTGCAGATAATAAATTGTCTACAGGATTCTGCAAAGCATCTGGTAAGTAGAGAGGCAGGAAAAACTGTTCATGTTTGCATATTTGCACACACACACACACACACACACACACACACACACACACACACACACACACACACACACACACACACACACACACACACACACACACACACACACACACACACACACACACACACACACACACACACACACACACACACACACACACACACACACACACACACACACACCTTCCTCCTCTGTACACCTTGTCCATTGAGGACATTGGGCAGGATCCAAGACACAACGTTATAACACTATGGCAGTCTAAGTCCTGTAAATGAGAGACCTCCACTCATCTCGGTCTTGTACTACTTGTTGCCAGTTGGGTATAGATGCTAGGTCTCTGCTAGGAGCTAGGATGCTAACACACACACACACACACACACACACACACACACACACACACACATACACACACACGCGCGCACACACACACACACACATATATACACACACGCGTGCACACACACACACACACATATATACACACACGCGTGCACACACACACACACACATTGATGTACATCGAGTATGTAACTGCATAACAATATCTATAACAACTCCTATACTATTACTATATTCTGGTGCATGTACTGTTATGTACACATTTTGAGCATATCTATGCAGGCCCAACTGTACTTTGTATTCCCATTTCCATGCTGTGGAAACATGCACCTATAGATGTCTTTATCACCTGGCCATCAAAACCTGTAGAGGAACCATTGTGTCAAGTCGCACTTTCCCTCCCCCTCACTCCACACCCCCTCACTCCCTTCTCCCTCACTCCCCTCCCCTCACTCTCCTTCCCTCACTCCCCGTCCCCTCACTCCCCACCCCCTCACTCCCCTCACTCCCTCCCCTCCCCTCCCCTCCCCTCCCCCTACCCACCCAGCCTACCTGTTCCACATCACAGCCTTGTCTGTTGCTAGTGTGTGGATGTACAACCTCATCCTTGCCACCATTCGCCTGGCTGACCGAAGAGAACCTCCATCATCTACTGTTCAACGTTCCAGCTTCAGTGTGCTCTTGGCACTTGCTCTAGGAACACTGGCTGTCCTGCCATCCATCATCAGTGCATTTGACCACACAGGTGAGAGAGGGAGCGAATGCCCTCAGCACAAGTGTGTGTTATACACTATCACATAAACAGAACTATAGTGAGCTGGTTGCATGCAATTTAACGTTCATTGACTTTCTCATTTCCCTACTTGTCCTGAAGAGATGGTATTCCCCCGTCGTCCGACTGTGATCTGTGTGGAGGAGGATGAGACAAGGGAGTTCTTCTCCTTCATCCTGCCCCTTGCTGTGTTGCTGCTGGTTGGGACTGTCTTCATCATGTACATCATGTACAGGACACTTGCAGTGAGTGTGTGTGTGTGTGTGTGTGTGTGTGTGTGTGTGTGTGTGTGTGTGTGTGTGTGTGTGTGTGTGTGTGTGTGTGTGTGTGTGTGTGTGTGTGTGTGTGTGTGTGTGCATGTGTGTGTGCGTGTGTGTGTGTGTGTGTGTGCATGTGTGTGTGTTCTATCTTTTATATGTGCATGATTTTCAATTTATTATTTGTACAAAATATATATGAAAGATATGCAACTGTTAATGTGCCATTCTACATGTACCTTGTCCTGTACATCCAGGACCTCTCCAGTGTAAGTGCAATGTTCACTTGTACAAAACATAAATGATACAGCTGTTAATGTTCCACAATTGCCTCTCTTCCTTGTCCTTTATATTCAGGATCTTTCCAGTGTGAGGATGAAGGCATCCCTGGATCGCTCTTTTGGGTCCCTCCAGTTCTACACACTCAAGCCTCAGCTCCAGGTCCTCCTCTTCCACCTCATTGTCAGCATCTTTCTGGCACTTATGCTTGCACTCGCTGTCAGCTCTCGCCTCTCCAGCCTTCTCTTCCAGTTGTTTGTTCTTCCATTAGCGAAGGACAAGTTAATGGATAGACTAGACACTGTTCCTGGCTATGTTCTCCTGCTGAGTGTGGTTGTTTGGGTGCTTCCCTCTCTGGTGCTTGTGGTCATTCTGGTAGTGGAATGGGCCATCACAGCCTTCAAAGTCAAATGACTGTAGTACGTAATTACTGTAAATGTGGTAGACTACTCTACGTATTTGCAGGTTTGGACCGACAGGCACTTAAGTACTGCCAATGGGCGTGTATTTAGCTTTCATCAGTGTTTGATTTTGTAACTTTTATGTACTGAATGTAGTAGAATTGCGCACACTTGTGCACATTGCTGTTTGTAGATATAATTAATGCAACCGCATACAATTGTTGATTCGATTTCCTGATAGTTTATGGGTGTAAATATTTATAATTATGATATTATTTTGATAGAAGCATTTGCGCTAGTGTTGTAGATGCTGTGACAAACGGTCATGCATAATAATTATACCCAGCTGTTTCAACCACTAAGTACCAAATATGGGCTTAAATATATTATGCGCAGAATACATCATTTTTACATTGTACCTATCTCCACTAGTGTAGGCATGAGGCAGTCATTGAATGTACGCATTGATAATACATGTGTCTCCTTGAGAGTGGAATCATGGCATTATTATCAAAGGTGCTAGTGATGAAATGTTATGCTTGTAGACTATACAGTAGCTTGAAGCAGATACATTTGAACTGCCCAATGAGTACACCTTTTACTGTAGAGTGTAGAAGTAGGATGGGATGACTTCCTAGTGATTTGTACCTATCTCACTGAATGGTATTCAATAGGTGTGCATCCCACAATGCATGTCTAGGCATGTGCACAGACTGTGTAGGAAATTTAGTGTATGGGTGATAATGTAGCAACTGAAGCATGAATAGACAGTACTGAGGCACTTGTAATCAGTCTACTCACACGAGCATGTGCAAATGTGCTAAATTTGGCCACACTACTAGTGCTACTCTTTGTTGTATTACCTACTAGCTGTGAGTTATAATAGAATAGCAGCTTTGTATGCCAAGTACCCTCCTTCTGCTCTAGCTCCTCCCATTCTACAGTTTATGCAAGTACAATACAATGTTAATTCACAACATGCATGCCCAAAGGATGGTTGGTGTTTGCCAAGCTTGACTAAGCAATCCTACAACTCTATTATGTATATCCATGCACTTGTTTGCAGAAAGCACTTAATTCATAGACAAACACGTACACTGCACACACACACACACTTTCATTCCATGCTCTATTAATTGTGTATGGTGGCTCCAGTTGCTGGAACCCTACTGTTCCAGGGTGCACCATTTGTGTTCCTTGCCCTTTGTAAACATCACCTCCTTTGCAGAAAACATATTATAGTCCTGTTGTTCATAATCACCACAAGTATATTAATTCATGCATAAATTATAGAACATATAATATACGACTTGAATTGATTTCCTATGAGTAATTAATATATACTAGACTTATAGATACGTACGTATATACATCCATTAGTTGAGAGGGCCCGGTAGGTGAGGGGTGGTGTGGGATGCGGCTCCCAAATGCAGCTCCAGGTTGCCCAGGGACACACCGTAAGGTGATCGTGCCCCATGAATATGAATATAACAGGCCACCTTTGTATTATGGTAATAATATTGTCAGATAACAAGAAGATGCATTTGGATTTCAGTACACACTCCATTGTATGTAGACGTTTTGCATAAAAAGATGATGCCATGAACTGTATAGTCAGTTTGCATGCAGCTGAGAAGGATATGGCAAAATTAGTGGTGTACCTATTTCTGCTCCTGGCCCTGTCTGTCTCCCCTTCCCAGTGTGCCATGGCCAAGCAACAGAAGCACGTGCACCTTGGCCACTCTGACAAACACATGCAAAATAGACAATGTGTGGCTAATCCTTCAGGTCGTGTCAAGCTCAACGTTGATGTGGTGGGGGTCCCTGGTGCAGATGGAGCACCAGGTGCCAAAGGACTTAGAGGCAGCCCTGGCCCAATGGGGCCTAGGGGGAAGACAGGTAAGACTGGGCCATGTGGAGCAGAAGGGCCAAGAGGACCAGTTGGAGAGCCAGGGCTCCCTGGTGCAATTGGACCGCGAGGGCAGTGTGATGTTAAACTCTCTAACAAGGATTTCTACAGTATTACCAAGAATTTGACCTTAGTAGTGGTGGAGCTGGTAATGAAGAAGCTGGAAAGGGATGTGTATAAACCACGTCCCCACAAGAAGCAGTAGGTGAAGCCCACTCACAGGTCACAGCACCGCAACAAGAGCAGAAGCAATGATGTAGATCTAGAGTAGCTAGTTGACACAAGAACATCAGGCTCCTGAGAAATTACAGATAAATTTTGTTTTCATATCTTTAGATTGTAGTAGTACGCTTATGCTCTCTTGTGATATATAATGTATTGAAGTTCAGAGAACATCTGCCAGCTAGTAATGACTGACTTGGGAATTGGCTAGCTACCCACAATGAAAGGGGCCTATAGGGATTAGCAGAGAGTGGAAGGGGGTGGTTTGGTGTGCTTGGGGAAGGAGGTGGAGTTTGGGGCAGAGGAGTAGAACGGGTATCATAGATTTGTTGGAGAGAGAAGGGGGCGTGCTCATGAAGTACAGGAGGCACAGAATTACAAAGTGCCAACTGGAGTGCCAGTTACCTATGGGCAGGAATGTCATGTGTAAATGTAAAGGTGGAAAGGACTTGACGGATGTTGACTGCATTGACAACTACTCACATAGACTAGGAACAATGCATTACTGGCATATGAATAGGTGCATGCTTATTAATAATACATGCACGATTGACATGATAAAAGCCATGAATACCTCATCACTTGCAATTATTCAACTTATTCTTGAATACACGGCATTGAGTACATTCAACCACACTTATACTCCTTCTGTGGGTAATAGTGTAACATTACTGAATATACATATAGAGCCAATAGCATGCATATGCACACGCCTATCTCTCTGCATACATATGTCTAGCAATTTTGGCCCATCTGTATATACCTGTCTATAGTATCCAGTGGAATAAAACTGTATGTGGCCCTATACAGTACAGTATATCTGTATGTATAATTATTTGTATCAATGTATTCATCTCAGTCTTTGCTCACTTGCACTTAATTATGATATGCTGACAATTTCAGTGGAGTTTATTGCACTATTCTCGTATATACATACATGCATGATGTATATAAGGAGTGACTCAAAATGACATGTTAAATGTGACTCTTGTATATATATATATGTATGAACAGTGCGGTAAATGTATACATTCATGCTAATTTCCACAGGTAGATCCCTCCCTTTGTATCCCTCGCTCCTCTGTGGGTTTAGCTGTTCTTAGGTCCCCTCTTCAAGCTGTTTGAACATATTGACATAGCCCTGGGTCTTCAAATCTAGCTCTCGGTTTGTCGCAGCTGTATTTTCTGTAGAACTTTCCAAGCACACAAAAGCATATGTGTGGTCTTTTGACTCCTCCTCCACCTCAGTTGTACCAACTGTTAGGCTCCTCTCTTGAGGTACTCCATTGCTCTGCGGTAGCTCTCTCTTCTTCTGCAGCACCCTTTTTCCAAGCACCACTCCAATGAAAATTCCAAGCGCCACTCCAATGATAACCCCAATGATGAGGATTATCAGACAGACGAGGAAGGCGAACACCACATCTACTACAATCACAGTTGCACCTGTGCATATACAGATATAGAGCGGAAGATGATGTATGTTTATATACACCCATGCATGAGAGTTCTTAAGTATGGAAAGCTGATGTGTACAGAAGCTCTGCATGTAGGTTACGCATTCATTGTATAGGGTATCTGGCCAGAATACTACTGCACTATGGCCTCGACTTCCATGTAAGCCAATACAACGTATTCTATATTCTGTAATGCATAATGTCATAAGGAGTGGCCTCAGTGCAATCATGTCTCTCTTACAATACATCCTAGCTCACCTCCATTTCTGCCCATGCCTGGCGTGGGTACTGGTGTGCTACTTGGTGATGTCCTGTAGCTAGCTGTGTTCACTGCCACCACTCTGACAGTGTAGTTGGTACCACTGTGTAGTCCTGTCAAGTTGTAGTGGGTGCTATCACTTGTAGTGTTGACTGAGGTCCAGTCCCCACTGTCCTCTCTCTTGTACTCTATGACATAGTGCACCTCTCCATTGGGTTCAGTAGGAGGTAGCCAGTTCAGTTCAACACCATCTTGGAACACTCTTGTGACAGTCAGTGACCTTGCTGGGGAAGATGCTATTGGGAGACAAGGAAAGAGTTAGCAACTTGAATAAATAGCAATGATATGATTGGTAAAATGTTTCCACAGCACAAATGGTCTGCAGAACTCACGTGCTTCTCCTGTGGTAACACTCTCCACTGCTGGTGTTTCACTCCTACTTCCATTACCAAGTGCCCATGCTATAATCTTGTAATTAGCACCTGGTACTGCAGGGCTGATTGTAACTCTCCTCCCTCTACCTATATTCACATACTCTCCTATCATTGGTACTCCAAAGCGGAACACCTCATATCCAGCAATGACTTTAGTTGCACTGCCATGTGCTGTTGTCTCATACACCACTTGTGAGCTAGTCACATTTGTGACAGTGACTTCTGGGGGAGAAACTGCATAAATGGATTTTGTAAGATAATGGTGGAATGAGCATAGTATCCAATTCAACTGATGGTATTGTACATATAAACAAGCTATTGATATTTCTGTGGCTTAGAGTTAAATGACAAGTATACAAAAGAATGGAGGCATGTGCATCTTATAAAATTGCTCATGTAATATAGATCTGTAAAGGCAGTATGTACATAGTACATTAATTTGGACGATTGTGCACACGAGTCACTTCTTATTATGCCTATGTACATCAATGCAATTTCTAGCCTTTCACAGACTTTGTCAGGTATATGCAGGCATGCTCTTGTATGCAACAGGCAAAACATTGCATTTACAGAGTACACAGGGTAGTTATAACATGAAACCGCTAATATAGCCGCTAACTTTGCACCTTTTTAAACGTTATATTTTCGCTCTCTGAATGACTCTAAGGATAAAGATTGGCAGGATAATAAAGTATGATCTTAGCTTTATCGGAAAAGTCGATCACCGCACCGGCAATAGCTTGGATGACGATGTTTGATAGTGTTGAAAACGGTATACTCGCCGACATTCATAGCAAAACCGGCATATCTAGACGACGCCTGAAACACGCGTAGTTGCGCTGGTTAGGTGTAGGGGAATGTAAAGCTTCATAATCGACTGAGAACTGGGGATATACGCGTCTGTTTGCAGAGAATATAAAGAAAAACACCTTTTCGGTAGAAATTTTGCCACAATTCACACGTTCGAATGCAATTTTCTCTGAAACAGACTACGGTACACTTCTGTTCTCAGTCGAATATGAAGGTATATTTACTACTAAACACGATGATGCGCAGCACACTCACCGAGAAGGAACTCTAGGTATGCCGTTTTTTATACAAAATTCCCTGAGCAACAAGCCGGCCATTGTGATGACGTCAACAAACGTCACTATAAGTTATCGACTAGCAATGTGTTAAAGGGATGTTAGGACGCGGCTCGTCAACCGAAGTGCAGCAGATCGAGCACAGTATCTGTTATTGTTGTCAGGCCCACAGAGCTGGAAAACTATGATTTAGTGAAGGTACGTTGGGATGCATCCATGTGTGCCGCACTACACGCTCCCTAACTCCACGCACAACCTCAATCCACGCTCTGTCTCACTCCACGCGCTGCCTAACTCCACACGCAGCCTCAGTCTGCGCATGGCCTATCTCCACGCGCTGTCTCACTCCACGCGCTGCCTAACGGATACGCCTGACTACGTGCGGCCTCTCTCCACGCGCTATCTCACTCTACGCGCTTCGTATGTAACTCAACACGCAGTCTCATTCGACGCGCTCCTTCACTCTACAAACGTTTTCTCATTCCACACCCTGTCTCGCTCCACGCGTACTCAGTACCAACTCGATGATTGCTGTAGATAAATACTGGAATACAGAGAATAACTTCATTAGGGAAAGACTGTTGTGTGAGCACTGTAGCCAAGTGCTTGCTTGTCTGTTGTGTAAGCACTCTAGCGGAGTGCTGGTCTGTGTATAAGCACTCTAACTGAGTGCTAGTCATCTTCTCATCCTTCTTCCTTTCCTGTAATACTGCTACTGCAAAATGTGAATGTGGGTAGCCCTGCTGCTTCTGTGATTGTGTGAGGTTGGTGTATGTACATGATGACATCATATGACATCACTGTTGATGTCACTGATGACATCAGATACTTCTTCCTCAAATGTGCTAACGATCAAAATTTAGTGGTTATCTACACCTTTCACCCAAAGTGGAGGTTTCATGTTATAACTATCCTGTGTAAGTATAGAGTGACTTTGTCAGTGTGCTCAGTTGTCCAATGGAGAATCAATCAATCTACTGTAAGAACTCAATATGCCTATTCAATACATTTATAGCTACTACATATTATAGCAGCAATGGTATTTATAATACCTTCATATAATAATATTTTCATATGCATGGCATGCATGAATGCCAATGCAGCATTGAGTAGGTAAAGCAGCAATGACACAATCATAACATTAATGAAATTTTACATTTATTGTGCAAAGGCTGGCATATATATATATATATATATATATATATATATACTGATAACATTTTGTACTCACCGGTGCTAGACGGTATGATGTAGAGATAGAAGTAGCTTGTGTCATTTGAATTGCAGTACATTGCCCTGTTTTGGAAGCTGTCACTTAACCCTCTGATTGCTATAGCTGCCTCCAGCAAGCCCTCGGATTCCACTTCTCCATCTTCCCTAATGAGCCTAGCTGTTCCACTGCTGACTGTGCAGGTGACCCTCCCAATCCCATCTAGACCAGATATCTGCTGTGGATCAGTTATGGGGAACTGATGGGGTATGAGTCTCCCTTCACTGTAAACAACACGGCCTAGGCCTCCTGTGTATTTGATGCAAGAATCATGTTCATATAAATGACTGCACGTACGAATTGCAAAGTGGTATAGTGTAAGACATACCAGTGACATGGAATGTGAAGTTTCCACTTATTTTCCGTCCTCCTGGAACTGTCACTTGACAGATGTACCTCCCTCCATAGGTTATGTCAGTTGTGTTAATAACAGCGATATGTTCATTGTATATCTTTCTGTCAAACCTCACTAGCTCACAGTCTCCATTGGGACAGGTCCAGGTGTAGCTGTGTGGTGTTCCATAAGGTAGACCAGCAACCTGACAGACTAGGATGATTTGATTTCCAAGAGGAACTGAGTCCCCAGATGTGAGGGTACTGTTGTGTGTGTAGCCATCAATCACTACAGAGACTAATGAGGAGATAGAGATGTTGTGAGTTATCTACATTTGCTTATGCCCCCTATAGACTGCCTATCACTCTATCACTCTCTCCCTCTCTCCTTCTGACCTTCTCCTGGGGTGCTTCTCCCTGTCAACCTGAGACAAGCCCCATCTTCCTGACTGCTATTACTAGGTACACCTGAAAGGGTAAAGAGACACCTCCCTTCAGCAAGTGCCCCGCCCCTCACTGGTAGAGTGTGTTCACCTGATGTGGCAGTGAGTACAGTGAGAATCAGAGCCACCGGTACCCTCATCCTCCTCTATAAGCCACTCAAGCTCATTGTGTGTGCAGTAACAATCATTGCAATTTCTATTATACAGCTCAGGTATACAGTGTATATACATTGGTTGCCTCTATGAGTCATTACAATCTTGCTGCATAATGAACTACTGTACATACTACGTATATTGCCAGTCACTGAATTGCAAGAATGTTCTATAGACATTAGTCCACTCTGTGGCCTTCGGTGTCTTCTGTCATGCAACAAAGCTACCTTATGGCAGTGTCCAGAGTTGTACTGATAGGGTATCTGCAGTGACTAGGCCAGTGCTTTGATTACACCTACTCCATAAATGGCTCCTATTTTTGGTAGGGATGCAATGGGTGTGTTAAGTGTGCCTATATGACTGACTTTAATCATAGTGCTAATCCAACAGAATACATGTAAGGGGTTAATTAGTTGGAGATATGGGCAGGGTTAATGTATGACTAAGGAAGCCATACTTGTACACCCAAACATTAGCAGACAGTCACATCCATAGGCGTTAACACTACAAAGTGGCTTGTTTTACCAAGTATTGCTCTTTGCAAACTATCCACACTTATAAAACATGTAAAACCAATGTTGTTTGAGTTTACCTCGTATGGTAAAACATGGTATAACATCCAAGAATGGTTTCATGCATTGTGCATGCACAGGCACACACACACTAACGTACACACACACATACTTTTAATAATCAGGCCACACATGCTATGCATATATGTATGTATATGTAAGCATGTTGTCGTTATCATTATCATCAATCAGCAGCAGAAGTGTTGCAAGAGTTGAGGACCAGATATTTGCGTACTGGTCAATTATTGTAGATGAAGATATTAGGCACTTGCTGCCTCTAAGTGATGCACAGTGTGTGGATGCCCTATATACTAGTGTACACAGGAGTAGTATATAGTGTATAGTAGGGAGACACTGGACCAAAAGGAGTGAAAGGGGAGAAGGTTTGAGGGGTCAACGAGGATATGAAGGGCCAAGAGGACCAATTGGTGTGTCCCAGGGCTGCCAGGTGTGGTTGGACCACAAGACCATCCAGGAGACACTGAACTAACAGGAGAAGAATTGAGTCACATTACAAAGAATGTGAGCTCAGAGGTACTAGGACAAGTCATTAAGAGAGTGGAAGAGTTGGAGACCAGACTTGAAGCACTAGAGTGGAACAGGACCGACAGGCAATGTGGGCAACAGCCAAAGTAGTTTTGGTATTTCCAGCTCAGGCTGGAGACGTGTGGCATACATTAACACCACACAAGGACCTGGACAGTGTCCTACTGGTCTTGTAGGACATGTCAACTCAGCCGCTAATCAGCGAGAATGTGGGAGGAACATTGATAGGGCCTGCTCTTCAGTGACCTACCCAACAGGAGGACACTACACTACATCTATTTCTCCATATGTCTGTCCCTGTGGGCAGAGAGATCCAAGTGACTACTCTAATTGTTTATATACTGTACTCCTCAGTGCACAGCAACCTAATTAGGATAATGTTATTAAAGGAGGTAAGTGTACCTAAGCACACTATGGTATGTAGCCATATTTGGGAAGACAGCAAGAATAGTAGTCACGTGGATTAACTGAAGGACAAAGAAGCCTACAATGAAGTGTCTCCTTCTCCAGCTGTGTCTGCTCCTCCCCCTGCGCCCCGCCCAGCTGCAGCCTGCTGAGAAGAGGCAGTGTGTGGCCAACCCCACTGGTAGAGTGGAGCTCAGTGTTGATGTGTTGGGGACTCCTGGACCTGAGGGGCCACCGGGAGAGAAGGGGGAGAAGGGAGACAGTGGACCAAGAGCAGTGAAAGGAGAGAAAGGTTTGAGGGGTCAACGAGGATATGAGGGGCCAAGAGGACCCATTGGTGTCCCAGGGCTGCCAGGTGTGGTTGGAGCACGAGGCCATCCAGGAGACACTGAACTAACAGGAGAAGAGTTCAGTCATATTACAAAGAATGTGAGCACAGAGGTGTTGGGGCAGGTCATGCAGAGAGTGGAAGAGCTTGAGACAAAACTGAGTGCTATCTCACAGGTAGCAAAAGTTCACATGAATGAATACTTCAAGTGCGGTATCTTCAGCCCCAACTGGAGACGTGTGGCATACATTAACTCCACTCAAGGGCCAGGACAATGTCCTTCGGGTCTGGTAGAACACGTCAACTCAGACACTAACCAGAGTGCATGTGGGAGGAGCATTGATAGGGCCTGCTCTTCAGTGACCTACCCAGCAGGAGAAAACTACACCAACATCTGTGGACAGGTCCGGGGGTACCAGTTCTTCACTCCTAATGCTTTTCAAGGGAATCATTGGAAATCAATCAATGACCCTTATGTAGATGGTATCTCCATCACACGTGGCAGCCCTTGACAGCATGTCTGGACTTATGTTTCTTGGTATCATGAAGGGGCTACTGGTATTGCTCCTCATGTCTGTCCCTGTGGTCGGAGTGATCCAAGTGACTACTCTGGTGTCCCTAGCTTTGTAAGCAAAGACTTCTATTGTGAAACAGCTTTTGCAACTGCCAGTGGAACAAAGAGGATAGCCTGGGAGAACCCCTTGTGGGACGGTGCTGGTAGTGCCTGTGGCAATGGAGGGCGGTGTTGTGCTACATTTGGCTGGTTCCACAAGACAGTGTCCCCCAGCACCTCAGACCACATTGAGGTGAGGTGGTGTGCAAATGGCCCCAGGAGCAATGAAGACGTGCTGACTGATCTGGTGGAGATTTGGGTCATGTAGCCAAGAGAGAAAGATAAAAATGATTATATAGAATATCCACATCCACAATAGGCCGATCATTAGTGATCACAAGTTGGATCTTGAATGAATACGTAATATACTTAAGATAGGGTAGTAATGTATAACTGTGTAGTATACCATGCCACGTACATGCGCACCTTTGTGCATTAAGCATTAATTGATCTGTGATTATAAGCCGTGATATTATCCAATCATCTTGCATTGCTATTCACACCGAGATGCATTGCATCATGTGCATGATGCTGCATCCACTCAAACGAAGGGAGTGCAAAGGTTAGTATATATCACACACCAGACGTTCCACATTCCTCTGCCAAAGGTTGACTGTACATTGGAGATTGTGGCAGTCTGGCAATGCAAGATTACATACATAGATACATCACAAAGGTGTGCTTGTATTCCACAACAGTACATTGGCACAACAATTGACTAAAGTACTGATGCCTTACGTTAAGTGGAAGATGGGCAGTTTCTCATGCAACCAATAACTACTTGGAATCTCTTCCTTCACCCAGTCAGCATACACTAGAGTCTATCTTTCCCCCTTCTTCTGTCTCATCTTAGCTCTCCTTGCCTTCCCTTGCCTCTTTGCCGCTACTTTCCTTCTCTTGGCAGAGGAGGACTGACTGTGTAGTGAGGGCTTGAAGGCACTCATATCTGCTGAGGATGCTGAAGTGTTCCTCTTCACACAACGCTTCTTACCACCGAAACCAAACTTTGCATTCTGTACAGACACAGCATGAACATCAAGTGTAACAGCAAGAAAAACAATGACAACAACAACAAAAGATATCTTGAACAACACTAGTAGCATCATATCGCTTATTACACACTAGCCCAAGTTAACAATTGTTCAGACGTTTCGGTGACTCTACGGTCACCTTCAATAGTGAATGACTACAAGAAACACTCTAACTGTTTAAATAAGTACACTCAGTGACTACAGCTGTGCATACCAGCAAAAGCTACAATAGCATGCCCAAGTAATTGAAATTCAAACATAGTAATGTAACTGCTCATGCACCAAACATACAAACATACCTGGGGACTAATTTCCTCCTTTCCTCAACTTCCTGGTCCACCTCCACACCAAACTTTCCTCCTCCATTAATCTCCCCTTCCAGGTCATGGAGGAAATCAGGCTTACCACCCTCCCTGAGTGCAGTCACAAAGGACATACATACTAGAGTATACTTAACTACATTCAAACATCTGTAGTGGATGCCAAAGCACAGTTAGGGTATCTGCAGTGTCCATGCCTGTGCTTTGATTGCTACTACTCTGTAAACGGCTGCTACATTTGGTAATGATGTATATAGCTAGTGGGAGTGTTAACTGTGCTCACGACTGGCTTTAATCATAGTGCTAATCCAACAGAATATATACATGTAGGGGGTTAATCTGGGGTATGGGTAGGGCTAGTGTGTAGCTAAGGATGCCACACCTGTCCACCTGATCATTGTCAGACAATTATACAATATATGCACATTAAGTATGCACACATGCACACACTCATGCAGACACACGCACACACACATGAACACACATACTTCTAATATTATGAGAGCACATTCTGTAAATGATGCTGTCTTCATCATCATTTTTTCATCAACAGCAGAAGCGTTGCAAGCAGTTGAAGTCCAGATATTACTGTACTATGTGCTTTAATTTCATTATTACATTTTGTAAGAAGTATTTCACAGTATTTCAATGCAATGCATCTATCATTCATTCACTGTACATTTGTTGGGACCTGTCCCAATGGCATGCTTCATGTATGTGAAGGACACATGCATGCACAGTGCTGTTGTTATCAGTCTCAATCACGTCATGCCAAGGTGTACACAATCAGAAACTGCTGCACAGACCATGAAACGTAATTATATCTGATAAGAAGAGTGGCTGCTGCTGTGCATTAGTGATTTACATGTACATGTAATGCAGTGCTACATGTACACATGTGACTATATATCTGCCAGATTGCAAGCCATCTCATTGGACAGTCCCTTTACTAAATTAGCTATTATATCATCAGCCAACTGTGTGCTACGTATCAGTCGATCTACCAACTTTCCTTGTATACAACTGGTGCATACATACGTGCTGGTCTTGGATAGATTTCAGTGCATTGCAACGTTCTTACTCTGTTTGGTACATGCTGTAATTATGCATGTGTACTGTATACAACAATCCCAACTAAATATAATATCTCAAGGATTGATACTGTCATGAGAAGCAATGATATAATAATATTATGCACAAATTAACATGGCATGTCATGTAGCCTTAAAGCAAGTACATAATTGTATTTTATGTACGTACAAGGAGAGATGCCAGCGACTTTGAAGTCTCTTCCTTCTCCCATGTACACCGTTCAGCTCAAGCTTGCATGCAGAGAAGAATGCAAGGTGTGGCCAACTCCACCAGTTGAGTAGAATTAACTCTGTGTGCTGCGCTGGGAGCTCCTGGATACAAGGTGCGGCCACCTGTGGAGAAGGGGGGGGGGGGGGGATATTGAATAAAGATCTATGGAGTAGTGCTTGAAAGAATTTGAAGGGTCTTGATTAGCCAATTAAGGTTTGAAGCAACTTAATTCATACATGTACATACCTGCAAACAGGTATACACTGACAAAGCAGTTAAGGATTGAGTGCCTACTAGACAGAATGTGAACATGTCACTTAACTAGCACATACAGTAATATGTGAAGCACATGTTTATCTCTTCTAACCTTAAGAGTTAAAGCATCACCTTGCTGTACTATCCTGTCCAAATAGTTACCACTGCAGATCTTAACACTCTTCATTAGTAATACTAAGAGTACTGTAATTGTGCACTGCAGTAGATATTGCTGTCATGTGTGACAAATTGATTAAATCACTGAAAATAATGTGATTTGTACATTGCAGACAGATAGGCTCTCTCAGGAATTAGTATGTGAGCATTTATTGCGAAAAAACAATTAAGAGTAGTAGTCTGTAGAAGGTGATTTGGACGTAAAATATGTCTACAGTGAAGTGTCTCCTTCTCCAGCTCTGTCTGCTCCTCCCCCTGTGCCCTGTCCAGCTGCAGCCTGCTGAGGAAAGGCAGTGTGTGGCCAACCCCACTGGTAGAGTAGAGGTCAGTGTTGATGTGTTGGGGACTCCTGGACCTGAGGGGCCACCAGGGGAGAAGGGGGAGAAGGGAGACATTGGACCAAGAGGAGTGAAAGGGGAGAAGGGTTTGAAGGGTCAGCGAGGATATGAAGGGCCAAGGGGACCAATCGGTGTCCCAGGGCTGCCAGGCGTGATTGGGCCGCGAGGTCATCCAGGAGACACTGAACTAACAGGAGAAGAATTGAGTCGCATTACAAAGAATGTGAGCTCAGAGGTACTGGGGCAGGTCATGAAGAGAGTTGAAGAGTTGGAGGCCAGACTCGAAGCACTAGAGTGGAACAGGACAGGCAATGCGGACAACAACCAAAGTAGATGCAGTGTCTCCAGTTCCAACTGGAGACGTGTGGCATACATTAACACCACTCAAGGGCCAGGGCAATGTCCTTCTGGTCTGGTAGAACACGTCAACTCATCCACTAACCAGAGAGCATGTGGGAGGAGCATTGACAATAACTGTTCTTCAGTGACCTACCCAGCAGGAGGAAGCTACACCATCATCTGTGGACAGGTCAGGGGGTACCAGTTTGGCAGTCCTAATGCATTTGATGGGATTCATGGGAAATCAATCAATGACCCCTATGTAGATGGTATCTCCATCACACGTGGCAGTCCTCGACAGCATGTCTGGACTTATGCTTCATGGTATCGTGAAGATCAATCTAATATTGTTCCTCATGTCTGTCCATGTGGGCGGAGTGATCCAAATGACTACTCTGGTGTCCCAAGCTTTGTCAGCAAAGACTTCTATTGTGAAACAGCCTTTGCAATTAGAACTAGAACAAACAGGATAGCCTGGGAGAACCCCTTGTGGGATGGTGCTGGCAGTACTTGTGGCAATGGAGGACGGTGTTGTGCTACATTTGGCTGGTTCCACAAGACAGTGTCCCCCAGCACCTCAGACAACATTGAGGTGAGGTGGTGTGCAGATCAAGACAGGAGGAATGAAGATGTGTTGACTGATCTGGTGGAGATTTGGGTCATGTAGCCAAGAGAGAAAGATATACTTTCACATAAGCAATCCTCAGTGATCACATGTAACAAAATGGCCGGATCTTGAAGTAGTGCATACCATAGGCTATTGTATCTGTAGAATCATGCAGTGTAATAATCTTTGTAGCATTAAATTATGCATCTGTGATCATTAATTTTGTACTGTGAGCAGCTTGAATTGTTATTCACACTTTGAGCATGCATGACATTGTTTGTGTGTGATGCCACCTCTTTCACAAGAAGGGAAGGCAAAAGTTAATTATATAGTACGTATCCTACATCAGACATCCCACATTACTCTGGTGTATGAGAGATCTAGACTGGCCAAAGGTTGCAATTGACTGTACACTAATGGAGCCACAATCCTGACAGCAAGACTACAATAATGCCATACAGTATACGTATGTGCCTGCTACGATTGTACATACGTATGTATATTATTGGAAGTAGAGAAAGCATAGCCACAGGAGCACTTTAATTGTACTGACAAACGCATTGATCCAATATATTAAAATGTGCACAAGTGAATATGATCAGGGTTTCTATCCACAACTACTTGGAGTTTCCTCCTACAATGATAAGTCATAGAATTAATATAATGAGAATATGGTGACCTGTCACCATATTCTCATTATATTTCATTACAAAAACAGACATATTCTCTTTATATTAATTCTATGACTTATCATCAATACTACTATAATACTATTATTTTATTCTTATGATTAATTATTATTATTATTATTATTATTATTATTATTTCTATTATTCACTCATGACCTGTCACCTGTCACCTGACTTTCCCGCCTTTTTGAACACATACTGCTGTATAAAGCCAATCCCTGTACCTGTACTCTTCAGTTTTGTAACTGATGAAGACCCTCATGGTCGAAACGTTTTACTTGAACTATCCTTTCTAGCTACGTGAATGCTCATCAACGCCTCATAAACCAGCTATACTCATGCAACAAACATACGCAAGAGAAGGTGACAAATTTCACCCCTTAGCAGTGAAGTCATGCATGTGGCTCACCTTCCTTTCCCTCTTCTTTGACCTCCCCCCAGCACCTCTAGGACCTACCTTGGGGCTCATCAGTGTGGTGCACTGATGGATATGCCCCCCCCCCAAGCCTCCTGAGACACATGTAGAGGGCTGGTGGGCGTAAAATCCAGTGATTAGCCCTTGTTCAACTTAGTCCAGCCTGGCCGTTGCAGTAGCCTACTGCAATGAACTGACCACTCACGACATGCATATATAGCCACCAGATCTCGAGCACTTTGTACTGAAAAAGCAAATTAAATGTGCACAAATGAATATAGACAGAGTCACTACCCACAATTATCTCAAGTTTTATTTCTCCCCTGTCAATACAATACAACTCTCATCTCTTGCCCTTCCTTGCCTTCCCTGGCCTCCTTGTCGCTACTTTCCTCCTCTTAGCAGAGGAGGACTGCCATATATGTATAGCCATTTATAGTATTGCAAGTTGTAATGCATTGACTGCAAAGATCTTGGATAAAATAGTTTATCGTGTGATTCACATGTGATGTGCTAAGTGGTGTGCTCATATGTTCTCTATAGCTATTATTAGACACTCATTGACTGCATGGTCAGTATATTTGTCTGCATGCATAGTGTGTGTAATCAATTCTTTAACCAATGACTCAACCCTTCAAACCCCTCTTGCCTATCACTCCTCTTGGTCCAATGCCCCCCCCCCCTCACATCCTCCTTCTGCACTGGTGGCCCAGATACAGTAGTCACTTGTGAACTGTTACAGTAAGACAGAAGTTGTCTACAATGAAGTGTCTCCTTCTCCAGCTGTGTCTGCTCCTCCCCCTGTGCCCCGCCCAGCTGCAGCCTGCTGAGGAGAGGCAGTGTGTGGCCAACCCCACTGGTAGAGTAGAGCTCAGTGTTGATGTGCTGGGGACTCCTGGACCTGAGGGGCCACCAGGAGAGAAAGGGGTTAGAGGAGACATTGGATCAAGAGGAGTGAAAGGGGAGAAGGGTTTGAAGGGTCAGCGAGGATATGAAGGGCCAAGTGGACCAATCGGTGTTCCAGGACTGCCAGGTGTGATTGGACCACGAGGCCATCCAGGAGACACTGAACTAACAGGAGAAGAGTTCAGTCGTATTACAAAGAATGTAAGCACCGAGGTGTTGGGGCAGGTCATGAAGAGAATGAAAGAGCTGGAGACCAGACTTGAAGCACTAGAGCAGAACTGTACATGCAATGTTCACTTCAACCAAATCAAGTGCGGTATAGCCCCAACTGGAGACGTGTGGCCTACATAAACACCACTCAAGGGCCAGGGCAATGCCTTTCGGGTCTGGTAGAACATGTCAACTCAACCACTAACCAGAGAGCATGTGGGAGGAGCATTGATTGGGCCTGCTCTTCAGTGACCTACCCAGCAGGAGGAAGCTACACCAACATCTGTGGACAGGTCCGGGGGTACCAGTTCAGCAGTCCTAATGCTTTTCAAGGGAATCGTGGGAAATCAATCAATGACCCCTATGTAGATGGTATCTCCATCACACGTGGCAGTCCTCGACAGCATGTCTGGACTTATACTGCATGGTATCATGAAAGGCAAACTGGTATCGTTCCTACTGTCAGTCCATGTGGGCGGAGTGATCCAAAAAACTACTCTTGTGTCTCCAGATTAGTTGGCAAAGACTTCTATTGTGAAACAGCCTTTGCAACTGGAAATACTCACAGGATAGCCTGGGAGAACCCCTTGTGGGACGGTGCTGGCAGTGCATGTGGCAATAAAGGGGGTGTTGTGCTACATTTGGCTGGTTCCACAAGACAGTGTCTGGCAGCACCTCAGACTACATTGAGGTGAGGTGGTGTGCAGATCAAGGCAGGAGGAATGAAGACGTGTTGACTGATCTGGTGGAGATTTGGGTCATGTAGCCATGATAGAGAAAGAGAGAACTTCCATATAGGTAAATAGAGTGTTCCTCAGTGATCACAGTAGGTAATGTAAGAAAAATGAATCTAGCTTGAAGTAATATGTACCATATACTATTTACTATAACTGTAGAACCATGCAGTGTGCGTACTTTGTAGCATTATGCATATGTGATCATTTGCTGTGAGGAGAATAGCTACGTACATTGCTATTCACATTTTGAAGATGTATGGCATTGATTGCACATGCATAATGCCACTTCATCTCACAAAGAAGGGAGGGCAAAGGAACTAGGTTAGCATGTACATTGGAGATTGCTAGAGCCACAGTCCTGACAGTCTTGGCAGTGCAAGACTACATATTTACGTAATTATGTACAACATCACACACACCGTACATATGCATGCATGCTACAATAATTGTACACATCAATGATTTCTCCTTCAGTCTGTCCTTGTGGGTGGAGCAATCCAGATGACTACTCTGGTGTCCCTAGCTTTGTTGGCGAAGAGTTATATATATATGATCGCTATATATAGCTTACTGTACATACTATGGAGCATACAGTAATAATATTTTGACAAGATAGCTATAATGGAGGAATTTACTCATAATCAGTGCTAATTCTCTGTCTCACCTTCCCGTCCCACTTCTTTGCCTTCCTCCTCACCCTCTAGATCTCTGTTATCTCCATTAATTGAAGGTGACTTATCTCTTGTTGTCTTCCTCCTGGTCCACCTCCAGCACCAAGTTTCGTACTTCCATTCATCTCCATGTCAGGAATACCCTTTCCTCTACACACAGCAGGTATGAAGATTATGTCAGGACAGCTAGTCTGACAGCTATATAGTTCACGCTGACTTGAATCTGCATGCACCAAGCAGTCACTTGCACTATAGCTATTATATGTATAATTATGGCACTATAGTACTGTGCCTGTACATGCACACATTTAATATACACTGCATGGTTCTGTATGACTACATTGATTACTTCATGAATACATGAAGTTATGGCCTTGATCACACAATAGTTTAATGTTATGCAGCTGCACAATCTCACATGATACCTGCTAACAATAATTGATCAATGATAAAGTGTATTATAGTCAACTATTTGAAGTGCATACCCTGATTACCTGTGTATATTGTGCGGGACAGTAAATTGGCAGACTGTGAACATGACTGCATTATACATACCGTATTATGTACAGTATGTACAAGTCACAGAACTCATTCACCAATGTCATGTCAATCGGTCATCAGGTCATCATGCATAACATGTAATTATACATAAGCCTTCTTTATATTATAATCAATCAATCAATGTCTGAGACACTGGTTCCTTTTTGTCAATGAGAGTAAGACAGAAAGGGCCTCCATTAGACGAGAGACAGATAGAGTGGCAGAAGTATGAAGGATGACCATGGCAAGAAGCTTGGATTATTATTGGGAGATGCAGAAGATGTGGCTTACAGGGAACAGCTGGCTCTGGTGGCATTCCGCTGGATGTGGACATTGTGGTTGCGATGACAACATGTTGGGGAAGCACTGAGCCTTCACCTTTACAATGCTATGATTGTACCTGTCCTCATGCACTTACAACATGGGCACTTGGGCTCTAACACAAGCTGAGAGTGCATGATTGGACTCCTTTCACCATACCCAATTTAAACTTTTGTTGGGAATTTAGTGGCCACAAACTATCTCAAAATAAAACCTTGTACCAACGTTGCCAGTGTGAACCTCTCACAGAGGCCCGATGGAGACTATTTGGTCATGTACTGAGGATCCAGTGCCCAGAAATGTACCAGTGCAGATGGCAATTGACAGGTACTTTCAACCACCCATTAGTGTGCCATGCTGGAGAGGAAGATCACGTAGCGCACTACCAGTGGTAGTCAATGTTGACCTACAAAACATTGGATGCCATCTGTAGCTGCGTGCATAGCAAAGTTGACCTTGAGTGCTTGAGACAACTAGCAACAAACAGAACCAATTGCAAGTGGAGCCAAATGACAAGAAGAATTGTTGAAGCAGCATAAACAAAACTGACTTAGCTATAGTGCATGCGTTTGTGCTTAGTAACGGCTGAAGCTGCTTTATCTTGTTCTTACTGCAGGTGATGACCTTCACAATTATAATTGTTTATATACTGCACTCGTCAGTGTACAATAACCTAATTAGGATAATGTAATTAAAGGAGGTAAGTGTACCTAAGCACACCATGGTATGTAGCCATATTTGGGAAGACAACAAGAATAGTAGTCACGTGGGTTAACGGAAGGATAAAGATGTCTACAGTGAAGTGTCTTCTTCTCCATCTCTGTCTGCTCCTCCCCCTGTGCCCCGCCCAGCTGCAGCCTGCTGAGGAGAGACAGTGTGTGGCCAACCCCACTGGTAGAGTGGAGCTCAGTGTTGATGTGCTGGGGACTCCTGGACCTGAGGGGCCACCGGGGGAGAAGGGGGAGAAGGGAGACATTGGATCAAGAGGAGTAAAAGGGGAGAAGGGTTTGAAGGGTCAGCGAGGATATGAAGGGCCAAGAGGACCAATCGGTGTCCCAGGGCTGCCAGGTGTGATTGGACCACGAGGCCATCCAGGAGACACTGCACTAACAGGAGAAGAATTGAGTCGCATTACAAAGAATGTGAGCTCAGAGGTGTTGGGGCAGGTCACGAAGAGAGTGGAAGAGTTGGAGGCCAGACTTGAAGCACTAGAGTGGAACAGGACAGGCAATGCGGACAACAACCAAAGTAGATGCAGTGTTTCCAGCTCCAACTGGAGACGTGTGGCATACATTAACACCACTCAAGGGCCAGGGCAGTGTCCTTCGGTTCTGGTAGAACACGTCAACTCCGCCACTAACCAGAGAGCATGTGGGAGGAGCATTGACAATAACTGTTCTTCAGTGACCTACCCAACAGGAGGACACTACACCAACATCTGTGGACAGGTCCGGGGGTACCAGTTCTTCACTCCTAATGCATTTGATGGGATTCATGGGAAATCAATCAATGACCCCTATGTAGATGGTATCTCCATCACACGTGGCAGCCCTCGACAGCATGTCTGGACTTATGCTTCATGGTATCATGAAAGGCAAACTGTTATTGCTCCTCATGTCTGTCCCTGTGGGCGGAGTGATCCAAGTGACTACTCTGGTGTCCCTAGCTTTGTAAGCAAAGACTTCTATTGTGAAACAGCCTTTGCAACTGGCGGTGGAACAAGGAGGATAGCCTGGGAGAACCCCTTGTGGGACGGTGCTGGCAGTGCCTGTGGCAATGGAGGGCGGTGTTGTGCTACATTTGGCTGGTTCCACAAGACAGTGTCCCCCAGCACCTCAGACTACATTGAGGTGAGGTGGTGTGCAGATAGCATCAGGAGCAATGAAGACGTGCTGACTGATCTGGTGGAGATTTGGGTCATGTAGCCAAGACAAAGATAAAAGTAATTATATAGAACATCCACATCTACAATAGGCCGATCGTTAGTGATCACAAGTTGGATCTTGAATGAATACATTATATACTTAAGATAGGGTAGTAAAGTATAACTGTGTAGTACCATGCCACGTACATGTGCACTTATGTGCATTAAGCATTAATTGATCTGTGATAATAAGCCATGATATTATCCAATCAGCTTGCATTGCTATTCACACCAAGATGCATTGCATCATGTGCATGATGCTGCCTCCACTCAAAAGATGGGAGTGCAAAGGTTAGTATCACACACCATGCAGACGTTCCACATTCCTCTGCCAAAGGTTGACTGTACATTGGAGATTACATACATACATCACAAAAGTGTGCTTGCATGCCACAACAGTACATTGGCACAACAATTGAAAGTGGCACGTTGCCCCTGAGCAGTGGCGAGCACTTCGTACTGCAATTGACTAAAGTACTGATGCCTTACGTTACTGTAAGTGGAAGATGGGCAGTTTCTCATGCAACCGATACCTACTTGCAGTCTCTTCCTTAATGTGGTCAGCATGCACTATCTTTTCCCCTTCCTCTGTCTCATCTTAGCTCTCCTTCCCTTCCCTGGCCTCTTTGTTGCCACTTTCCTTCTCTTGGCAGAGGAGGACTGACTGTGTAGTGAGGGCTTGAAGGCACTCATGTCTGCTGAGGACGCTGAAGTGTTCCTCTTCACACCACGCTTCTTACCACCGAAACCAAACTTTGCATTCTGTACAGACAGAGCATGAACATCAAGTGTAACAGCAAGAAAAACAACAGATATCTTGAACAACACTAGTAGCATGGGAACCAAAGTACACTCAGTGACTACACTGTGCATACCAGCAAAAGCTAAAACAGAACGCCCAAGTAATTGGAATTCAAACATAGTAATGTAACTACTCATGCAACAAACATACAAACATACTTGAGAACTACCTTCCTCTTTTCCTCAACCTCCCGATCCACCTCCACACCAAACTCCCCTCCTCCATTCATCTCCCCTTCCATGTCATGGAGGAACTCAGGCTTACCACCCTTCCCTGAGTGCAGGCACAAAGGGCATACATACTAGAGTATACTTAACTACATTCAAACATCTGTACTGCATGCCAAAGCACAGTTAGGGTATCTGCAGTGTCTGTGCCTGTGCTTTGATTACTACTACTCTGTAAACGGCTGCTACATTTGGTAATGATGTAGCTAGTGGGTGTGTTAACTGTGCTCATGACTGGCTTCAATCATAGTGCTAATCCAACAGAATATATGTAGGGGGTTAATTATGGGTATGGGTAGGACTAGTGTGTAGCTAAGGATGCCACACCTGTACACCTGAACAATGTCAGACAATTATACAACATATGCACATTAATTATGCACACATGCACACATACATGCGTGCATGCACAATGCACATACTCATGCAGACACACGCACACATGAACACACATACTTTTAATAATCAGAGTGCACATTCTGTAAATCATGCTGTCTTCATCATCATTTTTTCATCAGCAGCAGAAGCGTTGCAAGCAGTTGAAGTCCAGATATTACTGTACTATGTGCTTCAATTATATTATTACATTTTGTAAGAAGTATTTCACTGTATTTCAATGCAATGCATCCATCATTCATTCACTGTACATTTGTTGGGACCTGTCCCAATGGTATGCTTCATGTATGTGAAGGACACATGCATGCACAGTGCTGTTGTTATCAGTCTCAATCACGTCATGCCAAGGTGTACACAATCAGAATCTGCTGCACAGACCATGAAACGTAATTATATCTGAGAAGAGTGGCTGCTGCTGTGCATTAGTGGTTTACGTACATGTAATTATAATGCAGTGTTACATGTACACATGTGACTATATATATATGCCAGATTGCAAACCATCTCATTGGACAGTCCCTTTGGCTATAATATCATCAGCCAACTGTGTGCTACGTATCAGTCGATCTACCAACTTTCCTTGTATACAACTGGTGCATACATACGTGCTGGTCTTGGATAGATTTCAGTGCATTGCAACTTCTTAATCTGTTTGGTACATGCTGAAATTATGCATGTGTACTGTATACAACAATCCTAACTAAATATAGTATCTCAAGGATCGATACTGTCATGAGAAGCAATGATATAATAATATTATGCACAAATTAACATGGCATGTCATGTAGCCTTAAAGCAAGTACATACTTGTATTTTATGTATGTACAAGGAGAGATGCCAGCGACTTTAAAGTCTCTTCCTTCTCCCATGTACACCGTTCAGCTCAAGCTTGCATGCAGAGAAGAATGCAATTAAGGTGTGGCCAACTCCACCAGTTGAGTAGAATTAACTCTGTGTGCTGCGCTGGGAGCTCTTGGATACAAGGTGTGGCCACCTGTGGAGAAGGGGGGGAATATTGAATAAAGATCTATGGAGTAGTGCTTGAAAGGATTTGAAGGGTCTTGATCAGCCAATTAAGGTATTGTTTGAAGCAACTTAATTCATACATGTACATACACTGACAATGCAGTTAAGGATTGAGTGTCTACTAGACAGAATGTGAACATGTCACTTAACTAGCACATAACATGTGAAGCACATGTTTATCTCTTCTAACCTTAAGAGTTAAAGCATCACCTTGCTGTACTATCCTGTCCAAATAGTTACCATGCACTGCAGATCTTAACACTCTTCATTAGTAATACTAAGAGTACTGTAATTGTGCACTGCAGTAGATATTGCTGTCATGTGTGACAAATTGATTAAATCACTGAAAATAATGTGATTTGTACATTGCAGACAGATAGGCTCTCTCAGGAATTAGTGTGTGACCATATATTGCGAATAAACAATTAAGAATAGTAGTCTGTAGAAGGTGATTTGGACGTAAAAGATGTCTACAGTGAAGTGTCTCCTTCTCCATCTCTGTCTGCTCCTCCCCCTGTGCCCCGCCCAGCTGCAGCCTGCTGAGGAGAGGCAGTGTGTGGCCAACCCCACTGGTAGAGTAGAGGTCAGTGTTGATGTGTTGGGGACTCCTGGACCTGAGGGGTCACCGGGGGAGAAGGGGGAGAAGGGAGACACTGGACCAAGAGGAGTGAAAGGGGAGAAGGGTTTGAAGGGTCAGCGAGGATATGAAGGGCCAAGGGGACCAATCGGTGTCCCAGGGCTGCCAGGTGTGATTGGGCCGCGAGGCCATCCAGGAGACACTGAACTAACAGGAGAAGAATTGAGTCGCATTACAAAAAATGTGAGCTCAGAGGTGTTGGGGCAAGTCATGAAGAGAGTGGAAGAGTTGGAGGCCAGACTTGAAGCACTAGAGTGGAACAGGACAGGCAATGCGGACAACAACCAAAGTAGATGCAGTGTCTCCAGTTCCAACTGGAGACGTGTGGGGTACATTAACACCACTCAAGGGCCAGGGCAGTGTCCTTCGGTTCTGGTGGAACACGTCAACTCCGCCACTAACCAGAGTGCATGTGGGAGGAGCATTGACAATAACTGTTCTTCAGTGACCTACCCAGCAGGAGGAAGCTACACCAACATCTGTGGACAGGTCCGGGGGTACCAGTTTGGCAGTCCTAATGCATTTGATGGGATTCATGGGAAATCAATCAATGACCCCTATGTAGATGGTATCTCCATCACACGTGGCAGTCCTCGACAGCATGTCTGGACTTATGCTTCATGGTATCATGAAGATCAATCTAAAATTGCTCCTCATGTCTGTCCATGTGGGCGGAGTGATCCAAGTGACTATTCTGGTGTCCCAAGCTTTGTCAGCAAAGACTTCTATTGTGAAACAGCCTTTGTAAGTAGAACTAGAACAAACAGGATTGCCTGGGAGAACCCCTTGTGGGACGGTGCTGGCAGTACTTGTGGCAATGGAGGACGGTGCTGTGCTACATTTGGCTGGTTCCACAAGACAGTGTCCCCCAGCACCTCAGACAACATTGAGGTGAGGTGGTGTGCAGATCAAGACAGGAGGAATGAAGATGTGTTGACTGATCTGGTGGAGATTTGGGTCATGTAGCCAAGAGAGAAAGATATACTTTCACATAAGCAATCCTCAGTGATCACATGTAACAAAATGGCCGGATCTTGAAGTAGTGCATACCATAGGCTATTGTATCTGTAGAATCATGCAGTGTAATAATCTTTGTAGCATTAAATTATGAATCTGTGATCATTAATTTTGTACTGTGAACAGCATGCATTGTTATTCACACTTTGAACATGCATGACATTGTTTGTGTGTGATGCCACCTCTTTCACAAGAAGGGAATGAAGGCAAAAGTTACTTATATAGTACGTATCCTACACCAGACATCCCACATTACTCTGGCATGTGAGAGATCTAGACTGGCCAAAGGTTGCAATTGACTGTACACTAATGGAGCCACAATCCTGACAGCAAGACTACAATAATGCCATACAGTATACGTATGTGCCTGCTACGATTGTACATACGTATGTATATTATTGGAAGTTGTGAAAGCATAGCCACAGGAGCACTTTAATTGTACTGACAAAAGCATTGATGCAATACATTAAAATGTGCACGAGTGAATATGATCAGGGTTAGCTATCCACAACTACTTGGAGTTTCCTCCCTCCCATGGTCAGTACTAACTCCTATCTTTTCCCCTTCCTCTGTCTCATCTTAGCCCTCCTTGCCTTCCCTGGCCTCTTTGTCGCTATTTTCCTTCTCTTGGCAGAGGAAGACTGGCTGTGTACATAGTGAGGGCTTGAAGGCACTCATGTCTGCTGAGGACGCTGAAGTGTTCCTCTTCACACCACGCTTAAGCTTCTTACCACCGAAACCAAACTTTGCATTCTGTACAGACACAGCATGAACATCAAGTGTCACAACACCAACAACAACAACAATGGCAACAACAACAACAGATATCTTGAGCATACATTAGTAGTAAGAGAACCAAAATGCAATCTGTGACTACAGCTGCACACAACGGCAAAGCTGAAGCAAGCACAAGTCATAGCAATTCAAACATACAGCTATACACATGCAACAAACATACAGAAGAGAAGATGACAAGTTTCACCCCTTAGCAGTGAAATCATGCATGTGGCTCACCTTCCCTTCCCTCTTCTTTGACCTCCCCCAGCACCTCTAGGACCTCCCTTGGGGTTCATCAGTGTGGTGCACTGATCAATATGGCTCCCTCCCTCCCCCCCCCCCCCAGGCTCCTGAGACACGTGTATATATAAGGCTTGTGGGCATAATATTCAACTCACGACATACATACATATATAGCCACCAGATCTTGAGCACTTTGTACTGAAAACAGCAAATTAAATGTGCGCAAAGTGAATATAGACAGAGTCACTATCCAGATTTATCTCGAGTTCATTTCTCCCCTGTCAGTACTATACAACTCTTATCTCTTGCCCTTCCTTGCCTTCCCTGGCCTCCTTGTTGCTACTTTCCTCCTCTTAGCAGAGGAGGACTGCCATACCGTGACATGCATATAGTCATTTATAGTATTGCATGTTGTAATGCATTGACTGCAAAGATCTTGGATAAAATAGTTTATCGTGTGATTCACATGTGATGTGCTATGTGGTGTGCTCATGCTCTCTATAGCTACGTATATTAGACACTCATTGACTGAATGGTCAGTACTGTATATATGTCTGCATGCATAGTGTGCGTAATCAATTCTTTAACCAATGACTCAACCCTTCAAACCCTTCTTGCCTATCACTCCTCTTGGTCCAATGCCCCCCCCCCCCCCCCCCCCCACCTACACTGATGGCCCAGATACAGCACTGGAAATGGAGACACTTCATTGATGCTGAGTCTGTCCTTGTGTTATAATGGTATGTTGGACAGACAAACTAATAATGTGCTGCTCTCCAAGACAACTATATAATACCTTGTTTAACCAAAGTCCTTGGTTGCCACTGCAGATAACACCCTTTGAATTCATTGCTTTGTAGCTACGCATAATGTTTACTTTGCTTACCGCACTAGTTGTTTGTTGCCACCATGAACAACATACTAATTAGATTATCTCAGGGATAATGTAATAAACTAGTAAAGTGTACATAAGCACACCTTGGCATATGTCCATATTTGGAGAAACACAAAAATAGTAGTCACCGTGCGAACCATAGGACAAAAGATGTCTACAATGAAGTGTCTCCTTCTCCAGCTGTGTCTGCTCCTCCCCCTGTGCCCCGCCCAGCTGCAGCCTGCTGAGGAGAGGCAGTGTGTGGCCAACCCCACTGGCAGAGTAGAGCTCAGTGTTGATGTGTTGGGGACTCCTGGACCTGAGGGGCCACCGGGGGAGAAGGGGGATAGAGGGGACACTGGACCAAGAGGAGTGAAAGGGGAGAAGGGTTTGAGGGGTCAGCGAGGATATGAGGGGGCAAGGGGGCCCATCGGTGTCCCAGGGCTGCCAGGCGTGATTGGACCACGAGGCCATCCAGGAGACACTAAGCTAACAGGAGAAGAATTGAGTCGCATTACAAAGAATGTGAGCTCAGAGGTGTTGGGGCAGGTCATGAAAAGGATGGAAGAGTTGGAAGCCAGACTTGAAGCACTAGTACTAGAGCAGAACTGTACATGCAATGTGGACAACAACCAAAGTAGATGTGGCATCTTCAGCCCCAACTGGAGACTGGTGGCCTACATTAACACCACTCAAGGTCCTGGACAGTGTCCTTCGGGTCTGGTAGAACATGTCAACTCCACCATTAACCAGAGTGCATGTGGGAGGAGCATTGATGTGGGCTGCTCTTCAGTGACCTACCCAGCAGGAGGAAGCTACACCAACATCTGTGGACAGGTCCGGGGGTACCAGTTCAGCAGTCCTAATGCTTTTACAGGTGCAAGTGGCCACTCGATCAATGATGCCTATGTAGATGGTATCTCTGTCACTCGTGGTAACCCTCGGAAACATGTCTGGACATACACATCATACTTTCACGAGCAGTTTACTGATTCAAATTATGATGGGTGTCTTTGTCAACAATCCAAATCAAGCTCCTCCTACTACTCAAGAGTTTTTAGTTTTGTTGGCCAAGACTACTATTGTGAAACGGCCTTTGCAAATGGCACTGGAACTGACAGGATAGCCTGGGAGAATCCCTTGTGGGACGGTGCTGGCAGTACTTGTGGCAATGAAGGGCGGTGCTGTGCTACATTTGGCTGGTTCCACAAGACAGTGTCCCCCAGCACCTCTGACTATATTGAGGTGAGGTGGTGTGCCGATCAGGCCAGGAGCAATGAAGATGTGCTGACTGACTTGGTGGAGATTTGGGTAATGTAGGCGATCGAGTTAGAGAGAGACAGAACTTCTGCATAAGCACTCCTTTGTGATCACATGTAACAAAATGGATCTTGAAGTAGTATGTACCATGGGCTATTATACTGTAACTGTGGAAGCATGCAGTGTGGCCGTGTGTACCTTAATAACCTATGTAGCATTATGCATCTGTGATCATGAATATTAATTGTAAACCGCAAGCAGCTTGAATAATTGCTATTCACACTTTAAATATGCATGCCATATTGTTTGTATATATGGCAATGATGCCACCACATCCCCTCACAAGAAGGGAGGGCAAAGGTTGGTATCGTACACGAGACATTCCACATTACTCTGGTGTATGAGACTGGGCAAAGGTTGACTGCACATTTGAGGTTGTGGAGCCACAATCCTGGCAGTTAGGCAATGCAAGACTAGCTACAATGTGCCACGCAGTATGTGTGCATGCTACGATTGTGCATACCTTACTGGAGGTGGAGAAGGCATAGCCACAGGAGCACTTTAATTGTACTGACAAAACCATTGATCCAATACATAAAATGTGCACAAAGTGAATATGATCAGGGTTTCTATCCACAACTACTTGGAGTTTCCACCCTCCTACAGTCAGTACTAACTCCTTTCTTTTCCCCTTCCTCTGTCTCATCTTAGCTCTCCTTGCCTTCCCTGGCCTCTTTGTCGCTACTGTCCTTCTCTTGGCAGAGGAGGACTGATTGTGTAGTGAGGGCTTGAAGGCACTCATGTCTGCTGAGGACGCTGAAGTGTTCCTCTTCACACCACGCTAGCTTCTTACCACCGAAACCAAACTTGGCATTCTGTACAAACACAGCATGAACATCAAGTGATTTGATAGAGGCTCATAGCTGCGATGTTCAATCAATCATGAAAATGATGAGCAGTACTGCAGCTTTAATAAAACGATGGGGGAGCAGGACGTTTCGACCCAGGGGTCTTTGTCAACTGCTTACAGTGACAAAGACCCCCGGGTCGAAACTTCCTGCTCCCCCATTGCTTTATTCATAGATACTAGACGAGTATCTATGCTTTATTAAAGCTGCAGTACTGCTCATCATTTTCACGATCGAATGAACATCAAGTGTCACAACAACAACAACAACAACAACAACAACAACAACCTCAACAACAACAACAGATATCTTGAAACATACACTAGTAGTAAGAGAACCAAAGTACAATTTGTGACTACAGCTGCACACAACGGCAAGAGCTGAAGCAAGCACAAGTCATAGAAATTCAAACAAACAGCTATACTCATGCAACAAACATACACAAGAGAAGATGACAAGTTTCACCCCTTAGCAGTGAAGCCATGCATGTGGCTCACCTTCCCTTCTCTCTTCTTTGACCTCCCCCCCAGCACCTCTAGGACCTGAATGGGGCTCATCAGTGTGGCGCACTGATGGATACGCCCCCCCCCCCCCCCCCCCCAGGCTCCTGAGACACGTGTAGTTGGCTGGTGGGCGTAAAATCCAGTGATTACCCCTTGTTTAACCTAGCCCGGCCTGGCTGTTGCAGTGGCTTACTGCAATGAACTGACCACTCACGACATACATACATATGTAGCCACCAGATCTCGAGCACTTTGTACTGTAAAAAGCAAATTAAATGTGCACAAAGTGAATATAGACAGAGTCACTATTCACAATTATCTTGAGATTCATTTCTCCCTGTCAGTACAATACAACTCTTACCGCTTGCCCTTCCTAGCCTTCCCTGGCCTTTTTGTCGCTACTTTCCTCCTCTTAGCAGAGGAGGACTGCCATACCATGACATATATATAGCCATTTACAGTATTGCATGTTGTAATGCATTGACTGCAAAGATCTTGGCTAAAATATTTTATTGTGTGATTCACATGTGATGTGCTATGTGGTGTGCTCATGCTCTCTATAGCTATGTATAATAGACACTAATTGACTGCATGGTCAGTGTATATGTCTGCATGCATAGTGTGTGTAATCAATTCTTTAACCAATGACTCAACCCTTTAATACACCCTTCTTGCCTATCACTCCTCTTGGTCCAATGCCCCCCCCCCCTTCCTCCCCCACACCCCCCTTCTGCACTGGTAGCCCAGATACAGCACTGGAGATGGAGACACTTCATTGATGCTGAGTCTTTCCTTGTGTTTATCGTATGATGGACAGGCTAACTAATGTGCAGCTCTCCAAGACAACTATACAATACCTTGTTTAACATTTGTTGCCACTGCAGATAACAGCCTAAGGCCTTCGAATTCATTGCTTTGTAGCTATTAATAATATTAGTTTGCTTACTGCACTAGTTGTTTGTTGCCACCATGAACAACATATGTACTAATTAGATTACCTCAGGGATAATGTAATACACTAGTAAAGTGTACCTAAGTGCACCTTGGCATATGTCCATATTTGGAGAAACACAAAAATAGTAGTCACTGTGTGAACCATAGGACAAAAGAAGTCTACAATGAAGTGTCTTCTTCTCCTGCTCTGTCTGCTCCTCCCCTTGTGCCCCACCCAGCTGCAGCCTGCTGAGGAGAGGCAGTGTGTGGCCAACCCCACTGGTAGAGTGGAGCTCAGTGTTGATGTGTTGGGGACTCCTGGACCTGAGGGGCCAGCGGGGGAGAAAGGGGGTAGAGGGGACACTGGACCAAGAGGAGTGAAAGGAGAGAAAGGTTTGAAGGGTCAGAGAGGATATGAAGGGCCAAGAGGACCAATTGGTGTCCCAGGGCTGCCAGGTGTGATTGGGCCGCGAGGCCATCCAGGAAACACTGAACTAACAGTAGAAGAGTTCAGTCATATTACAAAGAATGTGAGCTCAGAGGTACTGGGGCAGGTCATGAAGAGAGTGGAAGAGCTGGAGGCCAGACTTGAAGCACTAGAGCAGAACTGTACATGCAATGCACACTTCAACCAAATCAAGTGTGGCATCTTCAGCCCCAACTGGAGACGTGTGGCCTACATTAACACCACTCAAGGGCCAGGGCAATGTCCTTCAGGTCTGGTAGAACGCGTCAGCTCCGCCACTAACCAGAGTGCATGTGGGAGGAGCATTGATGTGGGTTGTTCTTCAGTGACCTACCCAGCAGGAGGAAGCTACACCAACATCTGTGGACAGGTCCGGGGGTACCAGTTCTACAGTCCTAATGCTTTTCAAGGGAATCGTGGGAAATCAATCAATGACCCTTATGTAGATGGTATCTCCATTACACGTGGCAGTCCTCGACAGCATGTCTGGACTTATGCTTCTTGGTATCATGAAGGGGCTACTGGTATTGCTCCTCATGTCTGTCCCTGTGGGCGGAGTGATCCAAGTGACTACTCTGGTGTCCCTAGCTTTGTAAGCAAAGACTTCTATTGTGAAACAGCTTTTGCAACTTCCAGTGGATCAGGCAGGATAGCCTGGGGGAACCCCTTGTGGGACGGTGCTGGCAGTGCCTGTGGCAATGAAGGGCGGTGTTGTGCTACATTTGGCTGGTTCCACAAGACAGTGTCCCCCAGCACCTCAGATCACATTGAGGTGAGGTGGTGTGCAGATCAAGACAGGAGGAATGAAGACGTGCTGACTGATCTGGTGGAGATTTGGGTCATGTAGCCAAGATAGAAAGATAGAACTGCCACATAAGCACTCCCCAGTGATCACACGTAACAAAATGGATCTTGAAATACTACGTACCATAGGCTATTATACTGTAACTGTAGAATCATGCAGTGTATGTACCTTAATAACCTTTGTAGCATTATGCATCTGTGATTATGAATAGTGAACTTCCGAGCAGCCCGAATTGTTATTCACACTTTGAAGATGCATGACATTGTTCGTATGTGCATGATGCCACCTCCCATCACAGGAATTAAGGGAGAGTGTGTGAGACTGGGCAAAGTATGACAGTACATTCATTATTTTGGAGATTTGGAGCCACAGTCCTGGCAGTCAGGCAATGCAAGACTACAATGTGTCACACAGTAGTGTGCATGCTACGATTGTACGTACATACATTCGAGAAGGGATATGTAGCTACACTGTACTGCAAAAGTATTGATCCAATACATTAAAATGTGCACAAGTGAATATGATCAGGGTCTCCATCCATGACTACTTGCAGTCTCCTCCCTCCCACGGTCAGTACTAACTTCTATCTTTTCCCCTTCCTCTGTTTCATCTTAGCTCTCCTTGCCTTCCCTGGTCTCTTTGCTGCTACTTTCCTTCTCTTGGCAGAGGAGGACTGACTGTGTAGTGAGGGCTTGAAGGCACTCATGTCTGCTGAGGACGCTGAAGTGTTCCTCTTCACACCACGCTTCTTACCACCGAAACCAAACTTGGCATTCTGTAGAGACACAATATGAACATCAAGTGTAACAGCAACAGCAACAACGACAGCAACAACAGATATCTGATAAGTACTCATACACTGTAACAGCTACAGTATATACTCATGCAAGAAACATACAGACGTAAGAGAGGACAACAAATTAACTCCCATCACAGAGTTCATGCAGCTCACCTTCCCTTCCCTCTTCTTTGACCTCCCCCCAGCACCTCTAGGGCCTCCCTTGGAGACTACTTTCCTCCTCTCCTCCACTTCCTGGTCCACCTCCACACCAAACTCCCCTCCTCCATTCATCTCCCCTTCCATGTCATGGAGGAACTCAGGCTTACCGCCCTTCCCTGAGTGCAGACAAAATTGACATGCAAATATACTTAGATACATACAGACATCTGTACTGTATACGTACATGTACTGTGAATGTGTGCATGTTTACCACTGTACAATGTGTGGCATGCAGTAAAATGGCTGACCTTTCCTGAACTTCTTCACTGCTTCAAGAGCTTTCGTCTTCTCCATTTGTCTCTTCTGAAGGATGTCTTGTTGAATCTAATACAGTACAACACACATAAAACAGTGGTCATTGCTAGATTATGTACACATGTACAAATTGCATACTAGTTCAAATTAGAATGTGCACTTACAGACAGATACACATGCACGCACACACGCACGCACACACACACACACACGCGCGCGCACACGCACACGCACACACACACGCACGCACGCACGCACACTATAAACATCACTAATAGTAGTCTAGAGTGCTCATTTCTCCTTAGTGCATATCTGCTTAAGTGTTTGTAAGTAAACACAAGTATTGGCAAACACATGCCTACGTAACTCACTTTCTTGCCAAACTTTTTCAGCTCTCTCATCTTCTTTGCCTTCTCTGACTGAACCACATTCTCTTGCTGACTCAGCAGGTTCTTGCGGATCTGCAGGACAATAAATAGGCAGTGCTGACATGCTCTCAAGAATTCAAACAAACTATTTCCAATAGCATTATCCCATTCACAGTACAGTACATGTGCACAGCGATGTACAGGTAAAATTGCAGATTGGTGAATATGTAGACACGGTATAAAGCCAACCATGCATGCACTCCTCAGCTACTAACTGCATGTACATACATGACCATCACATGACCATCACATGACCATCACATGACCATCACATGATCATCACATAACCATCACATGACCTACACACCCTTTGCATATGTTCATCAGTCTTGACCATCTCAGCAAAGTAGTCATCTGGTCTAGTGGTGGGAACGTCAAGGTCTCTCAGCCGCTTCAACCCCACTAGAGTGGCCTCTTGAGACTGGCGGTAACTGTAGATACCAAATAACATGGAACATCACCTTCCTGCACACACGTACTGTATAGTGGTTCTAGTGAGGTGCTACATTGCACAAATATAGTACACACACACACACACACACGCACACGCACACGCACACGCACACGCACACACACACACACACACACACACACACACACACACACACACACAGACACACACACACACACACACACACACACACACACACACACACACACACACACACACACACACACACACACACACACACACACACACACACACACAAGATGAACTCATGCACCATCATGCACAGTCGCAATAATACTAGTCTTAAATAGCAGCAAGCACCCTATACCACTACATACAGTACTTACAGGGAAGCACATACATACATGTACACATTAGCATACACAGTGGTGAAGGAGGCTAGTGACACCTCCCAGAGCACAGATGCATGTACAGCAACATTACATGTACATGACGTATGTAGCAGCTCATTATATACAATGGTTGCTTTTACAGCTTGTACTCACAATAGCATCTCCCTCTTGAAGTCGTCATTAATGTCCACCCCTTCCTGTTCATCCTCCTCCCCCTCCCTCGAAGTGGGCAGGGCTGCAGAGCATGTGACATCCAATCGCTCCAACCAATCCAATTCCTGCTTGAACAAAGCCAGCTTCTGGGTCAATCCGGACTGTGAGAAGTAAACTCACAAAAATGGTACTTCCGCATGCAAGTACTACCACGTGAACCAATGTTTGTCATGCTGATTCATAATACATAGCTACATTTCAGCTATGGTGCCAGAACATACCATGTTGTTGATGTATGTCTTTGGTGCTGCTGCTTCCTTGTACAGACCAGGAGCCAACTTGCCCTGTGCATACTGACTCTCCAACTGTGTGTTACAGAGACACAAAGTTATAAAGGAAGTAAGGGCCATGCAGTAGGGCCCCCTGTATTAAATAGCATAATCCCATTGAACCCAGTAACAAAGCACTGACCCACAAAGGTGCTGTTGCATTCAGCACAACTACAACTTCAAAATCATGCACTATATCAATGCATTCAGCCTTGCCTCTTCATCGGTGTCTAGTTCCGAAGCTGAACTCTGCGAGTCTTCACCACGCGGCGCGGCGGCCATTTTTATTAACTCTTCGATAAACGCCCCATGAGGCTGTTATTTCTGCTGACGTGTGTACATTGAGCAACCACGTATACCACAGAAAATGGCGGACGACAACGCTGGACAAGAAGAGCAACTAACAGCGGCTGAGGTTAGCGCGCATTTCTTCACAACACGATGACTATATAGTATATAGTGAAGTCAAATGAGTTATTGGCGAGGCCCGCGAATGACCATGCGACTCTCACCCTTGGTCATTCATAATTAGTTTGGTTGTTATGGCGTCAGTGTGTATTTTGTATGCTTCAGTCAGTAGTGGGTCAGCTAATGGTCTGTACTGAAGAGAACGCTGTAACTTTGGTATTTGAGCTGTCAAGCACGGCCTTTGCCATTGAAACTACGACCTCAATTGCACTTTCTATGTATCTTGTTCATATTTCTTGTATTGGTGTGTATGTGAGTACACCTACCACACTGAACGAGCACTATGTCACACACTGTTGTGTTGAGGTGTCGTCCGATGTGTTTGTATTCTATGCAGCTGAGACGAAGACGGTTGGAGCGACTGACTGGATTGAGCCCCTCCAACTCTCCCTCCTCGGGCCCCTCCCCTGCCACCACTCCTACAGTGGCACCTTCGGTGAACATCCCCCGGCCTAGTAGACAACAGAGCGACAGTGGAGAGACACAGGGCAAGGTGGAGGGGATGGCGAAAGAGGACACTAATGGCAAAGACACTTCATCGGTGTGTGTGTGTGTACTGCATGGCCTTGGGATGGTGTGAAGGTGGTAGGCACATGGTACTCCATGCATGTATTGTAACTTAAGTGCTGGTAGTTCAGTCACCTCAGGGTATTTCAATTGTGGGCATGTATAGGTGTTGAGTCAGGGGCTGGTGTGACTTGGACCTAGACCCATTTGCTGTATTCACATATATGGGGCGGTGGATGGGTCTGGTTTTGAAGCTAGTTCTGGTTGTGACTGTGACTGGTATTACGTGTACATATGTACAATTTTAGTGTATGTATGTTGTGTTCACTCTAGCCTCCTTCTGAAGGGCATAGTATAGCCATTACGAATGCACGCCCTGTGAATTCTAGTCATCCCTTCACATGTGGCCTTCCTGCTACATTACGTATTACTCTTCACTTTCAACAAAGTGTCAGAAGTGACTATGGTGTATGTGGATAAGATATCTATATCCCTTCCCCCCTCCACCTTGTTCTCCAGTCTGCATCGTCTAGCCTTTCAGCCAGTCTCCAACCCTTGCAACCGTCATCCCAGCCCGAGCGTGATGAGGAGGGCACCGCCATGGACACCACTGTCCCCTACAGCAGCCTTGACAGTGGGATTCACCTTGAAGGGCCATCAATGTCTCCGTATCAATCTCTTGAAAAGGGATCGGGGAAACTCCCGCAATCAAAGTCTATGGTCACGCCCACTTCTGGAGGGTATCCCACCTCTGTGTTGATTCTCATCGAGCGGGTGTTCAGAGTTAGACTGCAGGTGTGTTGGGGTGATGGTGGTCACGGGTGTATAGACATGTGGTTTTATGGTGTGTGTGAGTGTCTCAGAGTGCTCATGGGCCACTGTGGGTTGGGTTGATGGGCATATGTATGTTGTACCACTCTTGTCTAGTCACGCTATAGCAATGCTGTCATTTTCCCATTATAGGGCCAGGGGAGGCCTAGCACGTGTGCATTGCAGGATGCAGTGGAGTTGCCTCACTGTGTACAATTGCTTGAGGATGAGAGTTATTCAGGTATTGTGTGTGTGTGTGTGTGTGTGTGTGTGTGTGTGTGTGTGTGTGTGTGTGTGTGTGTGTGTGTGTGTGTGTGTGTGTGTGTGTGTGTGTGTGTGTGTGTGTATATGGGTGTGAGTGTGTGTGGGGGGAGTGTGTTTGCACGTGCATGGTGTGTGTGTGTGTGTGTGTGTGTGTGTGTGTGTGTGTGTGTGTGTGTGTGTCTGTGTGTCTGTGTGTGTGTGTGTGTGTGTGTGTGTTTGTGTTGGGGGTTGAGTGAGCAAAGTTCAAGTTGTATGCTGTGTCTGTAGGTACATACTACCATACACTGTAGGTACATACTGTACGTAGGTGTAATTTCAGCTAAGCACACATCCATTGATTTGATAGAGGCTCATAGCTGCAATGTCCAATCAATCATGTGACTGGTGAGCAATACTGCAGCTTAATAGAACAACTGTATGCAGTTGACAAAGACCCCCGGATTGAAACGTCTTCCTCCCACCTTGTTCTATTAAGCTGCAATATTGCTTACCAGTTACATGATTGATCACACATCCATTATATCCATTTAATCCATTATGTTCAATGTCAGTAGTGACTGGCTACTTGACTGGTGCCACTGTGGTGCTCAGTGAACCAGTAACTATCGTATGAAGTTGTGCACACTGAACTGCTGTCTGGGTCAATTGTTTCTCAGCTTTACGTACCTGTTCTGTGAAGACTATATTATTGTATGCTACAGTATAAGACTTTGGTATCGGCAGTTGCACTCAGAAACTGGTACCTACTGTACATACAGTATACAAGTACTGTTGTATTACCTCCTACCTTCATGACATGATCTGTCCTTCCCCCTTCTGCTTTCGTTGGCTTGCCATCTCTCTCTCCTTCCTCCTTCCTTGCTCTGCTCCTTTTAGTGGTGGACAATACGCATGACTTTGTCAGCCAGGTCATCATGGAGCGACTGCTGTTCTTTGCTGCAAGATCTGCAGGTGGAGGAGGAGGGGACGCTGAAGAGGTGCATGAGATGGACACCTCGGTGGTGACTCCAGAGGTGGAGAAGAAGGACATTGCCCCTGTGAGTGGTACAGGCTATTCTCAGTCCATGTATGTAGAAGTGAGATTGGGTGTCTTGCCTTCAGCCAGCTAATCATTCAGGCACATACAAGGCTACAACACACACACTCATACAATACACATGACATTGTATGTAATTGAATGAATCACTCTGCAATGCAGTTGTGTTCAATGGGCAGTGTTTTGATGGTGGGGGTAAGATCTTTTATGGTATGGCCTTAAGCTTTTGGCATCCCATAATCACATGAAGACGTAACAGACAATAGGTAATTGTGGTAGTGTGGTATTCCTACTACTTGGTATGTAGTGTAGGATGAGTTGCAGGCACTCATGCACAGGCACAGAGTTACTATAGTGTGTTCACGGTACGTACATGTAGGTAAGAGGGTGAGAGGGGGGCAGCTTAATAGTTTGTAGTGTGGTCCTTGTGTGCGTCCAATATAGTGTAGGCTTGGGATACCTGCAGAAAGCCATGTATACTTGACACACAATACAGTTTGTATACTTGAAAGTGATGTGCATTCATTTTACATAATAGCCAACTACTGTCTTCACATTTCATTCATTAGTCCAAAACTATTGACATCCCTGGATACACCCGACAGATGAGTACAGGGTCTTCCTCTTCTGCTTTAACTGGGGGGAGCCCCTACGTCAAGTCAGGTGGGAGTGGTCAGGTCGCGAGTGACGTGCGATGCAAGGACAGGAGTGGAAGTGATGCAATGCTGGCCTTCTTGGTTGACTGCTACATGAGGATTGAGCAGGAGGAGAGAAGGGTGGGTCCCCCTTGGCCTGTGGCCTTCATTGCATGGTGGATGCTTCATAGACTGCAAATGGTGTCACCTAGCCGGTCTGCCATTTACAATGAATGTGTACACATCACACACTCTAGCCCATTTCCAACTGACACCCCTAAAGTGGTACTTGGGCCTGGAGAATGGCACACACACACATACTGTGCACACATGCATGCACCTCCAATAGTGACCAGTGTCCACACGTTATTCCTTCCCACAGTACATCATCCCACACTAACTGCATACGTACATGCATGCATAACATTCTACACTTACACTGCACTTGCCTTAACACGCACACACCATATCGCACCACACAGCACTCTCTGTCTTTACCTACACTCCCTCCAGAGGAACGTGTCGGCTGAGAACAAGGACCACCTCCTGCTCTTCAAGAGGTTGTGTATTGCCCACAGTGCCCTTGTCCTGCTGGGCCACATGGATGGGGAAGAGGAGGAGACACAAGGGTGAGTGCAGTCATGAGGAAGGGAGAGGGGAGGAGGAGATTGTGGGTGTGGTATGAAGAGACACGGAAATGTTAAGGATTCAGGCTTTTCCACTAACAATAAGGGCTCTCTCCACTAGTAGGGAGCCTTGCACAGTTGGTAGCATGTACGTACTCTGTGTACATCTATCATCTGCATAGAGTACTGTGCATGTAATGTACATACGTACACACATAACTACATACATAATTGTTCTTGTCACACCGTCACTTTGACACCTTTTTATCCACGCTTGCATAAACATTGGCTTCTCACCTGTATCTTTCAATCTTTAGCAGCTAATAAAAGACTTCATGATGGCATTCCTTGCTCAGACATTCTCCCTTTTTCATTACCATATACGTAATTATACATGTTCCTGTACGTAGCAATGAGCCTTTACAGTACAGGATTAGCATTGTATACATACACACATAATGTATGTACGTACTGTACATGTATGCACAGTATGTTAACCCCTTGCTGTGTCCTTGAGTATTGATAAGACCTGAACCTACTGTATTCTACTCTTAAGACCTGACCCTATTCTACCCTTAAAGGCCTAACCTATACCTACATACGTATATCGTTTGGTGAATAGTGCAAGGGCACGTCAATCACACGTTGGGAGGAGATGGCTGCCTCCTTCCAACCGCTTGGTAGGTGGAGGTAGTAAGTCCACCCACCATACTCTTAAGGGTTGGTCTTGCCTGCCAACACATGCATGTATGTCCAGGAGCCCCTGGCAGCCTATTATTCCCAACTTGCCCTCCCGTGGTAAGTGCCATACGCACTGAGACCTTACAGCTACAGTTGCCACGGGCAACCAAGGTTATTCTGGTAGGGTTGCCATGGGCAACAGAGACCTTACTGCTACAGTTGCCACGAGCAACCAAGGCCTAACTGTGAGGATTGCCACGGGCAACAAAGACCTTACTGCTAGGGTGGCTGCAGGCAACCAAGGCTCTGCTTGGGCAGCTTAGGCTCTGCCCTATTTGGTCATTCTCCTAGTACATGCTTGCCATGTGATCGTGACTCATTCCCATAACTTTGGGAGACCCCCAAACCTCAAACTAATCACTTTTGTGATTCTTTCCCTAAAGTTGTTGTTGTATTATTACATGTATCTATCTATATAATGTTACCTATATCTATATCCTACACCTGGAATAGATTCCATTGACGCTACCCAGTTACTGATGTGCCATTGCTGAAGATAATAATGAACACAACCAATACACTACGAGCACCTTACAAAGAACCCAACTGGGACCTTCAACACAAAATACGTTGCGCTGAAAACCTGTTACCATGCAATCTTGTAATACATCTCTGAAACAAAATAAACTAACAACGTGCTATTTACTGATACTTTACCCAAACAGGCATACAATTAATGTGCAAATACAAGGGAGCAGTGTTAAACAAGTTGGTGACACATAAAAGTTACTGGTGTCCCGACTGACCCAAGGTAGAGGATAACTGAGCCAGTTTGTGCTGGGGAATCCGAATATGCCGTAGAAATGACCCACTGATCCATTGTCCGAGAGTCTGGATGGTAGAATCGTTTACCCCGTGTGCTGCCGCTGTTGATGCAACACCTGTACAAAATCAGTGGCCAGAGTATCTTGGCGGGTCGATGCCTGCTGCTGACAATGTCAAACGGAGAAGATCTACCAGTTGGCTTCTAGTGAGAGGCTGACCATCCTCCGCTCAGAACAGTTGCCCATCATCCACACCCCGACACACCAAATAAGTCAGCATAGCTGCCACTGGGCAAAGATCATTGTTCGTCCCCCCTAATGCACTGGCACATCTGATCCATTTTGGATCCCTTGATGAGAACCTGGATGTGAGCAGGATGCAGCACACTGTCCACCGCAATGTCTTTTGGAGTCAAGTGCCAACTGGGGGCGAAACTGCTCTCTGTTGGTACTGTCATCTCTCCTGACTGCAAGAAGGCAAAAAAACGAGGCAGCAGACTGCCCAGAGCATTACGTTGTTAAACCTGTCAGGAGCCTCATCTAACACCTTCTTTATTCTGTGCAAAATGAGCAGTGTAACAGGGAGGCGGGAATCTCTTGTCCGTTAGCGATACCAGAGACAATGTATGAGCAGAATTCCCGGTCCGGGTGAAGATGCAATTCATCTTCCCAACACTGCCGTACTAGGGAAGTGACAATGGGACAAGTGTCCAAAGGAATGACTGAGTCTGGAGCACATGCCGGTCGACACCTCTCTAACTGCTTTACGTAACTTATTTGTGTGTGGATAACTTAGGGACTGCAGCTCAACGGGTTTGATTGAATCGTCTATGTAGGTGTTTGTCTGTGTTGCTACTAATTCTCCGTCAAGTGAGATTACCTGGTCAAAATCACTCTAGATTCTTGATTGGGAGAGCCTGTTCCTATGGCATTAATCAATCCCGATGCCAAGACACTGCAACATGAGGGCAGCTCAGTTTTGCTGGTCCTTCCCTGGGCCCCTCTCCACGAAAGGAGTGGCCCGTGCTCTTGGAGGACCCTTCTGAAACAGCTTTGGTCTGGGGGCAAATGTTGAAGCGAGCTTAGCATTTTGGGGAATGGCATTCTACACACACACCTGTATTTGCAGCTGGCATCTTTACAGCCCTTGAAATTGTAGTTCCAACACATGCAAAACTGAGAGTAGGGGTGGGAACAGATCTAACCCCTCTTTGTGGATTTCTCCTTGCTTTCTGAGGGCGGGCTGGACTCCAGCTTCTGCTCGTTTGGCAAGGCAGGAACTATTGACAACGCCCGCCAATGCTCTCATGGCCTTCCACTTCTGCCGGACACGTCAGGGTTAATGACCTTTAACCCTCTGCCCTCATTAGTGAGGTGCCCTGAATTCTCAGGGTGTCCTGTACTTAGGATGTGTACATACATACCTGTTCCTGTGTTAGTGTAAACTGTGTACTGTACACATGCTATGGGGGGAGGGTTCAAGGGGACTGCTAGGGATTGGTGTGTTTGTGGTCCATCAGGTACAATTAATACCCTTACACCTGTTTACTGTACTTGTGGGTGCACATAATTGAAGAGTGAGCAGTACCCCCCCAACCACTTCCAGCCCCAATCCATTACTTCATATACTTATATAATGCCTGTGTATACCTACACCTGAAGTCATTAACCCCCTGTGTTTTGAGGGACCTGTTTACTTGTAAGTGAGCCTTAAAGTGTAATTTAGTGTGGGGCAACAACCCAGCTTCCCCCCTCCATTACCTCATGCACTAAATCCTTGTTTTGATGGCCGCTGGCTTGAATCATGTGATATGACTGTTGAGGGAGTGTTAGGGAGAACTGAATATGTGGCCATTGTGCTGTAGAAGGATTTCAGAGTAAGTCGGTAATCTTGCAATAGATGGCTTAAGATTATCTCATCATTGCGGTGAACGTCACATCCTGTGGTGAAAGGCGAAGAGCCTTTTCAATGGTGTGCAAAGTGAATGCTGGATAAAAGTATTTCTGTGAATAGCTCATTTATACAGGTATTTAACAATTTCCTACTCAGATGTCTGGCTACACCTTTAGATGAATGTGCTGCAGTAAAAGAACGCTTCTTCGCCTTTCCCTTTCATTCCTAGCTGTCTTGCAATGCAGGGTGTGGTCCATGGTGCATAAGTGCCTGTTAAGTAATTGTGTCTTGTTAAAGAAAGCACATCACCTTACATTCATGCAAGGAATCTAGTGGCAGCTTTGTTTGTATGTATGTACATATGTCACAGCCCTACATCTCCCTGTACATGTACATACGTATGTACGTACATGATGTGTTAGTGTGTCTATAACTTGTGGCCGACTGCGGGATGAGTCTGTGGTTTGCAACATGAGTGCCAATTCTTCCAAACCAAGGTCACTTTAGATGCATACATGCACACACAGCAGAAGCCAATGCTTACCTTCACATGGACCCGCAGTAGACCTGTAGCAACTTTGTTTTGGCGGAGTTGTGTACTAACTGTGTACACATGCACAGGAGTGTCAAGCTGCAGTGTACGTACTGTACATGCAAGTACAGTAATGTGTGTATGCCTCCCTCCTCCCTCCCTCCTCCCTCTCCTCACCCCCCCCCCCCAGTCCATCCAACCACAGGAGTCTCCTCACCCAGCATCTCTTGTGGGAAGGCGTGGCGCCCCTCCCACCTGAGTTCGTGTCTGACCTCGTGGTGCACTGCCAAAGGGAAGAAGATGAAGAGGAGCAGCCTCTTGTACAGGTGTGTGTGTGTGTGTGTGTGTGTGTGTGTGTGTGTGTGTGTGTGTGTGTGTGTGTGTGTGTGTGTGTGTGTGTGTGTGACAGAGACGAACAAGCTGAAAGACAGACACACTTTTTCTACATACTGTACTTATGAGATTCCTTCTTTTTGTGTGCAACTCAGCACTCCTGACATGCCTTGGAAGATGTACCTAATGTATATTTTGCTATCGTATATGTATATTGTAGTGATAGTGAACAGTTTATACGTACAGTGTACTAGAGTGGATCCTGTCCATAGTGGCCACTTTATACAGTCACGACCTTTTTAAAGCAGCTAGCCCAACTCAGTGCACTGAATTGCACCACAAGCTAGAAGCCAGATGGTCACTGAGGTTATTGCAATGGAGTGAGGGAGTTTCGGCAATCAAACGTCACCTCCCCCTTTAACCGCAGTGGTACTGAACCCAATGAGTCCCGCATTCATGCGGTTCATTATTTGTGTAGGGGGTACGCTATGTGCTGCCCTTGACAGTGACCTTCTCTTGGAGGGGAATTCTGGTGTTTTGGGACCAGTTGAGCGAAGAGTGTTATGCATAGCTGTAGTGTCCCCGGACAATCCATGGGATGTCAAGATGAGGGGATTTTTCTTGCTCATGCTGGCCTCATTTGTATTTGGTTATGATCGCTACGTGGGACTGTGCGTGTGCTGGTTCCTACAGCATTCCTCACCATGCCTCCTACTCCATCACTTTTTTGTTTATTCCATTCCTGTCTCTCCCCCTTCACCCCAGCGTTCCCTTTCCCTCCCTCCCTCCCTCCCTCCCTTGCCCTCCCTCCTTAGGTGTTCCAGCCTATTCTGTTAGATTTGCACAAAATGATGCAGTCCAAGACTGTTGCCAATAGCGACTATGAGCGGCCAATACAAGCACTGGCTGAGCTGTTGGAGATAAGGGGAGTGACCGAGAAAGGGAGTGCCTCCTCCTGGCCCGTCTGTGAACTGGTATGACCCCACAATGAGTGCTGTCGGGGGGGGGGGGAGGAAGGGAAGGTGGTGAAGAAATACACTGTATGTGATGCAGAGATGTCACTAGTGTTGTTTGAAGCCAATTGCTGTATTGTAGGTCCACAGAGTATGATGTGTATTGTACATGTACGTACTGTATGTACACTGTACATGTACATACATACTGTATGTTAACATGATTGTACTGTATAGCATATTACTACCACATAATGTACATATACTTAGGAATAGGAATAATATGATACATACACGTAACCCCTATTGCATCATTGTTATATAGGATTGCGTTGGGATTGCTATGGGTGTTTCCAAGAATTGTGGGTTGTTGTGTGTTTACCACCTACAAACAGCAGCGTGGCACGCTGTTCTAGGAATGAGAGGACCTTCTCTGTCAGTGTCCATGTGCTGCATTCTAACATTACCAAGAATAAATGGTGTCATTCTACGAATTTGCTGTGTCATGTTGTGATTGGTAGGTAAGGAGTGTGTGTACACTTGACCCCTTGGGATAATATGACGTGTAGAGTAAACGCAAAAGCCACAAGGAATGTTCACAGTACACATCATTCTAACCACATTCACCTTTCACACATCCTGTCATGTTCTGGGACTCCTGGGGTGCTTTCCTCCATATCACCTGCCCCACCCTGTGCCCTGCAGGTGTGTTCCCTTGCCAGGTGGACCCCCAGAACTGCAGCCAGTGGTCACCTCATTCAGAAGGACACCTTTCTGGGACCGTTCTTTAGTCTCTCTGCAGTGTCTGAGGACTGTGTGAGTTGTATGAGGGCATTGTCTGTTCTCTTTGTAGACCTCCCAGCATTGAGTGAGCCTGTTAAGTGTAAATGCTTTGTATAGTGGTGTGGAATGTACGTGTATGAAGAGTTCTGTTAAGTGCTTTGTTGTGTGTGGGTGCTTGCCTTCTTTGCTTATGTCTGTTCCCTGGATATGGGGAGAGAGGGAGGGGGGAAGATTGCCTCTTCACGCTATTCACATACACTGTACGTGCTTGGTATGAAATATTGTTACTGTGGATGTCATGTACAGTACGTTGATATGCTTTACATGCATGCACAGTGTGTATCTACATGTGTATGTATGTTTGATGTACAGTACACTGTGCATACTACATACACTGTACATACACTGTACATACATGTGTGTACATGTATGCAATGCGATGGGTGTACAGGAGGGTCCTTTCATTGTACACTTGTGTGCCTTTGGATATACTGTACGTGTAGAAGGAGCTTGTCGCAAAGTATTACCAGCACGAGAGCTCTGTGGCTGACATGAAGATCGTCAGTGATTCGCTGGAGCAGAGAATTGGTGCAACGCGGGTAAGTCAGTAAGTGAGTAACGTGTGTGTCTGTATGTCTGTGCAATGTATGTTTGTGGTTGTGGGTGGGAAGCAGCGCCTGTGGTTGTGTCAGTATGAGTACCTACGTATGTCTTTGGTTGTGTCGGGTCATTGTGTCTGTGTGCCCGCATGCCTGTGTACATGGGAGAGTTATGGTTGTGGTGGTGTCAGTGGGTCTGTGTGAGGGTGTGTGTATGCACATGTAACTACAGTGCATCTGGTCAGCTTCCATAGACTAACCGTTCACTCCCTTTAGCATGATTCATTGTCCATTGGTGTATATGCGTATGTACGTACGTATCTGCTGTGGCTGCTTATGCTGCTACCTTTGTGTGCTTCTATCAAGACCAACTGCATGTGGAGTAGCGATGATCTACTTACGTACATGCATCCATGCATACATATGTACGTATTTGTACTGTACCTGGGTAAGTATCTATAGTATTGAATGTGCTACTGTAGTTGGCTATATTTGTATGCAAACTTGTCACTTTTGGAGAAAGCGTTAAAACGTTGTGAGAAACGTCCGGTAAGGTTTGCTGCAGTGTACCCTGTGAAGTGAGGGCTTCTCAGCTGGCTCAGGCATCAGAAAGGGTTGGTTCTCCAATACCAGCTTCACAACAGGGTTGAAAACCTTGCCTGTTGTGAAGCCTGGTATTGGAGAACCAACTCTTTCCAGCGTACCCTGTGTTTGTGGCTAGTGCTCACTGTACTGTACATTGCATGCAGTACGTACTTGCATCTCTGGTTCATTATAGCAATCCACTGTACTGTGCCACAAATTTGCGGTTCACTTCCAGTAACCATGATAATGTACGGTACAATGAAATACGGTATGTAGCTTCTGTGCAGTATAGTGAATACAGTAATAGTATTATGAATTATGAGTTATTACAAGAGCTATGCACCTAAAATTATTGACTTAGAAGCTGCTGATTCATCTCCTCTAATCTAAACTGAGTATCTTCATCTCTGCTTTTTTGAGGGAGTAGGAGACTCCTCCAAAGTAATGCCAGTAGATTCCCTCCTTGGTGCTGGCATAGTGCTTGCCTGAGAGATAGCGGCCGTTGAGGTTGGAGAGGCCACACGCGCTGTCCCTGAACCACCAACCTGCCTTGTTAACTTCAGCACAGTTGACACGACTGAGGGATATGTCATTGTCATTGTCACGCGTACTGAATGACACTGTTGACAAGTGTGACATGGCGTTTCCTGCTGTTGAGTTAGCACTGTAACCACCCAAAACTAGCTTGTACTCCATAGCTGAGGTCCCAACTGCGAATGTGCTATAGTGAGCGAAAGCTGTCTGTCCTTCAAAGTTTGCTAAGTTAACACGAAGCTGACTGACGGTGCTGCTTGATGTTAAGCGATGGATCTTCTCCAAGCCCAGCCAGAACTCGCCACTTTTTCCAGAGATGTTTCCGAACCCATTGACATAGTCCCTCCATGGCCGATAAAAATCAACAGAGCCGTCAACCCTCCTCTGAAAGACTGTCCAGCCTCCCCCTGCTGTCTCCATGTCACAGAACACCTCAAAGGGCTCATTCTGGTCTGGCTTCACCAGGTACACATCAGAGTCACGGCACCCCATGGCATATGCATGGGAGCAGTGGCGATAGTATGATCTTGTGTACCGAGGCACTGGACCTGCAGGATGTGCATACATACGTATAGGGGGGGAAAGGTGACAACTAAAATTATTTTGGTGATACGTAGACGCTTATGTCTCAAGTTTGCAGCCTTGTTTTATATTTTCTAGCACAATGGGCCACATTCCATATATGTAGCTATCCATAGGCCGCAGCACCTCTTCAATATGTATTGCAGTAGCCATGGTTTAGTCTGTACACTGCCTACTTAGCCGTTCTACCTACTCTACGTACAGTAGGTGTGTTGTTTAATCTGTGGCAGGTTTATTCATAGCAGCATCTGCTCAGCATATGTGGACAGGCAGGTTTGGGATTTCAAAGAACTAAATAGTATTATAGAACAGCTGCTGGTCTGTGTGATCAGTGAGATAACATGCATAGAATGAAGCTGTTTAAGGAAGCCTGCATGCCTGTTACCATATGCGTATGTACAATCTGGATCAGAGAGATTCATGTGGTTCACCTTTGAGCAAATTGCTGTTCTCCACAGCTGTGGCCAGCTTCCTCACGCTCTCAGCAATGTCCCTTACTGACTGGAGCACCCCCTCCGCTCCACAGCTGCAGCAACTGTCACCTTCTTTCTCTGTGCAGTTTGTGGATGTCCTGACTTCACCACTAACTGACTCGTTCGAAAGAGGCATATCCTTCACATTTTGTGTGCTGTTTGACGCTCCAATGGCAGCTCCAACTAGGACAGTACCAAGCAGTAGTGGGAGTAAAGTGGCTAGCTGCATCTTGAAGGCACCCTGTCTTTACTAGCAGTTTACTTGGTGATACCTTGGTCCACTTTGAGATGACTTATATACTCCGTCTAGGCCTTTCCCCTTGATCCCCCAAGTGAAGGATTTCCGCTGCATTTCTTGGGACTTCACCTTGTCTCATTGATGTCAGACTTTAATTTGAGGTAGTCAAGATGAAGGAATGCACTTGTTGTGTGCTTCTACCATTCAACAGAATAACCTCTGAAATCCCCACTGTGAGATAGGTATGTGTCTATCAGAGAATGTGAGCTATGAGGTCAAAGTGAAAGGACTGTGGTAGTCTGGCTGCAGTGGTACTGTGTGCATTCTTGCATATTCATTAGTTGCTGTCATTGTGATGCACACACACACGCACACGCACATACACACATGCACACACACACACACACACACACACACACACACACACACACACACACACACACACACACACACACACACACACACACACACACACACACACACACCACACACACACACACACACACATGCACACACTTATGCATTTACATGTACCTACAACTGTGTACATATGTACATGCATGAACTTATGTTGTTTCAACTCTCATGGGTGAGTGATTCACTGTCAATTTGCTGAGCATAAAATTTCATGTACATTCATATCTGCAAAAAGTGACTGATCCATGAAAGTGAAAGTGAAAGTGTCTCCTAATGTGTGACATGATGTGGTCATGCATTTCCCTAATAGTCTTCTCCCCTAATCTTCATTTCACTGAATTTTAGTGAGTAGTTCACTCCTCTGAAGTAGTGCCAGTAAATGTGAGACATGATGTGGTCATGCATTTCCCTAATAGTCTTCTCCCCTAATCTTCATTTCACTGAATTTGAGTGAGTAGTTCACTCCTCTAAAGTAGTGCCAGTAAATGCCTTGCTTAGCTCCTTCATAGTGCTTCCCAGCAAGGTATCGGCCGTTGAGGTTGGACAGGCCACATGCAGAGTCTCTGAACCACCAACCACTGCCATACAACTCGGCACAGTTGACACGACTGAGGGAGATGTCATTGTCATTGTCACTTGTGCTGAATGAAATCCCCGACACGTGTGACAAAGTGTCCCCCGAGGTGCCGTTGTAGTCTCCGATCAGTAACTTGTACTCAGTTGTTTTTGGACCTAGAGCGAAACTCTTGTAATGTGCAAACACCTCCTTGTCTTCGAAATCCCAAAGATTAATCATCAGCTCACTTGTCTGGACCGAAGCTGACAGCCTGTACATCTTCTCCAAGCCCAGCCAGAACTCGCCACTTTTTCCAGAGATGCTTCCAAACCCATTCACATAGTCCTTCCAGGGCCGATTGAAATCAACAGAGCCATCGACCCTCCTCTGAACGACTGTCCACCCTCCCCCTGCTGTCTCCATGTCACAGAACACCTCAAAGGGCTCATTCTGGTCTGGTTTTATCAGGTAAACACCTGAATGATTCCGCCCCTCGGCATATGCATGGGAGCAGTGGCGATAGTATGATCTTGTGTACTGAGTCTCTGCTGCTGGAGGGTACTTCTCAAGGACACTTGTCAGCTTTGTTATGGCTGCTGTGAGCTCTGTCTTCCAGTCCCGTTTCACTGGCGCAGACACTGTGGTGACGCACAAGACTGCCACTATGAGGAGGAAACTAAGGATAGTCCTTTTATACATTGATGTCATGGTGATGAAAAGGTTCCTTTTGCTGTGTCAGCACACTTGTCCTGGTGCTCACTGTACGTATGTGAGCAAGCACTCAATCTGGTAAGCCACTCTGGTGTGATCGAGGAGTGAGCAAGTGTTGCCTTTTAAAGTGGGGTTAGAGTTGTACGAATTCCATATATGGTTAGTCTCGAATGATGTAGTTCGTTCGAGTGAGTCATTCAAGTGGTCACGAGACAGTAGGCAGGAAATTACGCGCATAATAATTTGCTGCATGAGTCATTTCCTCCCGTCGACCGCATCCGAAAATGGCCGCCCACGAGACTGAGTACTAGTTTAAGCACGTAGTCTAAATCTGCCCAAGCCTTCGCACGAAATGTGTAGTATTCATCATTGCAGGCGATAACAAGCTACGCAGGGACGATTTATGCCGATATGAGACGATGAATTGAGGGACCGCGGCAAGCGCCGTGGATCTTTTTGGGGCCAGCCTGAGCGAACCCCACACTGAAGCGGTTGCTGGCGATTGTTGGGATTTATATGTGTCGTACGTCATGCCGCAAATTCCCATTTAGCTACAATCAGCTTTGTCGCTCGTTCACAGTAAAGCAAGTTTATAAGGTGCTGCGACTACCTTCTCTTTCCAGCGCAAGGTAGACTACGCGAACGAAACGTTGGCTGCTTACCGTCCGTACCCTAGCTCAACGTCATCTAGCATTCTATGCAAGCCAGGCACGTTTCCATCTTCACATGACTGCACAGCACCAATGCTTACCAAACATTCAAGCTTTTCCTTACAATGTTGTGCTTTGCACACAAATTCATCATGCTAGC